>VXAZ01005757.1:253482-524101 GCA_013399875.1 Gymnorhina tibicen
GGGGGGGGCCCACCGCGCTCCGAGAGCCAGCCGCGCCCGCCGCCTCCGACCTACCGCCAGCATCTCCCTTCATGGCGCGGTCGGGAGCGGCCCCCGCGGGTGTGCGGGTGTTGCGGTGCTGTGCCAGCCTCGCACGCCGCCCTCCCCGCGATGGATCGGGGCGGCGGGGCCCGCCCGGCGGCGGCCGCGCTCAGTCACTCGGCAACGGCGGCGGGGGCGGGGGGGGAGGGAGCAGGTGCGGAGGAGACGGTGCCGACCGCGCACGGGCGCCTCGGAACAAACAGACACCCCGCCTTGCTCAGGAATCCGGCTGGGAAGAGAGGTGGCTTCAGCGGCCACGCAGCCGGGGCTGATGCCCACGGCGGTCCCGTCACGCAAAACACCCCCACAGCGCCTTGGAGCTCGCTGCGCCCTGAAACACAGGAGTGGTGCCCGGCACGGGACGGAGGCCGCCGGGCGGTCCCTCGGGCTGAGCCCGCACTGCCCGTCTGCCAACAGCAGCGCGGGCGGAGGCGCCACTTGCTGCGGCAGTTTTGAAGGGCTTTAGTTTGGGCTTCAGCTTTTTTGTTTGTTGGTTGGTTTGTTGGGGTTTGTTTTTGTTTTTCATTATGCCCTTAAAGTGCTAGGATATATTACTTATTTTGGTAAGAGACCCTATTTGTACATTTTTTCCTACCACTGGTGCATTTCTTTGCCCTACTTCACTGGTGGCATCAGCTGGTTAATTTTCAGATTACTGAGGAGCCATGTAAAAGTGCAGTCTTGAGCTCCACAGTGAAATAAATTAATAAAATATTTTCACTTGTTGGTCTAGATTATGTTAGAGGTCTTTTCCAGCCTAGATAATTCTATGAAAGAGATACCACAATTAAACAGAAAAATAAATACTTGGACAATTGTTTCTGTAAATCAAATTGACATGTTCCAATCTGTATTTTTATCTTCTTGAACAAAGAAAAAAAAAAGTAAATTTGTGTAAAGTTTATGTTTAAATGAAACTGGATTATGGGGAATAATGTGGGCCTATAACTTTCTGGAGATGGTGAAGATATGGCGAAAGACAAAGCCCTTAGCAAACTACCCCAGAAAGCTGAAGGAAAGTGTATGGCGTAAATTGTATTAGACTCCTTTAAATTATATCTATTTGATGCTAATAAGCCAGTTAGGGAGCTGGCCTCAGGATTACAGATGCAGTCCTGCCAGTGTTACTTACATGTATTATCAGCATTAGCAATTCCAGTAAATTTAAGCACCTAATTTTAGTGTTTTCAGTTTTTGATAGCAGTCAGCTGGTGTTTCATGAGAAAAAATTTGAAAAGCAAAACAATTTAAGAATAAATGTGCTGACAAATAATACTCTTCCCATTTTGTCTTTTCCTCCCCACTTACGTTTCATTACTTGGAATAAGTTGCTAGGCAGCATTATGCTGTTGGTGATAGCATCTCATAAATGAAAACTGACAGTTGCAAACAGTGAAACGTTGCAGCTATATCTAAACAAAAGAAATCAACATTTGCCAGCAGATGTGACTTTGTGTGACATTTTTTCTATGGATATACTGGCTTCTGAAAAATAATTCTCAATAGAACAATTTTCCAGTTGGAAGGGACCTCAGGAGGCCATCTGGTCTGACTGATCTGCTGAAACCAGGCTCAGAGATGAGATCACACCAGCTTGCTTAGGGCTTTATCCGGTTGGTCTTGAAAACCTCCCAAGACAGAGACTGCACAGCCTCCCTGGTAAGCCTGTTTTAGTACTGGACTGTCCCCGTGCTAAAATATTTTTTCCTGACATGCACTTGGACCCACCCTGGTCTGCTGTCTCTCCACCTGTGATGCACGGTTGGGAATAGCCCAGCTTTGTCCTCTTGACAACTTCCTCACAGAACCTGGCACATTGCTCCTAGTTGCCCCCAAAGCCATCCCTCCTCCAGGCTGAAAAAGCTGAGCTCCTTCAGCCTCTCCTCATGGAGCAAGTGCTCCAGCTCCAACTGCCTTGGTGGCCTGCCACTGAATTCGCATATTAGCACCTGCCATGTGTTGGGGGGGAGGGAGTGTGTGCAAAATTTGCTACAGTAATTTAGATGCTGTTTAATAAGTTCCCAGAAAGAAGGGATTAATTTCCTTACATGTGGTTTGTATCATGGAATATGTATTATGTATTTCACACTTCTCCTTTTACGTGGTGTCATATTTGGTAACATATTGTTACTACCTGCCCTTACTCTGTGAACCAAAAGCTGCTAATGGGGACCCACACTTTCAGCAGAAGACTGGATTCTGTTTGACAGCCTGTCTGTGAGTACAGCTTGCATCAGACGATGCTAATGCTGGAAGAAGCATTTAGCCCTTCATACCTTGATGTACCTGCCTGTGTGCAAAGGCAAAACAGGAGTCTTCCATTCATAGAATTGTGCAGACGGTGAAGGTCTCCTGTTTGCAAGAAAAAGCCCTTTCTTGCTTTGCTATTTGACCCTAAATTTACTTTCAGATCTGGCACGTAAAAAGCAATTATGAACATTTTAGAATTTGAGTGGTGTATAGCAGGCGTGTGAGGGTAAAGTGGAAAACTTAAGTATCTAAAATTGCTGATATAATTTTGCAAAGATCCTATTAGTCTTTTAAAACCTGTAACAATGTTTAATATTTAGGGCTGCAGTCTGTTTTAATTCTGATTTAGAAAATTCACACTGACCTAAGAAACAAGCCATAAACATATAGATAAGGAGAGAACTTGAGAGTTAATCTTACAGTGTTACTTTATGGTAATGTTAAATAGGTCAAAAGAAAAGAGATTTCTTAGTAAAGATTTATCTCTCATCTCTACAAATCAAGACCAGATAAAGGAATTTCCTTATTCATCCTTCAAACTTCAACATGTTTGAAATTGGCCATGGCAAAATGTGCATTTCAAAGAAAATTTTGGAAAATTCCAGAAGATTTATACTGAGAATTCAAGGGGAGAATTCTCAACCTTGCCTATAATTTTCATTTCTGTAACATGATCTGCAAACACAGTAAAATCTTCCTGTATAAAAGGTAATTAACAAACCAAAGTTTCCTAGACCTGCTCACTCAGTAAGTCCTGGAAAAAAAAAGGGGAATTCAAAGCATCTATTTATTTTACATGTTTCCTTACAGAAGCTGGACAGCCCTCAAGCCCTGGTTTTACTTCTGAATTTATTTGAACTTTATTTGCTCTCTTGTCCTTACTTTCCCTAAGTATCTCTTACAGAGTTGAAGAGTAATGAAAACAAATTTTGAAAACATCCCAAGGAGCTGAGCTTATTGGGATTACCATTGTTGGAATTTGATTTACCACTTATGAAAGAATGCAGTGCTTGATCAGATTTCAGATAGTCTATAATGACTAAAAGAATTCATGAAATATTCATTTTGAAATTATGCTCGAGCTTTTATAAAAAGGTCACAAAATATCATTTAGCAATTCAGAATTAAACTTCAGACCCAAAGGAAGATTGAATCATTTTGGCATAGGATACAAGTTAAAAACTGCTAAATTTCTGCCTGTTGCTCTTTAACGTCAGAGTGTCCAAGTCCTTAGTCACCTTAATGGTGGTTACCACAAAGTTCTCCCATAGTTTGAAGTCCTGCTCTGCGCATGCTGAGAAGCACCTCAATATTACTGGGGCCCCATGTGAATCAGATGAGCTGAGCAGCCCAATTTGCTTCCACCTGTCTGCTCTTTATGTCTCTGGCTAGTGGTAGTTTTACTCAAAAGTGTGTAACCATAACAGAAATGGACACAGAGCAACATCAGACTAATGACAGCAAGAGAAACTCAGTTAACGTTCATGAGTAAGTTTGATTGGGATGGGTTAAAAACTGTCATTCTTGAGTGTCTGTGACATGTGTCAACATTGATGAGCCAGAATAAAGGACACGGAGTATGGTTTTCTTAATTTCACACCTTAAGGAGAGTCCCAAGTCTGCAACTAAGTGTGTACACAATTATTTTCCTTTCAGTAGGTACTGAGTTCTCAGAAGAAGGGCAATAGTGGTGTTTCCCAACACTTCCCTTTTCTTAATTTCTGTCTCTCCTTCATTTTTTGTTTAACATCAAGCAATGCAAGACAGAGCATTGAAAACATACAAGATGATTGCTGTTGCCCTGGAGAATCTGGTGTGCTTGTGATCAATTTAGGCACTCAACCTGCTGTTTTGGCCTTAACAAGTCAGCAGCATCTATTTTATTAATTTTCTATCCTTAGGAACAGCTCTTCAGTCAAAACAATGAGAATGATCCTTCATTCTAACTTATTCAGGTAACTAGTTAAAAAGATCACAAATAAAATAGTATTTCCCACTACTTTTGATTTTTCAAGATTCCCAGCATCAAGAAACATTGTCCATTTGAGAAATAAGGCACAAATGACCTTAAAGTAATAATTTATGATGAAAAATTACATGCCTTTTATTTCCTTTCTTGGGTTCTTAAATGATACTGTTAGCTTGGCTTATAACAGAGCTTTATTTGCTTTCTGAAATAAGTGCTAAACAGGTAAGAATGCAATAGACTTGGTTTTAAAATGCACTATTGTTCCTGGCATTCTGAGCTTTCTTGCAAGATCATGCTTAAATATCTTCTGCTTCCTTAAGGCCTCTGTAAAAGCAGGGTATTATTGCTGTTTAGGGGAATTCACTGAACAAACAAAAGACCTACCAGCTATTTAAAGTTTCAACTGAGGCATGAAGGAGTAAGCTAAGGTTTTACACTAGAGTATAACACAATAACATCTTGATTAATGTTGGCCTATGAACTGTTTGGGTAGCTTATATTCTCTACTATTCAGGCCAGCAACATTCAGACCAGCTCAGCTTTTATCTTGTTCTAACCTTGATCCTATAACTCCAAAAGCTATTTGTATTCCCTGTGTGATACCATCATCTGTCCCAGATTCCATGTCATGTCAGCAAAATTAACACAAGGTTTTCAGTTCTGCACAGCTCTGGTGTACTCTGTCTCCTGCTCTCTTCCGGGGATGACACTGACCAGCACAGCGATGACTCTCAACAGCTGCATGCATTTCTGAACTGTTCAGTTTAGACAGATTTTAGTTAACTCCATCAAGTACTTTGCTTCATGGCTGTTAAAATGGTTTGTCATAGATCTTTACAGCCATCTAATGTAGTGATTGTATATCCTGGTCAGAAGAATCACTGAACACTTAAAATTCTCCTCATTCCACATTTTATGGAGGAACAATAACTTGTTCAATACGTGGGATTTTCAAATTCTGGTTAATTTTAGAAACTGTGATGTAATTGAATGCATCTGCATTTGAATGCCTCAGTCTCCACTCTTACAAACCCATGCTATTACTAAAATGGCTTCAATGGAAACCCAGGAGGAATATTTGACAGGTTTTGATGGTTTCCAGTTTTGTTTTTTTTTAAGCTTAGACTGTTCATCATATGTGCATTTTGATTTGTTTTATTAAGGAAAAAATCCTTAAGAATGGCATGGAATGTGTTTTGCAAACATGGCATTATTAAAGTGACAACAAAATTAAAATGTTCACTAGGAGGCTGTAATAAAGGAGTAGGCAGAGTCCATCTGCCTCCCCAAGCCGAATCAAACCTTGTTCAATGGCACATTATGCCATCAGAGTCATAGAATTATGGAATATTTGAGGTTGGGAAGGATCTCTGGAGATGGTCTAGTCTAACTTGCGTGCTCAGAGCAGGATAGCCTAGAGCATGTTGCCCAAACCCTGTCCAGATGGCTTTTGAATATGTCCAAGGGTGAACATTCCACAACATTCCTGGCCATTCTGCTCCAGCATTAGACCAGTCTTACAAGAAGCTTAAAAAAGCTTCTTCTTGTTTTTTTGACTTGTTTTTAAAATATTATTTGATTTATTATAAAAAAACAGTTCTGGAAAAGTTAAGATATTGCTTGCCTTTAAAAAAAATTAAAAGTCATTGCCTTTGAATTATCTCATGTACCCCCAGGCTTGCAACTTAGATTTTACACAGTTCAGAAGACTACAAAACCACAAGATAACCTTCACCAGTTTAGATAGGTAATTACCCTACTGGTTCCTCTACTGGTCAATAAATTGCAGGGAAAAGGTTTATCCCAATTTCTGACCATACCTAATCCCACAAAATTTTATCAAGAACAGTAATAGGGATACACTTTAAAAATGAGGTTCAAGTGTAAGTGTGTTTAACAGCACTTATTTTTTTGATTCCATGCCTTTATTTGAAGTCATTTTGTATCTGACAAGTATTATTTAAACCTATTGGCTACTTTTGAAAAGGCTGTTTAGTATTAGAAGGTGTGTTCCAGCTTCTCCTCCTCATCAGCAGTGTGTTGGTTTTCTACCTTTACTCTGCAAGCAGTGGCATTACCACTTGTAAACTATACATTTACCAAGCAGCTACAAGTCTAGAGCCTTAGTCTGAAACTCCAATACATAGGAAAAGTAGCATTTTAGGAGCGCTGTGCTTCGTGTAGGTCTATGTTATCCAGCAGAGAACAAAGTTCTTCAGGGTTGTGTACAGGAGTGGTTGAAAAGAAGGGAGCAGTTCTCAAGGCAGCATGTCGGGTTGCCATTTAGAAAGAGACTGACTCCTTTTACATTGAATTTACAGTCTGTTTGGAATCAGATTAGCTCCTGAATATATACACGTCATATGTATGTATGTATATTTATATACGTGTATATACATGCATGCATACAAACATTCTAGGCTTAAGTGATTAAACAGTAAATCTGAGCAAAGGTTAAAATCCATTAAGGGAGCACTGAGATATTGTATTAGAGACATATACACATGGAAGCATTTATTAATTTTAAGCTCTGGGGGCACATTTCAAATACTGCACCCTTGGACTATGTGAGTATGCCTTCTCCAAATTCAAAAGGTCCACAGCCAAAAGATATGTATTTCTTCAAAACATGACAGATGTAATTAAATAAAAAATAAGACAGTAATAAGATCATCATATCATGATGAATGTCTTCTCCTCACACATTTGGAGTTATAGTTTGTAGGCTGCTTGAAAGTCTTCTGAATACCTGTCAGCACCAGTCTGCTCAGGGAAAAAGGAGGAAGATGAACAGATGGCAACCTTTAAATTTGTGGATTAAAGATAAATTTAGTGCTAAAAGGGAATTACTGTTGTTTAAAATGCAAAGCTTTCTATTTATTCTTCTCTAAATTGAGACTTCAGGCAGTACAATTTCTGACAATCACATTGTTCTTAAAAGTGCTCCTTTCTGTAATTTACGGGGTTTTAATTTATAATTTTTTTTTACTGTAGCATTATAAATACATTTGAGAAACTATCATACAGATATAACACATAGTGCTGCATTAAGCATGGACTTCAAAGTTCAAGGACTGTCAGAAATAAATGCCTGCCAATATTACTTCCTTTTTCACTAGATCCATCAAAATAAGTCAGATGCATGGGGTTAGCAGGACTGTAAACATTCACAAGACTGAAGCCAACAGATCACTCAATACAGGATTTTTATGATCTGTGTTGCTCGAGAAAATATTTTAATGTGTTTGCAATATGAAATATACCATAAAGGGCAGCATAACTGATAAAAAAGAGATACAGTATGCAACAGCTCTATATAGGGCTTCTAGATTTTTTTATATCCTAATTCTACTTGCTTGTACTTTAGGGTAAAATTATGTGTCGTAAAGAAGGCAGTACACTATGAGTAGATAGTGAACTTTTGCACTTCACAACTTCAAGATAACTTACTAAAATATGACAAAAGTCTTGTGTTTTAATAGTCCATTGGAATAATGTTTGGGTTGAACGTGTATATCTTCAGGGAATAAGAATGTATTTTTTACAAATATGCAGAGCAGATTTTGTCCAGTCTCTTGTGCTTCGATAAAAGTTTTATCCTCCACCAGAGTGGGTACTTGACTGAAAACAGGCCCCAAACTAGACTTTAAAGGTTCTTTTGTCATCTATACAACCAGCAGAACAAAGTCAAATGCTTGATTTTTCTTTTTTTTTGCAGGAAGATAGTTAGCAAATCTAGTTATGTTAGCAGGAATGCTGTGAATTGTACCCTTGAGTTCACTATGTAAAATGTAAGACACCCACTTAAACTCATAGGAATGGCAGTCTCTGAGTCAGAGCACTTTAACTAAATCTTAAAATGTTTTCTGGAAAAGTATAATCTTTGGTATATTAGATACTGAATATGAAATTAAAATAAGAGTTGCTCATTCTGAGAAAGCTGCTGAGGGCTTTAATCTCCAATACAGGCTTCAGAACCAGTGAAAGCTTCTGTCAGCTGCCTGCTTTAAGAATGCATATGTGTGTGTGTAGACTAGGACACCTATAACTTACCATCTTTTGTGGTCAAAGTTTGTTTCTTTAAGAGCTTTCCATCCCAGGGAGGTATCAGGCAATCAGCAATTTCCCAGGACAGCCAGAGGGATCAAAAACTTTTCCACAGCGTAAAGAACTGCATGTGGCATATCTGCCAAAGCTGATTCATTTGGAGAGACTATCCTTCCTTTTAGCTTAGTTTTAAAGCAATTCAAAAATCTCCCACAGCTGTGATGAAGTATTGGACTGTGTTTTAATAAGGCATTAGGAAATGGCTAACTAATAATACTTTGAATGTACGGTCACTCATGCTGGTGTAGGCTGACAGCCTGCAGTGTCGCACGGTGCAGTGACGTGAGCAGGTGACCTCAGGGGAAGGAGGGAAGGGATGGACCTGGGGAGGCAGGGGCCAGGGAGGTGCTCCAGCAGTCAGGCAGGGATGCTGCAGTTGGGGAGCGCTGGTCCTGTCTCCTCAGCGGTACAAGTTTCACAGATTATCCCAAGCAGCCATCTGTCAAAGGACAGGAGGATACACATACCTCAAATATTTACGGTGCCTGTACTTTGAGAATGAGACAGTTCGTTCACATCTGTGAACGGGCCACTTTTAAAACATCAAAATAAACCATCTGGCTGCGCAACTGTTTCTAATTACTTCCCTGCCTAGACTGTAAACTTCGGGGTTTGGCACCGGCCTCCTTCCCAGAGTGCTGCCCAAATCCCGCTCCCAGGCAGCTAATCAGAGCCACTGCAGCACGGGGGGAGAGCGCTGGAGCAGGGCTTGTCCAGCTCGCAGCTCTCCGCGTGCCTGGCGGGTCTGTCCGGCTGTCTGTCCGCCCGTCTGCAGGAGCCCTCCAGGTGCGGCTCAGCACAGCTCGCACCATGTTCGCACAGGGGCTGCTGGGGCTGGTGCTGCTGCTGCTGCTGGGCCCTGCGCTGCCGGCCGGGCCCCCGGCCCTGCGGTAAGTGTGGCTCTCAAGTCTCACGGGGGGTTGTGACTGATTTTGAGGTGCCAGGACTGTGGAAGCTGGGGTTGTGGAGGGAGCAATGGAACAGTTTGTTGGCTCTTCCTCTGCCTGTTTAAAAGTGACGGTGAGGGAAGAGCTCTGGGTCACTGGGAACCTCAATAGGTAGGTGCCTGTGCAGACTGCAGAGTTATTTGCAACGATGTATTTGATGCCCAAGATGCACACTTTGAAAGCAGTGAAGGGGGAAGAGCTGGATAGTGATGTGTCTTTGCACCCAAGCCTCTAAATTCTGCTGCCTGAGGGGAACAGGCACCTAGGCACAGAACCCTGTTTATTGCTGCACTTTGGTGCAGTGGCACAGCGAGGCACACTGCCCTTCGCTCTCCACCTCCATCACAGCCAGCTCACACTGGCTCCTAGAGCCAGCAGCTCCTTTGCTCCAGAGCCTTGCAAAATCTACTATCTGAGAAGGTCAGGTTCTACTCATCTGCATCTTCAGTATTGCTTATTGTTGTGAAGACGTATTTTTGGCCTGAGCAGTCCTTTGTTCTTTTTTCCTACAATTCAGCTCCTGATGAGACAAAGTGTGATTTTTCCTGAGTATGTCCTGAAAGTCCTGATCTCCACGTGCTCCAGTGCATGGTACAATTGCATGGCAGAGCTGCAAATCTACAGATCTAGCACTGGATTCTGCTGGCTTTACTAAAACCACAGCCACAAACTACACTGTTGCATGGAAAGCTGTGATTACTTTGGTTTCCTCTTCCATTGAAAGCATGGATCATATATGTCTGACAACCAGACGGATTACTTTGGCAAACATATTTTGTTAGAATCAACCATAAGTTTGCTTTATGATATATATTCCTGTTATGCTACCCAGATGTTTGGATGTATATGGTGTCTCTAAACTTTTTGAATTAATTAAGATCAAAATGTTTCATGATAGATAATCAAACTGTACGTGTCTATGCATATATACCAGATATGCCTGATGAGAAAGTAGATGAGCCCAGTGTAGTTAAAAAGGTAAGTAAAATAAAGTATAAGCATTCCTGTAGGAAGCAGTGAGATTTCTGAGGAAAACAAAGAAAATTGGGTGATTTGAGGCAAGTAATAATTTGCAACCATAACTGAAGAAATGGTAAGAACAGTATTCTGGGTATTGGCTGAAGTCAGTGGCAGGAGGATGGTTTCCCATGAGCCAAGCTCTCATGGGCTCTGAGCTGCAGCCCCTGACCTTGACCACAGCTTATTCTGTTTGCTGTCCCACACAGGAGCAGTTTGGGTATTCCTGCTTCCTGCCGGCTGTCCCGGGCTGAGTCAGAGCTCAGGTGCCGTGTCCCAGGTGGGAAGCTGTGCAATGACAGAGGCAGATGTGAGTGTGGAGTCTGCATCTGCCAAGTGACTGAGTCTGGCAAATACTACGGCCCTCTCTGCGAGTGCCACGACTGGGTGTGTGAGACCTACGATGGGAAGATCTGCACAGGTAAGGAAGCCCCAATGATGACAGAAGCTTTGAAAATTAGGAGTATATATTAAAACCAGAATTATGTTTGGAACACAGCACACTAATACAATAGAGACGGTTATGTGTGGGTTCCTGAACCATGACTCTAAATGGAATTGTGGGCACATCCAAAGATATTTCCAGATTAAAGGATACATGTTACAGGCACTGTGTCTGCCATAAAATGGGACTTAGCCTTGAGCAAGATTCATCTGCATCAGGGGCAAAAGCAGAAGTTGCTTTGGGTTGGAGGCTCTGCAAGCTGTGTTTTAAATATAATACTGTACGCAATATGGCTCACATTTTTATATATTTTTTCATTTGAACTGCTTGCCTAATAATGGCTTATGGTATCTACCCAGGCTTTAAACTATCTCCAAACAATCCGTTTTGTCCTGTGATTATTACTTTTTTCTTCTCCTGCTATGAGAAAAAAGATTTGCTGCAAGAGATACCACACAAGAGGGCATAGAAATATGAAAACTCTGTTTTTCTCAATGTAATGATGATACTTTCCAAATGAAGACTTAAATCAATGTAATTGTATTGTGGTTTCAGGGATTTCCCAACTGACACTGTGTTCTTTAATAACATACATTTCTGGGACAGGATTTAGTCCCTGCCAGTTGTTGGAACATGTCGCTTGGTTTACATCTAAACATTATCACTCTTTCATCTTTCCAGCTGTCTTTACTTAAGTTTCTGGGTTATTTCGGTCAGATTGTCATCTTTTTTCTTTTTTTTTTTTTTTTTTTAAGCAGCTTAGAATAGGATTTTAGAAAAAAACAGGGAGAAGAAATGCCATCACATTCCTAAGGGGATTCAGCCTGGAGCTTGATGAAAGCGGCCAGAAGTACACTTCATTTCTAGTATCCCTGCTTCAACAGCTTTACCAGATTCACAGAAACGTGTCATCTTTTCAGGCCAAAACCTGCAATTAGGTCAATGGGAATGTTACAGGAATTCTTCTAGTAAGAGGACAATACAAATGCATTCCAGCAGTTGGTTTGGCAAATTATGAGGAAAAAAAGAGCAAACTTATTTTAGCAACAATTTATCCAGGAAGTCCAGTAATAACATGAAAAAATCAAGAATGGGATTATGAGAAAAAGATTTATCTTTGGCACCTATGACTTTGGAGTTCTGTAGAGAAACTGATTTATAGACTCTGCAGTTAGCAGTGTTAAATCCCCCTACATAAGAAATATCATAGCATTCAGTGCTTTGCTGCCCCAAACATGAATTTTTTGATTGGTAGTGTGATTTCAAAGTGCTTGCTGTTGTTGCTGGGTTAACTGCATAAAGGGAAACTGAAAGCTCCTTCAATTTTAATATTCTGCTGTAAATTCCACCATCATGTTCCTGTTAATGTCATGAACAGTGGCTGCAAGTTTTGTCAGTGCTTTGGTGGTAAAGGGTGCTGACAGAATAAACAGAGCCTAGAGATCTCTTAACAATATTTAGCTTTTGGGTAGCACTTCATGCAGCAGTTCAAAGATGTGAATGCTAAGTGATTACATGTTTTTTAAAAACCAATTTTCTGTACTTGTCACTTTGTCACTCCTAGCTGGAGTATTGAAGCTGCGTTACCACTGGGATGTGAAATAATTTGAATTCTCTCTTCTGGAAAAAAAATAAGTAGTAAAGATTCAGTACAAAGTCTTGGAGAGGGAAGTAACTGTGAAGGGTGCAGGAGTTTTGCTTGCTTCATTTGGGTTTTTTGACAGTTGTGCTGAAAGTCCAGCTGACTTTGTTGCAGTTCCAGGGCTGCCCAGCACTGCAGGAGAGCAGTTCCAGGTAACTTTCAGGGCTGGGATCCAGGTGGTGGAACACCTCCTTTCAGGCTGTGCTTGTTGCCCTCTTCATTTTTCCCCCATTTCTTTTAGTCACTGAAATTGTGTGTATATGGGAGGAAGGGAGCTTAGCAAAGAAGGTTGGATCTAGGATAACTGGCAGGAGACTGGACCTTATGTTGTACAAATAATATTTTCCCGTACCCAGCTGTTCAGTGAACTGCATCCACTGATGTTTCTTAACATAACATCAGCAGACTGCTTTCCAATGTATGACATATTTCTCTTTCTTTGCATTTTTGGGCCCATTTGTTCACTAATGATGAAATTGTGTTTCCTCTAAGTGAGTAGTCAAAATGTCTCACTGCAGTTCTATTTCTGTTTCCTGATTTGTTTTTCATGTTTTTATTTTGACATTTGCTTTCCCATTTCATTGCGGATCTCTCCTGATACAGACGACAAAAGTAACTGCTGACTGGTACCACATGGAGAACTTCTAAACACTCTTTCAATATCCCTCTAGAAAGCTGTGGTATTTGAGGCTAATGCTGTTTAAAACAAGCTACTTTTCAAGCTGCCAGAGTGATTCCTCTTTCAAGTGACTGATGTCTAACCACCAATGATGTTCATATTCAGAGATGGACAGGCAGAGTTGTTTGAGCCACGAATGCCAAAGATAGCTGTGTTTTTCTGCCAGTCAGTTCAGACATATCTCCTTGTTCAGACATACTTCCCTTGCCCATAGCAAGCTAAACAAAAGATTTAGTTGCTCAATATGCAGCTCATTATCTTAAAGGCACTTTCTGTGTCAGATGCACTGTCTGGACCAGTTGTTGAACGATCATATTCTGGAGAGAGAAGGCCTGAAGGTAAAGAAAAAGTCAGATGTCCATCCAATTGATTAGCTTTTTCTAATGAACCTTGTATAAAAATTGGAAAGAGATTATGCCCTGAGTAATAAAGAAGAGCAGATGTAAATGTTTCTGTCCTTTTACTTTCCCTTGACACTTCTTTGCTGTATTTCCCTCCCACTATGTTTCCAGGTGCTTTAGAGGGAGTTCCAATAATGTGTTTGCCTTTTATCCCACTGGGATTGATAAAGTAAGAGGTGATCCCTCATGGAGTCAGAAACAAAGAAGAGAGAAACCAAGTACTGTGGTCTGAGTCACTGAATCTCCTGTCCTCCTCAGTGTCCTTTTTGTCTGCCTGAGGTATCATGGGGTGTAGAGGAAATCGAGTAGATACTGTCATTCTCTTTGCAATGTCAGGGACATCTTTATTTTATCTTTTTGTTGCTGATCTTCAAGGAGATGAGCTAAGAGGAGGAAGACTGAATCAAAAACAATCAAATCCCCAAAGGATTTATGCTTCATTCAGAGCAGACAATATATTTGTTGCTGTTTATTTGCAGATAGTGGTTCTGACCTCAGACAGTTGTATATTGCCTCAGGCTTTCTTAGCATAAGTGGAGACCATGTTGTGTGCAAGGGAAAGTGGAATACAGGACTGATTCCTGTCACATCACTGCTTGATACTTATTTCTTTGTGGGTTTTTTTGCAGTATAGTGGAAAACCAATTTTGGTGAAGTCTTTTTTTTGTTTTGTTTTTTTTGTTTTGGTTTGGGTTTTTTGGGTTTTTTTTGGTTTGGTTTGGTTTGGGGATTTTGTGGGTGTTTTTTGGTTGGTTGGTTGGTTTGTTTGGTTTTTGGGGGTTTTTTTTTGTTTGTTTTTTTGTTGGGCTTTTTGTTGTTGTTTTTGTTTGTTTGGGGGTTTTTTTGTTTTTAGTTTCTTTATTTGTGTGTTCTGTTTTTTTTGTTTAATCTTTTTTACTGTGTCTGTGGTTAGTGAAGATAGAAAAGCTAAACTAAGCATAGACTTCCTTGGCCAACTGAAGTGGGAACACTTCAGATGTTCTTAGAGAATGGACCACAGGAACTGCCAGCTGGGACATGTTGACAGTATGATTGCACTGCTTGTAGTTGGTGAGATCAAAAGACAGATACAATTTGGTGACGACATAAGCAGCAACATATGAAGAAAGTTTGTCTTTGCTTAGAACTGTATTTGTTATCTTTGGTTATTTTCATAGTTCTGAAGATTTTATAAGCCATTTTTCTTCCAAACTGAAATACCTTTTACATCTACTGAAAAATGGTGGCACAGTGTGATTTTCCATAAGTAGTTGCTGTGGAACTTTAATTGCTGCTTTTCAGGCCAGTGAAAGATTTTTCTGTTTCTTTCTCCAAAGCTGTGGTTGCTGTGGGTGCTGTACTTATTTTAAGACTAGTTCAACAATATCATGTCAGTGTTAGTTGTAGGTTTTCACAGCCAGAAGTGTTATCATACACAACATGAAGGGCAAAAGGATATAAGTGGCATTATTTTCTGATCTGTAAGGGTTTAAAATATGCAGAGAACACAAGTGAAAAATTAAATTGACAAGGAGTAGATGTAGAAATAACAAGATAAATCTAAATTAAAGTATTGATGCAATATGTAGCTATGCATCCATGTGAGTTTATTGGATGTATATACCAGTTTGAGAGAGTTAGGAATTTGAAAATGGAATTTGGAGGACATTTTGAGCTGTGCTCTTTGCACAGAAGCTGAATAGTGTCTTTAGGCAGAGCTATCAAAGCTGAGTTGGAAAGGCTCTAACAACTGTGCTTTTGTACTCATACTGAAGGGAGGTCTGACACGCTGATTGTTCATTGAGCAGCATTTCTTGTGGAAAGTGTGAAGGAAAGTCAGCCTGTGACCTGCATTGATTGCCATTTGATCCAAAGTGAAATTCAAAGCCCTGGATTTTGAGAACAGGTATAAGCCTCTTCTCTGTCAGAGGCCATGTTTGCAAAGATTCGGCTGTGGCACATGTGGCCATTGGAGACAGAGCCTCCTAAAACGTCCAAGTTAAAAATAGGGCAGGAGGCTACTGTTGAAAATGGAGGTGGCAGTTCTGTTCTGACCTAGTTTGCTTTAGTCCGGATTTCAGAACTTGGCATTTTGTGACATTTCCTCCCAGAGCAAGGGTGTGTAGGTGTGATAATAGCATCCATATTTACCTCAAGACAGGTTCCTCAGGTTCTAGTAGAAGTGAATTTGTGATAGCATAGACCTCATTGCAGGTTCATTGCCTTGCTAGGTGCTCGAGGTCCTGGCAGAATTAAAAAGCACAAGCTAAAGCCTGTATTATTCCCAGCTCTATGCTCTTGGTACCTGATCTAGGTAAAATCAATCAGCTTTGATACATTGACAGTTGCTGTAGTTCCAAATGTAGTGTGTGTGTTCATAGCAGTGGTGAGTGAGGCAGGAGGAAGCTTAAACACAAAAACTGCAGGGGAGATTAATGGAAGGGGAGCATTTTAAAAGCAACTTATTAAGTGATATGTCCCTTAGTTGCTTAGCCCTCATTTTGAGCACCTTTATCTGTAGATACTACTGATGGAAAATAGGTGCGAATTTAAAAAGTAAAAATGAGTGTGCTGGGCATATGGAAGCAAAAGGCTTTTACAGCACCTATCAGAGCTGGAATGTAGCCCCTCAGGCCGCCACCAGGAGCAAAACAAGGTGGGGAGCAGCATCTCCTTCAGCTTTTGTCTTTCTGTAGTCTGGGGTGATAAGCTCATCCATTGCAGAGAAAAAACAAACCTTTGTGTGATTTTTTTCAAAGCAAATAAGTGTTCTGAAGTGTGTTTGAATTTTTATGCTCTTTACAGTCTGATAATGAACTGAAGTATATTTTTATTTATTTGAAAGAAGGCCCTTTATGAAAAAATGGCTTACACAGACTGTCTTTCTATTAATATTTGTGTTTCAGTATCATTATTATGAAAAAGGTATGGTGAATAGAAAGTAGATGGTGTATTTAATGTTACAGAAGTGTTTATTAATGATTTTACCTGCTTCATCAGTGGATAGGTTTCAGTATGTGTTCTTTTGACAGCCTTTTTTGGACAAACTGACTGGCTTGGTATAATTTTCTATGCTTATTAAAAGTTTTATTGTTGATAGCTGGTCCTGTAAAGGACCTCAGACAATCATCACTCATGGCACTGGACTGTAGACCTTTCAGTGTTAGTGCTCCCAAGTAGTTTGTCTTGACAAAGAACATGTCACTGATTAAAAAAGTTCCCATGAGCTTTTCTGGGAGGAAAGGACACGTTGCTAGTGCTGTCCAGGAAAATGGGCGGTTTGTGCCTAAAAAGTACTGGAGTTTGAATTTGGCCATGCAAAGAAGGACCCCATAATATATATGGGGTACCAGAACTTATCAGTGTTTTAACTGGAGGGTGTGGTGGTTGAGGCCATGTTATGGTGTGTTTATGGTGTACCACAGTTGTATTGCTGGATTCAAATTTCCTTTGGAGATGGAAGGACTATGAAGGAAAAAAACACTGTTCTTCTTTCAAACACTACTTCTAAAGGTTATTTAAAAGCTTCATTTCTTAGCAATGGAGGGAGTAATTTTTGAAGATGGGGGTTTGTGTACATTTGTTACATAGGGAGTGGGCTGGAACACCAGCTTGAACAGTTACATGACCATATTCTTACATGTAGAAGAATAAAGATTCAAGGGAGTTTAATTGGAGTTGCAACTGTCCCCTTTCTTGAAAGAGCTGCTTTGACCTTCTGCCTGTCCACCTGACTGGCATCAGTGAAATAATATGGGACACCTTCTTGTCAGTGACCTAAAGAGTGACAGTCAGAGTTTTTGGAGGCATATCTGGGGCATTTTTATGGGGAAGGTCACTGGTAGTGCCAGCTCTGACACTGTCAGGAGTGAGCTGAGTACTAACTTTGTGATTTGGAAAACGTCACAGCCGAATGCTGTTGCCTTGGCAGCTCCACGCAGCAGCAGATGTTCTAACTGGAGCACCTGGTCACAGTGTTTTGTTCCTGGGGGCAGTTCTGGGGTGGGGAGATTTGTGAGTGGGCTGGGGGAGGATCCTCCCATGCCCCAAACAGACTACCAAAGTCTACCTTTCTCAGGCATACTTTTTCCAGTTGTCTGCTTCCAGCAGGTCCTGTTCAGCCTTTTAAACCAGGTGGTGTCTGTCATTTTAAATATTGGGGATGTTAGCTTTTATGATCCACAGTTAGAGGCTACTGAATGTAAAAGTAGCTCATTTAAGTATTTTTCCTGTTTTGCATATAATTTCCTATTTAATTAAAAGGATGTATTAAAGTTATTTAAATTTTGAAGCTGTGTGGTTGACAGCTAAGAAATGCTAAATCTGACTGCCTACCTTTATTGAAGAGTCCTGTGCATTTGCACTATTATGCATCTTTTAATTTTGTATTCATTATGGTTTTCTCCAGTGAACTTATGCAGCAATGACAGGAGGAAAATGGTTGCTTCCTGATATCTGAAATGGTTTAGTTTACAAACTTGGTAACATATTTAAAGCAAGATAAAATGTTAGTCATTTATATTAGTCCATTGATTTGCCTGAAATGTGGGGAACACACATGGCAAACAGTTTGGTAACACCGCAGTGTCAGGTAGCACAGGTTTCTTGGCGCTCCATTTCCTTACTCCCAGTGTTTTAAACGATATTTTGCAGAAAGTAACTGGATACTTGCAAAACTGAATGGTACAAGCTCATTGAGTCTCAGAAGCCAAAAGCCCCTCTTCTTCAGAAAACCCTGTTCCTCTCAACTTCCTGAAACATCCAGATTAATTTCTTGTCTATCCTTACCGCTTTGGAAATTATTAGATACAAGTAGAGCCAGTATATAACTTGAATGGCTTTTCAGCAGATGAAGATACAGGCGTTTTTAAGGGATGGTATTCTGTGAACAAGAGCTAAACTTACATAATACAAACCATTTATATGTCTGTATCTCCTGTGAGTATGAGGTTCCTCTCCTTCAAAATGCAAGAGCCACTTCAGATGTGGGGAACATGCCTGGTGTATGGCATTGAACTGTGATGGTCACAGCATCCAGTTCTCACATCCACCTTTCTTTGCAGTTCTTGCAACAAACTACTAGAAGGTATGTGTTTTCCTTCTGATATTGAAGAGAGGGGAAGTTGAGGTCAGAGATCAAAAATATACCTCCTGATCATCAAAGGCTGATAGTGAGACTCAGAAGAGAAGTCCTTCCTAGGGACTCAAACCGCCAAGTCCCTATGAGGTGTAAGAATAAAATGTGTTAGTATTAAAACTATCACTTAGGCTGTGTCAAAATACATTTTATGTTTCGTGTTTAAATCCTAAAAATACTATTTCCTACAAAAAATAGTCATGTATTCCTTTTCCTAAGAACTACCTGTGCATTGAATATGCAACAATTGTTGATTTCTACGTGTATTATTTGATTGAGAGCAACTTGGTTTCATGATAACACCAGTGTGTTTCCAGCTTAAAAGTGTTCCACGTATAAATAGGGAGGTGAATTTGTAGCAAGTCAATCCCAGAGACTGAGTACTGTAGGTGCAGTGACGTGCCTGGTAGATTGTGTTCCAGAGAACAGTCCTCAAAAGAGTAACGCCATGCTTTGAAGGATTATTGGAGAAGTTCAGACTTCTCACTTCAGGAACAGGAAAGAACTGAAATGGAGGAGGACAACCAATTTCATCTCATGAGCATACTTGCAGAAGGTCCAAATCATGCTGAATGGTGGTGATGCCATGACAAAAAGTCATATAAGAACATATTGCACTGTGCTTCTCATGAACACTTTTGCAGAATTGTGCCTTTTAATCACTATGTGCTTTACGTGAACAAAACACTTATTCCATTTTGCAGAACATACCACACTTTTACCTTAATGATCTTGACTGACTCAGTGTTTTCTCAAACAATTTTTAAACTGGAAAGAATAGTGGCAGTGAATAAATTGTACATCTGTAATCTGACTTGCAGAGGTAAGGCTGAGACCTTCTGTTACAGAATCATAGAAGTGAATATTACAAATTTATTTAGGTTTTTTTTCTGGTGCCCTTGTAGTCAGGTAAATTCTGTGGGAAGCAGATAACCTGTAAGAAATATATTTAAAATCAAAAAATGGTCTTGAAGCACTTAATTGAAGTACTGTTGTTGCACTGGTACTTCTAATGACTGTCTTTGGAAATAATTTTGTTTCATTCTTGCTTCTGTTTCAAGCTGCAGCTGATCCTCATCAGAGACATAGGAAGTATAATGAAGCACAACTCCCAGACTGTGCTTAGGAAGAGATCAAGGTGCCAACTATCACTGAAGGAAAATTACCTGTCCCTTACACCCAGTTTCTCTGGATGGGAATGGAGAATGTAGGAGCTATTTCACTTGGGTACAACTACTCTCCAATTATGTGAGTTTGCCTGCAGCTGATGTTTGTGGAAATCCTTTTGTCCACCAACCCCAGATACAGTGAACTTCTCTTTCTAGAACATACTCATTTCTCATTCACTGGGCTTTAGGGCATCATCCTACAGTGAGAAGTACTGGAACATTTCTTACTGCCTTTTTTTCCCCCAAGGCTGCTTAATTAATTGAAGCATAGCAGAGAAATGTTATAGCATATCATTGGCATTGGTAACAAATAGAGAGAATTAAATGTGGCATAGATTTCTGTATCACAATAAAAAATAATTGTCTCTTCAAGATTTATAATGTTTAACTTCCTACAAACTTTGTGTATGTGATACAGAAACACAACAAAAAATTGATTGGAGATGAGATTGGCAAAATTACCAAACCCCAGTCATGTACTTTGTTGGATTTAGGAGTGGATATTTAGGAGTGGATCCTGTCACTCATCTCTACTTTTCAGGTTAAAAATATGTTTTAATAAAAGCAGATGGTGTGGCTTTTTTTTTTTTTTTTTTCCAAAGCTAAACAGAAGCCAGTGTTTTCTGCTGACAGAAGTCTAATGAAATCAATAAAGCTATGCCAACAGAGAGTTGGTCTCACAGCAATTCTGGCCCTTGTTTGGCCAAAATCTCTGGGTAATAGCAAATGAAATTACAACAGCAAAGTGTAGACCCTGTCATTTACCTGAAGTGGTAATGGTAAAACAATAATAACAATAATGACATCTCCAAAGTTTTGAATGCTCTTAAGCTTGACAACATTTTACATGATTTTCTGTTTTGTTTTTCTTCTGTGTATTGTGCTACTTTAAAGTAGCACAATACACAGAAGATATGTTAGCTAGTGGTAGTTTGACCAGACATTTACCATAATAATTTTTCTCCAGAGTTTCAGAATTGGACTGAGCAGGAATGACAGTTCTGTGTAAAAACATTCTGATAAATGAAAACCAATATTTCAAAGATTTAGACTCAGTTGTATAAATGAAGGAATTGTTTATGCTGAGAGAACTATCCCAAGTTTTATTAAATGGTCTTCTGGTTTGGAAAGTCACAGTAAAATTAAGATATTATAATTGGATGAGCAGGGTAAGTCTCAACCCCCTCTCCTCTCACCATCCTAAAGCTTCTGTATATGACTTTTTGTAAATGAGGAAATTCCATTCTAAATGTGTCAACTGCTTTAAATATATGTCTGGTACAATTACAGGCAGGTTAGAAAAGATTTTATTTACAGATATTGTCGAGAAAATACAACATGATTTCTCTGTAGGTGGTTTCAAAAGGTCATATCACATGAGAATTTCTGAATGAAGTTCTTGTTGGATAATACCTTGAAGGATAATATTTAAATAGTACAGTGACCACAGACTTCCTATTATTTCATGGGTGCCTATTAAAGGAACTTAGAGGTTTTTAAAATAGTCTTACTCTGTCTGGAACATCATTTATCAAGCTCTTTCAAAACAAGATCATAATTCCTCTGGCCCTTAATTATGGGCTTCCAGTTCTCTGTATTTTCCAGGTGTTGTCTTGGCTTTTCCTCCATCTTTTTCTGCATGAGACATGGTTGCCACCCCCACTCTCAACATTTTGGTTATCTCAAATTGCCAATTTGTTTTACTAATTCCATTCCCTCTTCACAGAGTCTTTTCTGCTTTTTGGGTGGTCTCTATCTGGCTCATTTGCTTGACTGCTCCTCACAGTTTTCCTAATACATTCCTCTGGCTTATCAAAGAACAGTTGTTTCCATGAGGACCTAGGTGGGAGTCAGATCCACCTTGGCTTTCTTTACACTCCCTGGTGGCTCCTTATCAAAGCAATGACATCTGCTCTTGTGTCCCAGGAATCTTGTGTCCCAGGAGTCCTGTCATCAAGAGGAGCTGAACTGCTTTGGGTATTCACAGACTTTGTAGAAGTTAACCACAGTTGTATATAATCAAACACTGTTTCTTAACTCATGCTTTATTCATGCAGGTGTTCACTTGTAGGGGAGCTTAGTTAGATATGAATCTAAACCACAGAGACTTTAAAATAGGCATAAATCAGGCGCACACTCCTGTATCGTCATTTCTGCTTGCTTCAGCCCTTTCTCCTCCCTGAGACAGGTGGCACAGCACACTGAAGTTTTACAGTTTGTTTTAGTTTCTCCAAACAATCTGTTCGTTGGGCTTCTTATTCCCAAGAGATGGAATGGTTTTAACCACAATAAAGAGCTTGTCTTAGGGAGACTGTGGAATCTCTGTGACTGGGGATTTAATAACAGGTTGGACAAGTCAGGAAGGATCAAGACACATTGTGACTCCAGACAAAGAAATGGACCAGATGATCTCTTCCAGAATTCTCTTTGAGGCTGATTTTCTATGATGCTGCTGTGAAACCAGTTCTTGGTTTGATGCTCTGCCTTAGTGAGGAGGATCTGTAGTAGTATAAACATAGTTTTTGTCATGCTGTTATGTTTCTAAATGTAATAATTTATTGAAATGGATGCATAACCATTGATTTTAATCTATCAATACTAAGAACTTTCATTTTCTGTAGTATTTATAATACTTTATAAAATATGAGTGTGTTTCAAGTTTTTAAACTACCACATTTTTAAATGACTACTACTGAGTCTCTAAGTAGGAATGATTCTGAGAATAAGCTTGCTTGTTTGAAGTTTAGGCATCTTTTCAATAGAAAGGCATAAATTAATGTTTCTAGATATGAGTGGTGGATGGACTTCTGTAACAAGCTCACAGCCGTGGAAAATATATTTTATCCAACCCCTGCAATTTGATGGAAAAATAACAGTCAAAGAATTGAACAGAAACATTTCTATTTTTTAATTTGCTTTGTTTTTGGATGATTTGATCCATCAACAAATGGATCCTTAGTTGACTACTGACCTTATGGAGTTACGGCAAAACAAACAAAACACCAAATGAAATTGAATGGTTGCCCTGCAGTTCAATATAGACCAATATAGACCATGTTAAAAATTATGTTCTAGAAGTTCTTAATCCTTGTTGGGTCCATTAAACAGCAAATAACATAATTCCTACTTAAACAGGAATCACATCTGTTCTGCATTTTTCACTGGAAGCAAGTAGGTAAATGTGTTTTGTCAGATAATGAAACCAGGGAAGCAAGTAGTATTACTTTGCCATTTTTTTGACTGCTGCCATGACAGTGTGTATTCCCTATATTGTCTCAATGCAAAATTATACCCTCTAGAAAGTTAATTATTCTTGGACAGCAATGAACTGATCCCGGTATTGGTAGCTGAAAACATTAGGTATGTGACAAGTCAGAAGACGTCGCCACTGTTGGGGGACAACACTTCCATTCCATCAACCTGATTTCTTTCATATCACTGGTCATTGAGAAATTGCCCCTAATATTCCCTTCTTCAGCTAAATCACCCATGTATACACAGGATAATTCTATATACACAGCATACAGCACAGGTCTGTATGAATATTTCTTCTTCCTTCATTCATTCTCTTGATCTTCCTTGCATTCCCTAGGCATATGGTATTCATCACACTCGTTGTGCACATTTGTAGGAAGGAAATAGGGAATTCCACCCCCACAGAAAGCTTCCCCAGTCTTCTTGTTTTCTCCTGTATCCAGTGAATGTGAAAACATTATTGTCTAACTTCTCCTTTCACCCAGCGTTCCCCACATCCCTTCGGAAAAGCCCTTCACGGAGCTGTGTTTTGGTCTAGCTGATACCGTGTCATTCAACTGTTGCTGCTGAGAAGGAATGATTTCAGAAAGTGCTGTAAGGGAAATATCTGCATTTCTGAGCTGTGTATTCTATAAAACCAAAGAACTTTGTGGTGCTTAATTTTTTTTGTTAGGTTAACCTCAGAAGAAAAGCAGTACTTTCAATGGGTGATGCTACTGTGCTATGTGACAGAATTGTCACCTCACCAATGTAGTGACGGAAGCTGACGTTAAGGAGTCCAATAGTCTTCACATAATGCACATTCCCACTGTACCCTCTTGATCTGTCTTTTCTCTCCATGTGAGTCACATAAGTGGTTTTAAATGTCTTTCAGTGAGTCATATAATTTTGCTAATTCTGTCCCTACTTTAATGTCACTATATACAGAGTCACTTTCTTACCTAAAAGCTAAAATTTCATTTGGTCATCTACTTGACACCTTTATAATAAATACCTGCTTTCCTTAAGCAAACTTTTTTTTTTGTGGTCATAGCAGTGTCAAAACCTCAAGCTCTTGTTTCTGTTCTGAACTGTCAGTTTGAATTTTTAAATCCTTTCTCAAAAATGGATCTGACTGAGCGTTACATTGGCTACATACCTCCTAACACCTTCTGGCAAGCATCAGAAGCCAAGAGTTCCACTCTGCTGTGTCTTACTGCTTGGCTGAAAAAGAATCAAAATGCACATAGAAAATTTAATGTGGTGAAAGTGAGAAGAAAAGGATCAACGGCTGGAAACAAATGTAAGGATTTCATAGACAAGTGGCAGCTGGAATGTATGAAACCTCATGCAGTACAAAGTGTTCCTCAGAACAGGAAAATGTAGGTTTCTTATAGCAGCAACCGTTTTTAAACAGTGACTTAATTTTGTGATGGCAACATTCACAAAACTCCTAACTCAGTGGTTTCATTCTGCCTGCAAATGGAAGAGACAAATGCCTGAAGACATTGTGCATGTGGTATAGAAAGGAGAGACTAAACTGACAGATGCCAAAAATCAATAGGGAAATACCTTTGCAGGCAAACAGCTAGGAGGGGAAATCCTATTTTAGACATTTGGATAAGCAAGATTTATTTCTAGAAGAAATGTAAGAGAGAGCCAAAAAAGATTATTTGTTTGACTGCTGTGTTGAAACATATTGTATTGGCATTATATGTTTTGACATTAAAATAAAATGAGCAAGGAAATGAGCATAGTTCAATATCTTCATTCCTTTCCCCCCAGTACTGGATTCTTCCAAGGTAGTACTTTAATGATAAAAGCACTTTCACTCTCCTTATGTAATAGAAATGGAATTTAAATGAATTTTTTTTTTCATTCCACACCAAAAGTACCGGAATGTGTCAAATAAGCAGTTAAAAGTAATACTTGCACCATAGCTTTTGAAACTTACAAGTTTGAAAACTAAACCAGATGCAGTCCAAATGCAGTGAAGTGTCTTGGTGAGCAGAGCATCAGCATCTGAAAACTAAGTCTTTCTTCTATAGAGTCTGTTTCTATAGAGACAAATCAGTGAAGTCAGACTGATATTTTTTGTTGTTTTGAGATGTAAACCTTAAAAACAAAGATTCCTTGTTTTGTAAATAAAATATATGCATCTTTAATGCCTGTAAGGACCATCTGTTCTGCTGTTCTTGCATGCAGTTTTTCTGTTGCTACAGCATGTACGTTAACCAAGGGTACACTTTGATGTACCTGGCTTTCAAACAGTTCCAGAGGCAATACAGCAAGATTAGTTCTGTCAGGAGTTTGGTCTACAAATGCATCTTGAAACCATGTTTTTTTTTTCTTTACAAAATGTTGTCCTAGTGATGTGTAGAGATTTCAGTTAATCTTTTCTGCTAATTTCCAAACAGTTAATCGTAGGATGTGCTGCAGAAGGCTCATTGAAGAGAGTGTATTGCATACCATTTATATCAGTTCAACTCTCAGATTTTGTTTTCTCTTAAATATATTTCCACCTGTATTTTAATATGACTGAGAAATTTGATCACATTTGCTGTTTTGCAAATAGTGTAAGAATGCTCTCTGATTTACAAATCCTGGGGAATGAAAAGCGATGCAGAGCTGTACAGTCTGCTGAATAGGCTTGTGGGCCTGTAAACATTTTAAGCTAGCATTTCCATGAAATTTCAAGACATATTTTTTGGTTCCTGAGTAATGAGAATTGGTCCTCAGAATCACATAGACAATTGTGCAGTTGGTAAATGAGCAAGGAATTGACAGAAACATTGGTATTGGAACAAATTATATAGAGGATGCCTAGAGGCAACTGTTCATCCTACAGGATGATCAGGAGAATTTCATCAGAGGATGAAAGAGACGATTTCATCACAGAGGATGAAATGAGGAGGAAATAGATAGGCATCAATACAGCTGTTAATACCTTATTAAAAACAACAGTCATTTTTCTTCGTTGTTCTGCCTGCCTGCAAAACTTCAGTTCCTTTGCCTGCAGTGTTTGTAGTGGTCACAGTGAAATTAGCACATGCAAAAGGGAATTAGGTGCAAGTAGCAAAGGGTACATTGGTATTTGTTTTCCAGACAGCAGAAATGACAGGATTAGGAAAATTAAACTTCTGCAATATTACTATGAGCTCTGCTGAGATGGAATTTTCAGACTCTTCTTTCTGCTGTTGACAGTGTCATGATTTTGACTATATCACACACTCAACATTACGGGCAAACTAAACTTCAGGATCAAAAGAGGAATTTTAGTGCTTCTTTCTGAAATTCAGATGTACACCTCCAGTTGTACTCCCCACCAGGAATCTATCACATGTCAGAATTAATCAGTTTGGGGTTGTTTTTTTTTTTATTTTGTGTAAAATTCTAGTTCTCATGGTCAAGCAGAAATTTTGGCAGGAGAAAAATGGAAAAATGTATACATGAGTCAGAAACCCCTCAGAAGCAAATCCCTTTTTCTAGATACCTTTTATTATAAATATACAATAATATATTTTGCCATCACAAAGTAAGGCTAGTTTAGAGGTCTTTTTTGCCATCTTTTTTAGCAGCATTTGCTAAATGGTGAAAACAGAAAGAACGGTCTGGTTCATAGCCAGTTTACCAGAATAGGATCGGAGAATGATTTAGGAAGGGACTTGTGGAAGTTGGCTGGTCCAGCCTCCTGCTGAAGGAGGGCTCTCTTCAGAGTTGCTCAGGGTTGTCGTACACATGAAGTCAAAGTATGTCTATGTGACAAGACAAAAAAAATCAGAAGCACAAATTAACTTCTGCTGAAATAATGCTTAATTATCTGACTCATTTGATGAAAATTAGGAACAGTTAAAAATTATTTTTGACATGAGGAGAGGTGGCTTATGAAACTAAACTGTTTTATTTTGCCATTTTTTTAATGAAAAGTATAATAATTTTATCCTGGGAGGTTTTTTTTTTTTAAAAAAAAAGGTCTCTAATTTACATCAGGTAAAAAAAAAAAAGAAAAATTTATTGTGGATTGTCTTTTAAGGATAGTCTCTTCATTAAGGTAGTTCTGCCTACCTCGTTAGCCCACAATAAGTCCATCTGCGCCAGGTTACTTTGTGTTTCTCATACTTCTTTGACCTCTCAAGCCACTAGAAGACTTGGCTTTTGCTAGTGAATATATTCTAACTGGTTGCAGTGATTGTTCCCAGGTTTCTCTGTGGAGTGTGTGATGCACTGTTGGGCATTTTGTGTTGGAAGACGAGTGGCAGATGTTACATGATGTGTGACAGAAAGCAGAGGGTTAAACTTGCTTAGTAGTGCAAGTAAGCAGTTTTGAAGTTTGAAGATCTTAAGAGTTCATAAGTCGAAGATACACGAAGGAATGAACATGAAAATTCATCATTCAAATGAAAAAAATTCAAAAAAGAAAATTGGGGTTTATTGCTTGGGTCCAAATACGTCCCTGTTAACGTAAAATGGAGTCATAAAACTACTATCTGTGTCTCAAACTTTGTGCCTAGTGAGATCATGCCTTTATCAAGTTGGTTTGTCACTAGTCATGAAAGGCTTAATGACTCCAAGACTCAACAGTTTCTGGGAGCTTCAGTCAAAGGTTTTTTCCTAGCACTTGATTACAGCCAGCAAAGGCAGCTGCTTTGACACTCCTTAAAATGTGATTAAGAATTGGAAGGTCTTGTTGCCCCGGCTAAACTTGGCTGTGGGATAGGTTTAAGCTAACCTTGTGTCTCATCCTTCCTTTTATAAATGGGACATAATTACCATCCTTCCATAATAAAAGATATTTTATATGGTGGTTGAAGACTTCCACAGAACTCTTTCATGTTAAAAAGAATGCTCAATCTGGTCTTTTCTGTTAAGCCTGATTTCAAGAATAAATCTGCCAGAAAAAAAGTTAAAGAAAAAAAACACCTAGGTGACCCTTTGCTCTATTCATCCATCAGCAGGGAAGTAAACAGTTTGTCTATGATTGCCTGTCTCACTTATCTATTACGGTCTGTTTGTTCTTCCTACCCTGTAATTACTCCATTGGATCTGCTGAAATATCCTGATTCACATTCAAACTATTTTCGGAAACACCCTTTAATTCTGGCGTGATATTTCATTGCTCAGTAAATGTGAAGAGGTGCTCAAGATTTGCTTTATTACAAAGTTCTGGATGGCACTGTGAACTTATTGCTGTGTGAAGTTCCAGTTTGGCATAAACTAAAAACTGATTTCCTGCCTAAACTGAATGCCAAGAGTTGGAGGCAGGAACAGTAAGTGGCACAAACTTGCCCCTCCCCAGTATGAAGAAACTAAGTCAAGGCAGTCCCGCTTCAGGGGGGTACTCTAGCTGGCTTCCCCAAGTGGGACAGATGTTAAGACCATGAATGAATTAAGACCTCCTGCTGCAAGGAAATTAATGGAGGTGACCCAAAAGGATGGGTGATGGCCGGGCTGCATCACACATGCTGAAGTGAAGGTGGTGAGCACACGAAGGCAGCCACCTTGGGTCATGGAGCTTTTTTCTTCTTTTTTCTACTTGCCTTTACCCTTTAATTCTTTGTCTAATATTTCTGAGATATAGTGCTAATCTTGCTTTAGCATTTTTGGATGTATGCTGTAATTTACTATTGGAACTGACAGGATGCTCCCAGGGATTTCTGTGTACAGGTTTTTAATGTAAAATAGATGACTGAATAGTTACAGGATAAAAGTGTAGCAAAACCCTTGCCAAGTCAGGTAGTTACATTTAGGACCATCTCTTATCCTTACCCTAATGTCACTTCAGAAAAAGATTTTAAAAAATGTCAACTTTATATATGAATCAGTTGAATAAAACAAAGGTATGTTTTTCCCAACTTTGATAAGGAAAGCAAAAGCTCTGTAGTGCTCAAATATTCAGAAATCCACACCGCTTTTAATAACAAAAAGGAAAAAAAGAAAGAAAGTTAACTGATATTAGCTTTAGAAAAAAACAGTACTTTGAGAAAGGCAACAACAGGCTTTACAAAATTCTCACTTCAGTCTCTTGAATGAAGGGTAATGAATTTATATGTGGATGCGATGAATTTATATGCAGAAGCATATAGCCCTTTTGTAAAATGTGTCAGACTGAAAATTATCAATAAGCATTAGCAACTTTTTAAAGGACAGCATTTAAAACTTAGGAGAAAGCTGGGCTTTACTCTCATTTAAGTAATGTATTTTCCTTGGATGCTGTTTTGTTTTATTAAGCACTGACAGAACATTTTATCATCCTCACTGCTGTCAGTCTATTTACATGAAGCATGCTTAAATTAAAATTCTGACTCTTGCCAGTTATATCTCACACTTTTCTTGGAAAAAGATATTTTTATATCTTCCACCTTTTTCCACTTTACTTGTTTGAAAGTTTCTCTATTTATTGTGAACATATTTTGCATTATTACAGCTAGGGTAATGCAAGGAATTGCATATTATGCCATTTTTCACTGGATTATACAAATAAAGACCAGAAAAAATGTATCCAGCTTAGCTACTCTAACTTTACAAGGGTTGTTTGTTGTTTCCTTTTTTTTTATTTTTTAAAGTTGCATTTCTAATTCTTTTTACCTTATTGATTGAAGATCTAATCTGCTTTAATGCAGATTAAGCCCAGGTTGGTTTTGTTGGTTAAACCTTTCTTCCATTCATTTCCTTGGCTGTTACTGTAAACTGAAAGTTAAATGTAGTTGTGTTTAGAAATACTGCTCTGAAATAGTGCTGAAATACTTTCCAGCCAATATTAGATACCGATAGAAATGAACAGAAAAAGTAAAACTTGTCAACAGTGTAATTAAAATATATGTAACATACAGTCTTATTACTATTAAAAAAATACAAAATTGTTGGCAAGTGTGAGAAAAATAAGTTCATAGGTCAAATAGAACCTTGGGAATGAAAGAAATTCAAAACTCTTCTCTGCTGTTTCCTTTTTCCCTCATCGACTTCTTTCCCTTTAATTGGAAGACATTACTTCTTACAGAATTTAGTCAGGAGAGACAAAGATGAAACATAAATACTGAGAGACTTACTACCTGCAAGTTTAAACAGCTTTGATGTGTTAAATTGTCTATTAGTACTAAATCAAAATACTAGATGTAAAATATAAAGCAGGTAAATAGTATACAAGACTAAAAATTTAGGCAGTTTAATTTTTAAGTTGTTTTAAAAAAATCCCACTTTTTGATATCAAGGAGTGTTCACAGGAAAGACAAGTAACACCTACTGCTATACTATTTTATATCTATTATAAATGATGTATCTGTCCCGCTACTGCAGATTAATATATAATTAAACAGAACACTACCACTGTGACTGGTGCCTTGGGAAACAATTTGAAAATAACACATTTTTCAATTATTATAAGATGTGGGTTTTTTGACTATGCTAGTTTAAAAATCTCTTATTAAGAACATGGTGGCAGTTCTCAGCACTGCTGAGTACTTCGGCAGAAAAAGCAAATTTGTTCAATGGGTATTAATGTTCTGTATTTGGAAAGAGTGACACACTATCATGTGATGATTAAAAATTACCATGTCAACTCTTTATTATCAAGGGCCAATGAAAAGTTTTGTATTAGGAAAAATCATTTTATGATTAAAATTAAATAATTTAAAATTTAAGTGTGAAAAATTGCACAGCAAAATTATAAGGTAATGCTCAGTTTACACATTATTTTATTAGAACTAAGGAGTTATATATAATAGTAATGTTAAAAAAATCCAAATCAAATGATCCAGGTGACCCATAAGGTGTTCTAAGTTTGGGGTGAAATAATAGAAGGACTGTCTTGTGATTGGGTTGATAAAGAATTAACAAATAAGAATATAATTTATAACTGTCAGCCTGGTTTTATGGATTTTTTTAAAATTAATTTTCTTCAAATTAACTTGAATTCATTCTTTGAAGAAATTACAAGTTTGGTTGTTCAAAGTGGTTGTTTAGCTGGACACTGTAATTTTGTGTTGTATTTGTTTTGTTACTGAAAGTCTTCCAATTTAGATGAAAATTTTACCATCATTAATGTTTACATTAAGCAGTCTCAGAACCAGGCTCTTATTTTTTTGGTGGATTCACATCTTATTGATATTAGAGTATTTAGAGGTATTTAGAGTGAAGTTCTACTAACAGCCACTACTCATTTTCTCATTGGGACTTGCTGATTTCAAAAGGCGTTGGATACTGATTACAATTTACAAGACAGAGAGACTGGCAGAACTGTTGATAAAGATATTTTCTAACATTACTATTAGTACATAATAAGGGAAACATTAAATGGAACTACAGGAATTCACAGTTGAAAAAGAACGTGCAGTGAAGGAGAGCCTGAGTAGAAGGACCAAGAATGATGCACATGAGGGGGTACAAAGACTGATTCCCTGGATAAATTCAAATTTGATTGAATTAACAATATATGACTTTTTTTGTTAAAGTTTATTAATACCTTTTCAAAAAACCCTTTTCTATATAGAGATGACCACAGATACATACTGAAAAATAAGTACCTGTGATGCCTTCTTTGAAGAATTGAGAGGGTTTTCTTCTTCAGAACACCACTTTTCTGGCTTGAATTGGTTTGGGTCACAGACCCCAGGACTGAGGTGGTGTTTTAAGTCAGCACCTGGAAATGAGTTTGGAGCTGCCTGGGACAAGAGTTCACAGTTCCAGGTCATGCCTGCACTGCTTTTTTCACCCTTAGATAGATTTGTTATTTGCAGTTGCTATCCTTGCCTTTTCAGTATTGTGTCTGAAATATGTGACATAAAAGTTCCTGTTTCCTTACCTCTGTGTTGTAGGAGGCATCCTTCTACCTGCAGTCAGCTCAAAGGGCCGTGTCACACAGAATAGCAACTGAAGTGAGCCACCTGTGAAATTATGAGCTTTTTGCTTTTCTTTATCTTTAGCCAGAGGTATTTGAGGGGGCACAGTAGACAGAATTTTGCCAGTCCAGACCCATGGGTTCAAGCCATCAGCGTGGGCATGCCTTACACGCTCTAGCTTGAGAGGTTATTCTGGCTCAGGTAAGTGACTCTTCAGTCAAGGACAGGTCCTTGAGTACATGGTCAAGTACATCTGGCCTCTGCAATTCAAGCTTAAAATTCTCCACTGTAAATCTATGAGTCTACTGAATGTACTCCTTTTATAAGGAGAAAGCAGCTTTACAGCATTGCCCTATAGATAGCCGGGCTTCTTTATGCTTTATTTGCCCTCAGGGGATGCCAAAGTTTTGTGAGTCAGGATGATCAGGGCATATAACACTGGAATAGTGATATGTCTAACTGTCACCAAGGATGCTTATGTGATCCATGTTCTGCTCATGGATCTGGTGTTTGATGATTAGGGGTGATAGTTCCAAAGGGCCAGGAAAGCTCAAGAGTAATAAAAGAAGTGGCAAAAGGACCAGAATTCTTTTCATCACTAAATTTGCAATATTGACTTGGGGTAGGGAGTAGGGCATGTCCAGCTTTTAACACCCAGGGTTCTCTTTTCAGAGATAGACATAAAATAAAGACTATATCTTAAAAAGCTCTCATGGAAAGTGGCCAATGTGTGTACATTACATTGATTAACTCATAAAAGAATCCTTGAAAAAATAGTATTTAACAATAATCATTACAAGAACAGATGATTGCATCCTACTGATGTGCTGTCCATGGATTCTTTGAGAAAGTTACTTGGCAGTATGAGCAGAGGGGAAAACACTGATTGAAATTGGCACTGACCATTTACAGTGGACTGTCTGTGTGTATTTAGAAAGGTTGCATATTGCAAATCAGTTATAAATGTAATGAACTACTGAATATGAAAATAGGAAGCGAATATAACACTGAATAAAAATTAACAAAAATTATCCTTAAATTTCGTGTCTGAATTGAGAAAAGAAATAATACTGATGTAATTAATTTTTTAATGAACTTTTTTTATTAACAAGGTTATTATTTATCCCTGTGTGATTTTCTTATGCACCTTAATTAGTTTAACAAGGCTAATGGATAAAATTTCAAATATTTGAGATACTGTTCAATTAGATTCTGTAGCAAACAGTGGAAAAACAAACAGTCTGACAGATTATGGAAAGATTCAGATTAATTAAATTGATGGTTTAATAGATGGGGACTGTTATTGAATCCTTTTAAATGTGAAAAAAACCTGTAGGAATACAGAAGGAAACACAGTGGTATCGGTTTGTAGGAAGCTTGTTGCAGAGCACAGGAGAGAGAATACGAGTGATGTACTCCAGAAGCAAATCATTAAGTTGTAAATGCAGTTAACAGGAGTGGTGGAAAGAGGGGCAGTAGAGAACACTGCCTGGGGAGATACTGTGGTAGAAAGCCATCACTTCCCTTCCCAGCCAAGGGAAGGATGGCTGGTGGGCCAGCTTCAGGGAGGGCATTTGGCATTTTCAGGCTGCATCCTCATTATCGTCTCAATTTCTCCCATGTTTCAGCTCAGAGGATTCTAAAGGTTTGTCCTCTGAAGTAACAAAAACAGGTGTATAGTGAAGGTCCCAAAGAGTGGTCTTTTCACCAATAGGTGGTGTTCCAGCCTTGCCTCAGGGCCAGTTTGTGCTTTCTGATTGAGGTGAGAAGGAAATTAAATCCTACCTGTGCAAATTGGAATTACCGGATCCAAGCAGCACTTGCAGATCCTAGGGAGGGAAAAAATAAAAAAAGCTCTTGGTTGGTTTTAAAACAGTGGCAAAAGCATTTTGTTTGAGGAAAGTATGTGTTGGTTATTTAGGAGATGAAAGTTTGTTAATGCTTTGCAGACCCATGCCTCCCTTGGCAAATAGATTTACAAGGATATTGGGTAAAGTGTTTCCATGGCAATGCTCAGGCCTTTTATCAGCATTTTTCAAATGAGGATAGAGAGGTGCAGCGCTGGGCAGTACAGGGCAAACGCCTTTGCTTCCAAGCATCCAGAGGAAACTGACCCTTTTGAACTTCTGCGAGGCATGAAAAGGCAAGAGGTAACAAGGTGTTGGCTGTGGGAGGCTTTTGGTAGCATTGTCTGTATATCATTCCAGATAGAAAATAGCTTGAGACTGCCTTTTCAGGGAGTTCAAACAGAAGACCTTTGATGTTGATGCAAGGAGAGAAGCCACAGAAGGAGAGGTAAAAGCTGCTTCTGTAAAGGAGTAGCTGTTTAAACAACACACGTGAATAATGATTTAGCCAGATGGTTACTGGCTGTTGGATTTCAGACCTGAACAAAGTCTGATCTGTGGGATTGCAGGGATGATTATATACTCAAGTACATGCAGACAAGCAGATAAATTCTGCTCCTATTTAACTGGCTTTTTTTCCTATTGTGAGAAGTGGTAATTCCAGTGCAGTTGGATGAGGGACGAATTTTGCTTAGTGGCCTGTCCAGCGTTCTGAGATGTTAATCTTTTTTTTTTTTTTTTTTAAGCCTGAGCTTGGCAATAGTCCTCTGCCTGATGCAGTCTGAACAAAGGATGTGTCCTGGAAGATGGTGGGGAGGAAGGACCTCTGAGTCCTCTGGAGAGGACCGTAAACAGTTCTGTAGACCTTTTGGATTAGCCCAAAATTTCTCACAATGGGCATTGTTGGAATACTGTTACCTGAGAGCATCTTTGTATGAGTGCTGGACTGTGAAAAAACTTTTAAGTTAGTGAATGAAAGAATGTGTGTCTTCTTGATGTCTCTAAATGAATGATTTAGACTCTCTCTTAGTTGATCAAGTTGATGACATCAGTAGGTGCAAACTTGGGGAAGTCACAAGTCAAACAGGAAAGAACATTTTCACAAAAAAATTCTGGTTTTGGATGCTGTGTGTAGTTTTATATTTACCAGGGATACATTGGTGCACCACGAGCCTCTCAGTAGATCTTTGTGTTAGTTTTAGCTAGAATTTATGTGAAAATGGATATGCAAATAAATCCTTCCCATAAAGAAGGGTTTAAAAAAGCTGGGAAGACACTACGGTAGTAGGTGCTGCCACAGCAGGATGATGGCAGTGAGACTGAAATGAACTAGAGACCATTTGAAAGAACGAGCCGGGAATCATGACTTTCTTTCAGGTGCTCACAGGCATTCTACTATGGAATAGACAGGGCATAGTCAGTGTTTTCAATGCAAAGCATGAATTTATTGATTCACTTATCAACTCACAGGTGAATGATGGTAATAGGACTGCTTCTGCATCAAGCTTAGAATGGTAAGCACACCTTTTTCATGTTAATGAGCCATCAGCATAACTGCAGTAAAACCATGTGCTGGGTGCTGGTGGTGTTTCACCACAGGGCAGGGTTGTTACCAGCACCAAGTGAAGAAACTATTTCTGGAACATCAGAAGCCTAAGGTCAGACAATGGTCCCAAAAGAGAATGTAGTTCTCTGGGTCTGGGGACACAGTGAGCGCCCAGAGCCTCTCAGTAAGGCAGGGGCTGGGGAGATGGTGCCCTTGGCTGCAGGTGAAGGGTCTATGTCACCAAGTAAAGGAGCTGCAGGAGGAGGTCAGCAGCTGCCCAGCATCAGAGATTATTAAAAAAAAGGCCAGACCTTCTCCAACACCATGCAGCTCCAGGAACCAGGGTGCACAGCTGTACTGAAGGAGAGGCAGGCAGTGTCTGCATTCTTCTGACTGGAAAATGATGACAAAGCCCAGAAACTTGTGATTTCTGGCACTCATAGAAGATGATCAGTGCCCTGGTAGCAGATGAGAAGCTGGGAGTTACCTTCAATGACAAACTGAGCCGAAGATGGCTGATCCTGAGCCACACAGCAGCACCAGGAGAGAGAGCAAGAGATCGCTGTGGCAGGGAATGGAGGTCACAGTCTGGTGTCCTAATCTGCTGTCAGGGGTTGTTTGTTGCTGGTCAGAGTTATGGACCTGAGACATGGAGAGTGCTGAGCCTGGTCCAGCCCTCAGACTGTTGACCCTGCTGCTCTTCCATGTTATAGAGGGGAGACCTGGAGCTTATGAAGTGTGACTGCATGGCTCTGGGTGTAAGGGGCAAGACCTGGTGCTCCAGATCTTACTGGTGAAGGAGGAATGGCTCTTACTTTTAAACAAAAATCTGAATTAATTTTAAAGACAGATCGAGTTACTTCTCTAGTTTTCATGACCTCTTTAGAAATGAAGCAGCTGGTAGAATCCTTGTAATTAGAATAAACTTCAGTAAGTTTTAAAGATCCTTTATACCTAAGTTTTATGTGTACATATCATGTGCAAAAGTACTGCACTCCTAAGACCAAAGTCCTGGTCTATGAACTTTGAAAACGTGTACCTCTTTTCCTTTCAGTGCCAGGACATATTTTATTCACAAAAGCCTTCAGAGTTTATGCCAAAGGTTAGGTCTTAATTTTTTTTATAGTCACTGGGGATCCAAGTTATTGTTTATATTTGCTTGAACTCACTTCTGTTGTACTTGTTACCTTTATAAGATTTGTCTCTTTTCCCATGGAAAAGTGTAACTACTTCAAACATTAAAGAAAGAAAAGAACTCATAATTGATGTTTGGTAATTAAAGGAACTCAAGCTAGGCTGTAGGCTTTCTTAGCATTATTAGTTATATTTTGCCAACAAAAGATACTCAGTTTGTACTGCTGCAGAGAACAGTGAAAGAGTCACACCAATGGCCACTCGAAGTTTTAGTTTTTTAATACTTCTACTATATCACTGCAGAGAAAAGGAAGAATGAAAATTAAGGGCAGTACTTCTAATTTTGCTCTATCAGGGTGGCTAAAGGAAAGTGTCTTGCAATTTTGTCAAAGAAACAATTCCTATTGATATCACTAAATGCTGTGATTTTGCAAAGACTGTAAAGTCATACTCTGTCATCAGTCTCTTAACTGATTTTCTGGTTTTCATAGGCAAATGTTGTGATCTAGAGTTGATTCAACATTCCTGTTACTCTACAGAAATACTGGTGAACTTGGTTTAGTTATTTTTATGATTCATCTCAGAAATCTTTTTAAAAATATTGCAGAAATGGATTTCTGTTTCAATTATTTCTTACAGTGTGACAGTGGTTACAGTTAATTAGAGATGCATTTATCAATTAGTTGTTTGGTAAAGTCCTTTCTCCTGTGATTTATTCTAAACTTTCTTAGCAACACTTGGTGAAAGCATGATCTGAAATGAACATTTTTCTCTAGATTAAACGTTGGTCATTAATTTTGTACTATACTAAGTTCTGGTAGGATTCCTGTGCTGAGTTTTGGGTGCACTCGTGTAGCAGAAACATCTGGTTATTTGGCAGAATCTTCAGACAAATGTGTTGCCAGCTTCAGAGCTGTCTCCTCATTTGCCTTATGACTTGGCTTTTCTTGGCAGATTGACTCAAATTCCTTAATGTCATTTTTTTCCCTGATTTTCTTTTTATGATAAAAGCAATAATTCAAATGTTTTAATTCAATGTTTATACACTGGAAGTTCTTCTTGGAATATCACTGAAAGAGCACAGGTGACTGGAATGAAAAGTCTGGAGGTAGTATAAATTATTCAATTAAAAATAAAGATAACTTCTTTCTGTTTTCATGTAGCATACAAAATAGCTGAAAATTTTAATCAGTATGATGGCATGTGCTCTCCAAACTCTAATAACTGTGATACTTGCTGTCCTGGAAGGCATTATGTTCTGACAGTATTTGCACAAATTATATCTCAGCGTACTAAATTCTTGTAATTGCAGTCACCAAGACCCCTGAGAAAGCCCCAGGACATCTGACAACATTTCTCAATGCATGCTGTATGCCGAGAAAGTAAAACAGCCTTTCAGAAAAAATAAATGGCTGAATGTGGGGAAGTTCTGATAGCAGTTCTTTGAATAAGGCTGATCAGGAACAAATATCATAGTAATATACAGTGTCTGTAAACTATACCCAGCTCTGTCCAGAACATACCTACTCTGAGTACACCGACAAGGAATAATAGATATGTTCATGCATTTTCAACGTCACAGATGGTTAAAATTTGCTAATATTTTCCAACCAAGTGCCCTATCCATTGATCATTTCCTATTGACAGAATTCTCCAAATGATTTTGTTCTGTACACCTACACTGTTCTTTTATATGGCTGTTCCTGGAAAAACACAGGGAGCTGTTCTTGGAAAAGCAAGGGGAGCTGGATGCCTTATGCCCACATTTGCTTTTACAAATTAGGTCTGTTTATAGTGAGATGATTATGGCCTTTTAGGTTGTGCTTACCTTCTTATTTTTTATTATAATTTCTATAGCGAATTCTTCTTTCCCATGGCGAAGATGAGTAACATAATCCTGCTGGATATTTAAATTTTGATCTCTTTTGTCTCATTCTTATAAATGCTCCCAGGGAGGGTTATTTGCTTCACATTAGTTTGCTAGAATAAATTTGACTAGCCCCGGAGACAATGTTAATCTCTTCTGATGCAAATTCTGTTTCAAATGCCAAGACCAGGTGGCAAGGTTCGGTATGAATGGGATTGTAAGGGGTTTAGGCAATTTCTTCAGCATATAATTCCTTAGCCTGGTTTATTACAGCCAGACCATTCATCTGGTTACATCCACTGAACATCCATCTTCATGACTCCACCTGCTATTTTTCTCCCATTTTGCAGCATAGTGCTTGCAGAAGGGCTGTGTGGTACACAGGCTGACCGGACGCTTCATCTGAGACCCACAAACCATGATTTGCCTGTCCATAAAACTGATGAGTAGCAGACAATTTCTGAACTGTGGTAGCTGAAGATTTATGTAAATGCTACAGAGTGAAAAAGCAGGAAGGCTGGAAAAGATTTTGTGAGGACCTACAGGCTCGTTTCAGCTTTTTATAATGAAACTCAGTTCAGTGATTTGCAGTTGATCTGCCTTTAAAATTAATTCAGATTAATATTTTAAGTTGTTTGAATGGTGTCCTATTTGGACTCAATGATCCCAGAAGACATTTTGCAACCACAACAACGCTAAGATTCTATGATTCTGTGACTTGGCAGCACTTCCATCTCATCTGTACGTAAATGTGTGCTATGCTGCCGTATTTAGTGAACTATCAACAGATAGAAAAGCAGTGTTGGAGCAGGGTCTGATATACTCAGATTTAGGAAAGATGAAAGTAACCCTGTGTAGCCACTTTTGAATGCTTTTATCCCTAATACACTGGAGCAATTATTCAAAGATATGTTATCGATGTGAAAGTGTGTTCCTTGTGGTGCTATAAAAATAGCTGTGCCCTCAGGACAACTGCTGCAAAATGTGATGGACAAACAAGCAAATGCAGCTTTAATTTACTTTTAAAACAGTATACAAAAACATTTGTGTTATCTTTCTTTTTTTTCAGACTATTTCCTTTCTTTTTTAAAAAACATCCTCCCTGTTCCACTTCTAGACATAGGCACTTCAGTATAAATGAATACTGATGGTGAATTAATTCAGTCTACAGTAGATCTGCATAAGCTAAAAGTAGGTTATTGTACAAAGCTCCAGCTTCTAGCCAAAGTGATAACTTGGGGCCAGCAGAGGTACTAAAGTGGAATATGACACTAAAAAATAATGTTTTTTCAAAACTGGCTGTAAAATGTCACTGTAGCATTCTATTTTTATATCCAAATTTTCTATCACTGTCTTGTTTACATGTTTTCCATAATTATGTTATTCTATAACCTTACTCTTGGTCTTTAAAGGTGTTGACTTTGATTTAATTTTCTTTTTGAAATAAATTGTGCATCTTTCTATCCCCTACATTGGGTCAGCTGTAATTTTCTCTTACATCCTACTAGAATTGACATGGGGGAAAGAATTCATCTCTGTATTTTGAAAGATATTGAAGTATGAGCACTCAGGATTCATTCCTAGTAGGGCAGTTCTGCAGGTATTTCTTGGATGGAGTCTCAGACTAAAAGCTGGAAAACAGTATTAGGTTTTGTGGCTGTCAAGGCAATGAATAGGGAGCCAGAACCACAGCTGTGGAGTTTGCAGTAGAAATATTTTGGGAATCCACAGAAGCCAGCTTAAAGGACTTCTTATAAACCCATTTTCTCTCTTTGTTGAGAAGAAAATGTATACATGCCTTTCTCTTTTTTTTTTTTTTTTTTTTTTTTTTTNCACATTTTAATCATCCTTTTTTTTTTTTTTTTTTTTTTTTTTTTCTTTTCTGTGCAATGCAGTAATATTATAGAGGTATGTGTGTATTTTAACTTTTAGGAACTGTGTTACCTAATCTGTATCACGCTGAAAATGACATGCTTCATTCATCTTCCAATGTGTGAACCTACGAAAATTCTAAGTGTTAGAACCGATGGAAAAAAAATACATATTGCTAAATTGTGCCACTGTTTGTGGTAATGTTTGTATGCTAAACTTGATGCCACTATAACTTATATTTTTCTTTGCTGATTACTGGCAGAAGTTAATTATCCAGTTTGGAAGTTTAAGAAAAACACTGACAGTGAATTTATCCAGCAGGTTTTCTTAGGTGAAGAAATTTGACAGCCTTTACCCTTAGAGACCAAAAAAGCATGGAGTACAAACTACAAAAGCTTGACTTGCACAGATTTGTGTAGTCTACCTTACTAATTGCTCTGAAATTCCTCATTGGCTGCTGTATTTTTATAAGATGAAGAGAAAATTAGCGTGCCATTGCAATTTATAAATAATTCTTGCACATTTAACTCATAATTTTCATCATTAGTCAGGAAGCAATTAACATTTTAAATGCTAATTTTTAGACTATTAGAGAAATATCCGCTGATATTAGACTGCTGAGATGGGGGAGTGCCATGGAAGATTATTATAGTTTGAAGACTGTAGAGGAGAATACTATATGTTTCAATTCAGTGTCAGCAGGAAGTCATGTGGTGCAATTCTATAGAAATCTGGGAGATTTATTTTAACCTCTGGAGGAAAAATAGCAAAGCAGAGTTGTATAGAAAGCCTTACCTGAGACAAAAATTAAAATGTAAAGCAAAGCAAAGTGTTTTGAATGTCTGAGTTCTATTGTTTTTTTAAGCAGGACATTTAGATTTGTCCATTTGTGCATACCTAGCATTAGAAATTTTTCCCTTGTAGCCTTCTCCTGTTTTAAACTTATAGGGATCATGTTAAAATGATGACATCTGGAGATCTTTGACACCCACATCTAGTAATTATATGTAAGCAGTCCCACTGATGGGACATGCAAAGGACTGGGTTTCCAGTTTAATCTCCTTATTGCTGTTCATTCCAGTCAGCAGAGGAGATTCTGAAATTGTACAGGATATAAGAAACTCACAAATGAGGGCTTTTTCTAGAGAAAGTCAGAGACCTATCAGTAAATAATGGGTAAGGGACAGACAGCTGACGCTGGGCTTGACCAGCTTTTGGATCCGGGCATTGCCAATGACTGGCTCTGTGATGTTCAGTCAGGAGTTCTGCTTCCAGAAAAAACAGGGGAATGATACTGCCTTCCTTCTCAGAGCACTTTGATCTTAGTGTCTTCTACACTCTATTGTAATTACTATTTAAAATACTAACTAATTGCATACTTGTATCCTTCTGGACAAAGACAACCAGAAGAGCTTATGAAAGTTACGGAGCTGTATGTAGTCTCTGTTGCCCTTCTCCCCTCCCATCTTTATTAATGCTGACATGCTCAGTTTTAGAAAATCCCAGTGTTACCTATTTAGACCTGGAAGTGTGAGAGTTACTTTGTTTTTCCATTTTATAGTGCTACTAGTTAAGATTGTTTTTCCATTTTATAGTGCTACTAGTTAAGATAATTGTCAGAGTCTGTTAACTACAGAAACAAATTTGCTAGATCTACTGAAGGCCAGACACTGTTGATCAGGACATACATTTTGCTTTAAGCAGCTTCTCATTTCCATTTTGTTAACATTTGTATAACACCTAGCCTCGTAACAAATGGGTGGCTTGATGAATTAGCTGAATGTTATGGGCTCTATTAGCCCTCAAATCTCTCGTACCTGGGCAATAGAGTTTGAAGCCATTCTTCTCAAACTCCCACTTTTGTGAAAAGTTCACTAGTAATAAAACAAATTCAGTAATGAAATTCAGTTGTGTTGTCTCAAACTGACTGTTCATACATTCAGAAAGATGTTCCTGTGTAGCAAGTGTCCATGTAAAGGAGCTTGTTGTTGCACACCCACCCATTTTGCTGTTTTCAGCAGGAAGCTTCTCAGGGCTCACTGGAAGTGTTCATTGCACTCCATCTGTGAATGTTTGTTTACAGATGCCATATTTGATACGACTATCTTTGTTGAACCCAGAGGCTTTAACTTAAAACCAATTATGACTTTTAAGATCTGTGAAATATTCCGTTTTCTCCTTCTAATATAGGAAATATTGATAATTTATGTGTGAAATCCTAGTCCAGTCGGAGTTAATGTGAGTGTGAGCAGGGCCAAACTGTGAATATGTCATTGAAATTGCTTGGGTGTTTTCCACAAAGCCACTTACAAGGGATTTCAGATAGCAATAAGAGCATTCAGATGGTTCTAAAAAATAAATAAATAGTATAATATTCTAAGTAAGTTATCTAAAAATAATAATACTATAATAAATCTTCACATGAAAAGCTTAGTAAAAAAAACCAAAGTCCAGAAGATGATGAAACCAGTAAGGACAAACATAAAGAGCTGTAAGTTTAAAACATTCAAATAAAACCTAACAACATATTAATTGAAACTCTGCTGGAGCAATTGTCCTCTCTAAAACACGTGTAATGTTGGATTTACCTGATTTCCATGGCATGTTACAAGGGAATTATTTCACCATTTCAATACTTGGAAAATTAAATGTTGTCTAAAATTGCAAATTTATACTAAAAAGATGAGAAAAGCCACTGAAGCATCATAGCAAGCCTTAGATTCATATGTGTGGCTGCAAGAGTTTGCAAGGCCAGAAAATTACGGATAGCGACAGATTCTTGTGCAAAAATTCATGACAGATCCATACAATAAATACCTACCTTAAAATCCAAATAGTTTGTAGAAAGTCACAAATGCAGATGATAGGTCAAATCAGTATGTACAGCCCCTCTAAATTTTCTTACTGGTGTAAGCTCACAATGACCCCTCATGTTTTCATTCGAAACAAAAATTTCTTGACTTCTGCAAAGGAAGAGGCTCTGCAGAATGTCCTGTCCTCTCTTTCTTACAGGAGCCTGTAAAGTTACTGTGCATCAATTGACACTCATGGCAGTTTCAGACCATCAGATAAGTAAATTCGTGGAAGAGTAGTGGGAAGCTAGAATTGTGAGAGATGTTTCTATGCTGCACTGGTGAAATTAGGGTGGAAACTGCTACTGAAAATAGCATGATTTTTGTTCCCTGGTGCTTTTTCCTTTCTGTCTGCTTCAGAGAGGCTGAGCTAGAGTACCAGGACAGAATGTGCTGGGATGTGGGTGACACAAGATCCTAAGGATGAAATCTGATTTCAACAAGACTGGTTTTTATTTTGAAAGCTTTCACTGCCAATGAAAGCCATGGCATAGGAAGTATGACTTCACCTTGGCTTTGTAGCTTAATAGCATGTGGGAGGTCTCCTGTGTTCAGGTCAGCACAAGATCATACAGACATTTAGAATTTCAGCTTTATTCACGTCCTGGTGTTCCCTTCCTACTAAGTGGGTTAATATGTTTAGAAGAATTTTCTCACTGATCTTTTTTTGCAAGAAATAGTGAAAGGAGTGATTCTGGCTGTGCAGTATGGGAGGGGAAAATGCATACTGAAACAGCTTAAAGCACGAAGAAAAAAGTATTATAACTTGACTAAGAATTGAGTCTCAATTAGCTGCCACAAATGTATGGCAGTATTTGATTATTGCATCTTAATCTCACCTTCATCCCAGTTTGAAACCAGCTGAGTATCCAGATCTGTGCTTTCAGCATTCTGCAATTTACAGTCTGAAAAGCCTTAATGGTATTGCTCTTCTTAAAAAAAGAGAGTATTTCGATATTACTTACTCCTACACACATTCCCATGTGTAGTCCAACCTAAAACTTCCTGACCTGTTATATATTATTGCTGGAAGCTCTGGAGGTATTTTGCAAAACTGCCCATACTAACATAGAAGAAAAGCCCTTCCAAAGAGCCAAAGAACATAAGAGTTTCTTGCCAAGCCACTTTCCATTGTTTACCAGCAGTCCTGGCTAACTCGGAGGGGGTCCCATTTGACTAGAAGTCAGCAAATGTGACACCCATCTACAAGAAGGGCTGGAAGGAGGATCTGAGGAACTACAGACCTGTCAGTGTGACCTCAGCAGGTCATCCTGAATGCCATCATGAGCATGCACAGGACAACCAGGGGACCAGGCCAAGCCAGCATGGGTTTAGGAAAGGCACGTCCTGCTTGACCAAGCCGATCTCTTTCTATAGCAAGGTAACCCATTGAGTAGATGATGGAAAAAGGCTGTGGGTGTTGTAAGTCTGGACTTCAGAAAAGTCTTTGACATTGTTTCTCACGGCATTCTAATTACAACTGCAAGATCAGAAGTTCTTGAGTATTCAATGCAGCTCTCTTTTGGACAGTGCAAGGCAAAAAAATCAGTATAAAATGCAAGTTAACAGAATTGCATTGCTCTTTCAAGGCAGCCATTGTGTGAAAAAGGAAAAGAGGATTTTCAAGGCAGCCATTGTGTGAAAAAGGAAAAGAGGATACTTACTATATTGAATTAATAAATAAAAAAGTATGCATAATAAGATCCTGTTGCCATTCACATTTGATCTCTCAATTTCCTTCCAAAGAAAAGGTAGTTTAAGAAAAGTCATTGCAAAAGTGAAAGATTGAAAAAGAGAGTGTGCTAAGAAAAAGAACAAAAACTCAGCTTGCTCTAATTGCTTTTCTTGAAATCTACTGATGATTTGTACTGAAAAAATGCCCACTTTCAAAAGAATTTTAAACAGACCCACTACATTTTTCTGCTTGACCCATTAGTAATGTGTGGTTGAGGCTTATTTTCCTAATACATTTTTAGAGACCTTTAAAAAATTATTTTGACATTTTAAGGCAGCGTGTAGAATGGTAAATACCTTTTTAGCCTCCATTTTAGTTATTTTCTATTCTTTTTGCAATACCTTTGCCAAATATATATATCTTTCTTGTGCTAATTAAGGTATATTTTTTTTTTATAGATATGTATGTACCTATATTTTATATGTGGTGGGGGAATGTACATATCCGTATGTGGAAATTATTTGTTTGAAAAAGTATTGGAAAAATTTCCAGGTAACCTTTCTGGCTTGCTTAATGCCAGAAAAACAATGTGTAATATTTAGTTCTGTCTTTAAAGTTTCTATATACTGTTCTTTCTTTTAGACATCCATGGAGAAATTAAGCACCAGATATATGTATTAAAATGCTAAGTGGGATATTGTGTACTCTCCCTGCTAGTAGTTATTTTTATTTACATTACCAACTTTAGTGATAGCACAAACTTTATTTCTATTTCTGTTCTAAAAAATTATAATGAAACAGATATTACCTGAAGAGTAATAAACACGTTAATGCTAAATATTAGTGGAGGCAGGGGATGGGGAATGTAGTTTATTTGTTGCTTTGGAATTTTTTTAACTTCAGAATAACAACATTATTTGTGTGGTGGCAAGAAATTCCAACCTGAGAGATCTGGAAATACTCTATTCAAAATTGTGATCTTGCTCTATCACGGGGCCCAGTGGAGCCATCATCTCTTAAACTGAAGGGAGCTACAGTGTTATCTGGGATAGTAAGATAAACTTAAATTCTTTTGGGTAGTTTCACTACCTTTGCTTCCACATGATGCTCCTGATAAAAAGTTGTGTATGGAAGACAAAATTATAATGATTTTTTGGTAACTTAGTAACAGAGGACCACAGTCATTCAGTACTCGTCTGTTTAGAACTTATTTCTTTCCTGAGTCTTATCCCTACCTTCTTCTCCACCATCTTTTCCAACTTCCTTTTCACTTCACACAAATATTGTGGTATCCTTTTCACTATGATCTTGTAATCCTATCACTGAACAACTAAATACCCACCTAAATAAAACAAAGGTTAATATCCAGACTACATGGTCCACCTAGGTGATATTTTCTAAATATTGTTTTAGTTTCTTTTTGATTACAGGTGTTTTCCAGGTCTCTATTCTTTCAAAATATCTACTTTCATGCAGAATATACAATGTAAAATATTTTCCAATTCTGTTTTTATGATCAATAGTCCCTATTTTTATTAAGGAATATTCTTTCTGATGATGCTTTTCATACTCAAGTTTTTTTGATTTCTGCTAGCAGGCACTATTTTTCACCTAGATTTATCTTCAAACTCTCAGTAGACCAATAAACATTAGTACTTGGTTAGTTCCCTGCCATATTTATGTATTTCCAATTTTCTGCCTTAGTTTTTAAATAATTTTTTGTTTGTTACAGTCTCCTTGGAATCTAGGTAAGTTCATATATTGGTTTCTTATTCTAAATGTGTTTTTAAAAGTATTTTTGCTAATGTCACCAAACCCTAGAATGGCCTGGATTAGAAGGGACCTTAAAGATCATCTAGTTCCAATCCCCCTGCCGTGGGCAAGGACATCTTCTACCAGACCAGGTTGCTCAGAGCCCTGTTCAGCTTGGCCTTGGGCAGTTCCAGGGATGGAGCATCCACAGCTTCTCTGGACAACCTGTTCCAGTGCCATCACAGTACATTTTATTTTCTGAATATCTAATCTAAATCTACTCTCTTTTAGTTTACAGCTGTTGTCCTTTGTCCTATTGCTAAATGCCCTTGTAAAACGTCCTTAAGTAACGTGACTGTCCCTATAGAAAACCACAAGAATTTGGAGAAAAAACCAAACTAACAGCCCTTCGTATGTTTATCTTTAGACATGTTCATCTGTGTAAAGAGATTATATACAGTATTTGTATGCAAGATATTTTGTGACTAAATAAATTCTGAGCTGCAGCTATAATTCCAGAATGCTTAAATCTGAAGCAATTTATGGACCTCTATTGTGCGTGCAGGAAATGGAATGACATCTGGCACTTGTTGCTAGGCAAAATGTGCCTACCAAATAGCACTTAGAAGTAATCCGGCAGTTTAACTAGTAGGACTGCTAAATTGCTTCCAGTGAAGTTTGCCTGTGATGTATTTCTAAAATGAATGTAAACTTCTTTTCCTAACCAATAATTTATGCCCACAAAATGTAAACCCCGCTGCTTGCGTGGGCAGTCAGCTCCATGTGAGAAAAAAATCCCAGCATTCTGGGGAAGGTTTTTTCTGGGATGTACTGAGCACCTCTCAGGAACGTTGATTTCAGTTGGAATTAACAAAACACACAATTGGTTTATAATGCACAAAATTAGGGTCTTGAAAATCAGCACCTCTATACACTGTGAGGGGTGTGGATGTAAGAAAGGAATTTAGCCAGTCTTTACAGTAGGTTCAGCATTCCCTTCATCTCTGTTCCATTCCATGGGCACTGAACTGAAAGAGAAATGATTATGTGTTTGTGGTGGTGGACCGGAGAGATCCCAGGAAGACATTCTTCAGGATATTCCTGATACAATACAAAGCAGCAATAACCAGTCATTTTAGATGAGAGAAAACAGTGTTTGAATATTACATATGCATTTAGGTGAGCCATGTAGAAGAAATTAGAAACACCTGTGATAATTTACATCTGTTTGTCTCATCTTAAGGCCTTTCCAAGGTTTAAAAAAATATCCACTGTCTAATTGGGATTAAACCAAGCCGTGTTCATAATGAATTCATGAAGATGTGTCTTTTCCAAGAAAATCACAGTATTACACATAACCTTTATTTTAAAATACTTGTAACAGAGAAAGATTTGACTAATTTATATTCAAATAATAAAACACCTTTATTTCATTATGATCTAACTTGGTTTTTGGTTGTGGACCTCTACCCTGTAGGTATCTGCCAAAGACCCCAGCTGAACACATACTGTAGCTTTGTAGCTTTGATTGGCAGCTGTAATATGAATGAGATACTGCTTTGCTCAGTGATTGTCATTCAGACATTCTTTGCAGAGAACATGAATTTGAACTAATGGCAAGAAAATTAAACAGTTCTTCTATTGATTTGTTAATTCTTCTTGTTATAAAGGCATTTCCTTTAGGGAAATTGCATTCTATTTGGGAATATCTTCTGCAAGGCCTGAATTGATTCTTGATGTGATCACATCTCATCCTTTTGACTGACAAGGTTGACTCTTTCTACCAAGGTTTTTTTTAGGTTTTTTTTTTCTTTGCATTTTCCATGTCATTGCTTTCTTCCTTTTTCTTTAATTTATTTATTTTGAGTATATGTTTTAACATTTGTCTATATTTTCTCACCTTCCCTTCTTTTGTTTCTTCTGAATCCTCTCTTCAGTCATGTGGTTTTTTTTGTCTGTGGTCCACATTACATCCCAGTCCTTTCTACTCATCTGGTCCTGCCTCTTTTTCTCTCCTTGGTTTCTTTGTTCATTCCCTCAAATTCTTTAATTTCTTCTTCATTTGCTTCTAGGTTCCATACACATATTCTATCTATTACTGTCCTCTGCCTACCCCTACTGCCACAGCCACTTAAAGCGACTGACATTTTCACCCTGTTCCTATCCCTTCCTCCCCTCTCCAAAACTAGGCATTCCCCTTTCAGCCTTTTTGTCTTTTTTCTTTTTTCCTATGGAAGCCTTGACTAAAGATATTTACTAAAAAAGAAATATGTTCATCTTAGCTCTTAGTTTTTAAGTACTATTTACAAAGTAGTTATGTTGATCTTGCATTCACGTACACTTTTTTGTCTAAGCCATCATAGTCAGTCTTAACTTAATCCATATTCATAAGTTTCAGTGCTGGCATGAATTTGTTGTCCTTGTCTAATCTATCTTTCAAATTGATCTGCTTCTTAGAACAACTAACATATCCATAATAAACAGACATTATTAATTTCTGTGATAATTGATTTTCCACAGAGTATGAAAGCTAGCCAGAGTTCCACACTGAGAAAGCTCTGGCAAACAAAGCTGTACTCCCCAAAAGGAGAACAGGGGAACTTGGATTGCTCTTGATTTTCAAAACATTATTTTAACAGTTATTAATTGCATTATTCTTGGGTTTTGTGACTGTAGTAAGGCTTTTTTCCAAGTTAATTTTTTTTGTCTCTTTTTAAAAACTCTATTAATAACCATTAATTCTCTGACTAGCCAAGGTCTTACTGTAAGTAGAATGGGTTTGTGATTATGTCAAGCTTGAAAAGGCATGAATAACCAGAATGAACAGAAAAATTATGAGTGCAGTACAAGTTGTGTTCCTATTAGTGTGTCTCAGTTAGAAGCAGAAATAGCTTGTTTTTATCCCTGATTTCTGAACTGTCCATACTTGTTCCTTTTAAGAGTTTCTAGACCTTTCACTCCCACCTTCTTCCTCAAAATGTTTTAAAAGTGTAGAAGTCCTAGGGAACAAAAAGAAAAAGTACTCTTCTATTATCAAGCCAGCTTGGTGAAAATTCTGTAACTGTTTGGCTCCTTTTTTTTCTATTGTGTCATTTAAAAGGTTCATTCTCTTAATCTCAAACTCAGAAGAACAATGAGAGTCTTGTTGACTGAATCTGTAACTTTAGAGGGGTTTTTTCCTCTTCTTTTTTTCATTTATTGCAACCAAAATTCTTAGGAATTTTGTCTTTTGAAAGTTGACAGAGAATCTGCCTTTTTGTCTGTGCGTGTGAGAGATTTGTTATCAAAAGGTACCTAGCATCCTTTGTTAGAAAAGCCTTCCTTTCTTGCTGCTGTGATTGAGCTTTTGAAGATCCTCTGATGGTTTCATTAGATGAGAGGACACCTCTGTCATGAGCAAGAGTGATTAAGCTAGAGACTGGAACCAGACATGAGAAAATCAATGTGAATTTTGCCGTTGACTTCAACAAGCCCGTCTCCTCTGTATCCTTCTCTGTTTACAGTACTCATTCTGTATGTTCTCTTCCATTCCTTCCTGGCTACCTACTCTCTGAGAAGGAAATGCACAGTGCAAAGTGTAGGGACAAGCCCACTGACTTACATGATCTGAGTGTAAAGGCAGGGACTGGCTCACCTTGAATCCCTTGGGAACATTAGCTAAACTTGTTTTACATGTCTTCCAGTGTGTTTTATTCTGTATCTATAAAATGTGGATAATTTTTTTCACCACAGTTTCTGGGCATTGTGAATGTAAATGGCCACACAATCGCCTAATAATAGATTGTGATATGCTAAGATAACATGGCAATAGAACCATATAAATATCTGAAATTAAAAGAATTCAGGACTTAACCTGAAATTACTTCAGAACTTTGGTATATATTTTTCCCTGTGCTTCAAACTTCGTAAGGAATGGAAAATGTCATTCAATTGTTTGGATTTTTTTTTCTAAATTCATTACTTATTAGCACTACATTTAAGTGCACATTGAGAATAACAACATAAAGAGATTGAGAAGTTCAATTATACCACCCACACCTAGAAATAATCTTTTTACACTAAGAATCTGGAACAATGTTTCAAAAGCAAATAAAACAATCTGTTCACCTTCTATCCATTATGTTCTTTTAGTTGAGAAGATTTCCCTGATTTACTTTGAACCAAGGAATAAAAATAGAGTTAATTTCAGTTTGCCATGAATTGCAGTCTCTGGTATTTTAAAAATGTATAATACTGTGCTGATTACTCTTTGTTTAAAAGTATGGTAATCTGTGCATACTATCACAGTTGGAGCTCTGTTCCCACCTACCAGCTATTTTCTCACTCTTTCTCTGGGCAAGCAGGGTTTTTTGTGTTGCTCTTTAAGTAATTTGATGCAAGGAATAAATATAATAGCTCCTACTCTGCAAAAGCCTCTGCCCAAGTTTTCTGACCTTATACAGAAAGGTCTGAGCACATTCACCCACCCAGTTATGGTGACGTACCCAAGGCACCTAAGTTAGTAACCTATCTATCTTACTAATATGCCTACATCATTTTTCAGACTCTGCTGTGCAGAACTGTGAGGTGCTATGAACTATATGTAAAGTTTTCAAAAAGGCAGCTGAAGAAATCAGTTATAATATGTATTTGACAAAATATATGGGTTTTCTGAAAATGACCACATGTTATCTGGGAAACGTCTAAAAGCAAGAATATTTTATATCCTGGTAAAGACTTCTTTTCTCCAGGCGTAAGCTCTGAATCAAACCAAGGCACTTGCTGGAGCCTCTGACTGTAGTGCTTTCATAATTGTCTCAAAATAAATTATCTATCTATCTATCTATCTATCTATCTTCCTTTATATAATTATATTACTTTATAGAACTTATTTATATAATACTTTTAGAAAGTGTTCAAAGAAGGGCCATTAAGATGGTGAAGGGCTTGGAGGGAAATCAGTATGAGGAGTAGCTGAGGCAATTTGGTTTCTTCAGCCTGGAGGAGACTGAGGGGAGACCTCATTGCAATCTACAATCTTCTCATGAGGGGGAGGGCAGGTGCTGATCTCTGTAGTGAAAAGTGACAGGGCCCGAGGGAATAGTAAGAAGCTGTGTGAGGGGAAGTTTAGGTTGGATATTAGAAAAGTATCTTCACCCAGAGGGTAGCTGGGCACTGGAACAGGCTCCCTGGGAAGTGGTCACAGCACCAGCCTGACAGAGTTCAAGAAGCATTTGGACAATGCTCAGGGACATGGTGTGACTCTTGTGGTGCTCCTGTGCAGGGCCAGGAGTTGGACTTTGATGATTCTTGTGGGTCCCTTCCAGCTCAGAATATTGTATGGTTCTATGATCCATCTGGAAAAAAGTAAATTTTTTCATCCCCACCACCTTCTTGTCTCTGGCAGTCTTCCTATTTGTAAAGAAAATGCAATGAATTCTTAAAGAATCCTGTTTTTAATGCCTGATTTCTTCACCAGTCCTCCTGTTATTGCACTTGCTGAGCCTTTCTTCTGGTGGAATCAAGTCACTGGATGAGGAATATTTTCAGAAGTCAGGATGCTGCCAATCCAGACCTGACCTTTTCTTGAAGACACTGCAATTGCAATATATTTTAGCCTCTGTTAGCTCAGGAATAAAATTTCCCAAATGCCATATACCATGTTTTGGAAGGTGAAGTCTATTTTAATTTCACTGAGAAGCTAGTGCACCACTTGGTAAATTGATAAGCCTGTGCTTTGGAGAATGTGATAACAACAGATGCTGCAGGAGATTTGGCTGGACTGTAGAAAATCTGTCAACCTGAGGCATGCTCTAGGAAACAAGATCCATCTTCATTTTTCTGAATTTCAGATTCTTCTTAAAGCTGATAAAGAAAACACCACAATCTCCGAACAGGTTAAAATTTCACAAATATTTATCTTTTCTAAAAGCATAGGGAAAAATTTTGACAGTGTTGGAGATGATTAGTATTCAAAAAGCAAGGGAAGAAAAACCTGATACCTAGAGTACAGTGGGGGAAGAGAATAGCCAAAACAAATATTGAGAAGCATTTGTTTAACATTTGGCAATAGATAAATGTGGGTACAACTTTATACGATCAGAATTGTATTTCATTTTTGATCCATGCTGTTCATTGGAATGTTGAGGTATAACCCTTATATGTGTCCTTGGTGGTCAGATATTTTCAAAACTTTCTAAAATGAGATTTTGATGCACCCATGTTTTTTCCTCTGTTAATGGTCTATTAAAACTATGTGCAATGCTCAGTTTTTAAATGTTAGTGCAAGCTTGACTACTCCTGTTTTATACACCTCTTATTTTTGTAATGAGTTTTCCCCATATGCTAGCAAAAGTTTTGGAGACATTAGTGATTCAATTTCAGGGATTACTAGTTGATATTTAATAATTTAAATCTGTGACAAGCTGCTGTTTCCCATTTCTGTTTTCTGTGTTGTATGTATCTGCATTGTTTTGAAGAGAAAGGGATCAGATTTCCTGCCAGACACAATTCTAAAGGACATGGTTAATTATTTTATGATCTTGAGCTATAGGAATAATGTGCAATCCCTTAATTTCTTACATATGTAAAAACACCATTTTAATGCCATTAAATAAAATTATCCATTTCAATTAGCTAACTATATTTATCATGAAGTGATGGATAAATTGTTTTGTTAAGCATATACACAACTTTGATGACAAATATTAGAAATCTATCATTAACAGATAACACTAAATGTAATTCTTTCAGATAAGAAAGCACATCATCTAGGAGATCCTGAGTTTGAAAACAGAAGTCTTTGGATCACCAGTCAGTCACTTCTTAAACACAGTTACTGAATAACAGTATCTTTTGTGATGCTGATAGATTTCTTTTAAGTGTAGTCATTGTAGGAGGCTTGTAGTTGTTTTGTGAGGGTATGTCCCCTTATCTCCCCTCCAGCTCACACTGCAAAGGAGATGCAGCATAAAGTTTTTAGCTTCTGACTCAATGGTGGCTACATGGTCGTCAAACAGGCCTTGTACAGTGCATTGACTTTAATTAGGTATAGGTTCTCCTGTGTGCAGCTCAGGATTGTGCCAGGCTTGTAATTTTCACCCTTTGGCCACTAGGTTTACCATGCTGTAAATAATATTTGACTCATTTTTGTACTCTTTGGAGCTGTCTAACCCAGCTGTTTTGTTCCATGTAATATTTCTGTAACTGGCGTGTTTAACGTGGACTTGTTTGACCAGCATACAGAAAACAGTAGAATGTCTGGGATTTCATTAGAGAATACTAAAGAGAATTGTAACAAACCTGTGCTAGAGTTTGTTGTGAATACCAGTAATAAAGGCTCTCAGACTCCACAATGTATTGTTTAAAATAGCTTTTATTGGAAATAATGCAAGAAGGGAAAAAAAGAATAGCACAGATAACCTGACATTTCCTCAGGTGTTGGCAACCTTAAGTTGTGCAGCATCACAAGGACTTCTAATCAGGGCGTGTCAAGCTGCCTGATTTTTGTCTGTGCTGAGGTTCACCAGTGTGATGGCCTTCAGACCTCTGATAGGATTTTCTTAGAAGTAACCATTATGGGTCATTTTGACTGTCAAGCAAAAGGATGTTCACATGACAACTTTATAAAAAGGCAAAGCCACACAGGTGGCCACTTATTTCATATGTAGCAGATCAAAAGTTATACAGCTAATCTGAGCCCATCTGGTCCTTAAAGCAAGTTTTTGGTGTCAACCTGTGCCCTACGTAAGCTGCAGTACCAGCTGCATTCATTTTGAATGTGTAATGTGTATGACATAGCTCTACTACTAAATAACTTTCTGATTTTTTTTTTCCCCTCAGAGATCTGATGCACTGGTAATATTTGGTTTGTACTTAGCTAGGTATATTTTAGCCTTACTATCTTTAGCTATCTCTTCAGTACTAATGACACAGGCATTTGGAGGCACAGTTTTTAACAATTTTATGTGGACTTTTTTTTTGAAAATAAAAACCCTGCAGCATTTGTGGGTTTTTCATACGGAGACGTTGGTATGTTTCATCTCACAGGGAATCAGAAATTCTTCTTCAGTCAGATTTGGTTCATTGCTTTTAGGCTTACAGAGCCCAAAGGTCAAGTGTAGCCACGGACCATGGAAAGAGCAGTGAAGGGTATCTGGGACAACATTTCTTAGTCAACCTGAAGCACAAACCAAACTGACTAGACTCAGGAAATGGGGTTGTGCTGGCTTTTTTGGGGGATGATTTTCCTTACAGTAGTTGGATGTGGCTGTGATTTGTATCTGTGCTGGGAACAACGTTGACAATTCAGGGATGTTCTAGCTGTTCCTGAGCAGTGCTTGCATAGAATCCTTTTCTGCGTCTCACCCCAGCAGGGAGCAGGGGGTGCACAAGGAGCTGGGAGGGGACACGGCTGGGACAGCTGATCCCAACTGACCACGGGGATATCCCGTATGGCGTCATGCTCAGCATATAAAACTTGGGGAAGGAGGAGGAAGGGGGGATGTTCAGAGTGATGGCGTTTCTCTCCCCAAATCACCATCATGTGTGATGGAGACCAGCTTTCCTGAGGATGGCTGAACATCTGCCTGCCAGCGGGAAGTGGTGAATGAACTCCTTATTTTGTCTTGTTTGTGTGCACAGCTTTTACTTTACCTATTAAACAGTCTTCACCTTAACCCACGAGTTTTCTCACTTTTACATTCCAGTTCTCTCCCCCATCCCACCAGGGTTAATGTCTCTGAAAGTTATCTCATGGAAAGGAATTGTTCATCTCTCAGGTATAATTTTGTTTGATATGTGCAGTATCTGTGCAAAAGTCTACACTGGGAAAGTAACATATGGAAAAGCAGTCTTCTAGACAAGCCAAAGAATACTTGCTCTGCCTATTTAAAGACCTTCTTACTTAAAAGTTGATTATTTTTGTTCTTCAAAAAAAAATGAGAAACCATTTGGTTAAAAATAAGTAGGAAATCTTTTACAGAAAAATTGAATTATTAATGGAAACCTTGACTCTAGACTGTTTTGATGGATAAAACTAATTTATCTCTGTCTCCCTGAGATATTTATATCATCTGTCTAAACAGCGTGAGTCACATTTAAAATGATATCAACTTGTACTACCTCCAGGGTAACAAACTGGAGCTGATTCAGCTGAGTGTTGCTTTCCTTCATTTTAATCATTCAAAATATCCAGTTGATTTTTATTAAAATTGAGTCAGTTCACTTTACAGGGAATTTGAATCCATAGCCAAGAGGGAGAAAAAGAGATGTCACTGATCAGCAGTATAATTTGGTTTCTTGTATTTTGGACCTTCTTACTACAGGCAGAGGAAAAATGTGTGTTGTCTTTGATTCTTCAGGTACGTGTATGTATACATAGGCACAAACTTATTAATACTAATTACACATGTTAGTAATAAAACACATAGGGTTTTTTTTACAAATACAACTGTGGGTTTTGTATACACTTCAAGTAAAAGACTCAAGATATAAAAGACCATTTGTTCTCAGAGCACGGTCCAGTACATAAGAGTGTTAAAACTATGTATTACCTGCCATGTGTTGCAACTGAAAACAATGAAATTGGAGTAGAAACGTTTGGAAACCTTTTATCTCTTGTTTAATTTCTTTTCTTTTAAACAATTATGAAAAAATTATATCAGAATTTGCCATGAAATGAACTTCCCAAACTGTTTTTTAATGTCGTCTGGAACTCTTTGATATTAAAAAGAATTATTACATACTATATTGGTTTTGTGTTTATTTGCTGAAAACATTCGTTTCTAATGCCTTGTTAGGCATTTAAGCAGAAGACAGACGGAGTTGTAGAAAGGGCTACACAATTGTATAACCCGACACAAAGAGTTGTGTGCAGAGAGAAATTTTAAGACCACAGGAGACAATCACACCTATATCTGCCTCTTGCTGAAACAGATATTTGAGAGGGAAAAAAATTCAGAAGTTTATATGGCGTAATAGACCATGTGAAAGAGTGAAAATCCTTCCTGGCCTCTTTCAGAAACTTTTGTTCTGAAATTCTGAAATATAGGATTAGAGTAGTCTATATTAAAAAACCAGTACTATGACCAGTGTATGCAATAAAAATCTTCTATAAGCATTTATTTTAATTTAGTTTCTAATCTTATCAGTGGAATTGCTATTGCCAGTAAGTATGGTTTTAAATTCCAAGATTAAGTAAAATCATGCGTGATGACCTCTTTGGGCAAAGAAAGATAGCTATAGCCTCAGTACTGCAGAGTATTCATGCCTTCCAGGGGGCAGCAATTTTTTAAAATTTTCTTTTTTATTTTTTTAAAAATTTCAGTTTAATTTTCTAGTCTATTTTAATTTCTAAAGATACTGATTTTAAGGTATTGTTTGATCTGATCCATAGTTTCTTATTTATATTAGTGTATTTATCTAATACATATCATGTATGATGTTGATGCAAATTTTAAGTGTTTTCCTAAAATACTCTTCTGCAAATGCTAATACTTTTCATCTCCAAATTTAGCAATAGTAATTTCAAATCAGCTTTTTTGCACAACTTATATTGAGAGATGATTAGAAGATTTAAAACCTTTTGTATTCACATTGATGCAAGTCAACTTGAAACAAAGATGTTATTGCTATAAATAATATTGTAGAGTATGGATGATAGAAATAGTCACTGTGTCTAGTTGATTCATAACCTGAAAATTAAATGCCATCAGCAGCTATGCCCTCACACCTGTCTCTGGTAATTTTTCTGTATTTTAATGTGGGTTCTGATTGATTTTTTCATTTTAGAACCCTATTTGATATCTGTTTACTAAAACATTGTTCTAAGCAATCCTTGCAACATGTAGCACAAGTGCAAGAGGAATTTTTTTTGCTTTTTCCTAGAAAGTATCTACAGCAGTTTATTTAGGTTTTATCCATACCTCTGTTGGAATTATGATTTAACAACATTTATGGTGTTTTCATTGTTAAAGTGCTTCCAGATATAACTAGATTGAGATAATTTGTCATCAGTTTTAATTTTAACTCTGAAAATCCATTTCAGATAAACTTAAATGCACGTGGGGAATCCAATCAGTATAGAGTGCTGAGAGGCCAACTGTGCTACAGACCTTGTGTGCTCTTGTCAGAGCGACTCAGTCACTCAGGCTGCCCACAGCCCAGGGCTCAGTGGTTTTCTCTGTTACTCTGGGCTACTTCAAGGTCTGGACACCCTAAATAAACATGGATAAATTGGTTTAATGTGAGAGCATCTAAGTTCCAACATGGTGGGTTTTCTTTTCATTTTTAATAGCCTTTTGAGAAATAAATAAGGTTAAATTTATTTTCATCCTTGAAAGTCTCTGGGCTTACCGTGTTGCTTTTAAAATCGCTGATGAAATTCTTATCAAGAATGTGGCTTGTTGATAAAGGAGCTTCAGTGACAAAATGGGCTTGAAATGTTCTGCTATCATTAGGCAGCTTTTCCCTTGAAATTTCCCCCTGGCTTTTTTGAGCATTGTTTCTAAATTCCAACCAGTCCCCTTGGTCAATCCACAGTTTAACCTCATCCTGTCAGCACAGGGAGAGTAACAAGTGGCTGTGACGTGAAGGCAGTATTTTTGTGAAAACCCCAGCATTGCTGTACCTCCTCTCAGCAGGGGCAGAATCCCTAGGGCATACTGCAAATGTTGAGAAGACCTGGCTTTCACGGGACATAGTGCAACATAGACAACCAAGACCCCAACCCTAAAAAGAGATTAATTAAACATACAGAGATAGAGAAAAAAATTAGTAATACCAACTTCTTCTTTTTTTTTTTTCCCCTAAAACTGCAACTCTAGCATTTCTGAAAAAGGAGATTTGGAGAAATGCTTTGTCTGAGTTCAAGGCACAGTTATTGAGAATCTCAAATGCAGCTACATAGAATAGTCCATTTTGCAAATCCTATCTTACTGTAATCTGAAATGTTTTCACTAGCTTTACATTGGTGTAAAGCACAATCTATTTCACTAACTACTGGAGAGAAAGTAATCCAGTTGGAAAGAAATATTAAAAACATCTTCACTGTGCTGATCTGGGTTGAAAGCGCAGAACAATGCTTTAATTTTTTTTCCAAAATTGTCGACTCTTGCAACTCAATCATCCTCCCTATCTAATATCCCAGTCGGAATCTGGAATCCATAACAAAAAATTCTTCATGTTTCTTTACCTGTTTAGTGAATTGCGTTTTTTAGATTTGAAAAGCACTTCAGAAATCACTCAGGGGTTGCTAAAAATGCATAATAATGTGCCCAATTCATTTATCATGCCAGCTGCTGATTTTCTTCTGATGACTGACTTCATGCTTGAGAGAGAAATCCTTATCCCAGCATAAGCATCTCACCTGCCAGTAGAAAATTGATTCCATTACAATCTTAAAATGAGAACTGCCCTCAATTTTGTTCTTACATAGAATAATTGGACTTTAGTTATCAAAAATATGTGACAGCAAGGACATCTGAGTGTGTCTTAATGTCTGGTCAAACAGCCTGGATCTTTGCACTCAAGTAAGACACATCTTTTGAAGTGAGGGTTACTTTGCTATAACTAATGTGGCACAACCACATAAATAGGTATTATTCCAAAGGCAGTATTTCCAGCTGTGTTTACTTAATGAACCAAGAATTTATTTAAAAGCTTTGGCAGTTTAATAAGCACATGACCACAGTTTCACAGTTCCTTCTAGACAGGGAGTGCTCTGTTCAGCTTGCTGAGAAAAATGGTGACTGTAATTTCAAACGTAATATGTCGCCTCACTGGGCTGTTTGTTTGTTTTTAAACTAGCTACCTCTAGTCATACGTAACATCTGACAGCTCTTAAATACCAAGAAGTTTATCCTTACCAAAATTTCTATGACAAGGTCATTTATCAATATTTGCTTTATAAAGAGATTTTAAGCTCATCACTCGGACTCCTGATGATGTTGTCGTGTGCTAGAGGTTATCCAGAAAATGAAAGATACGGCAGTTGAACACAGTCACCTTTATTTCAATTAAAGGTCTTATCATCAAGATCAGTCTTTTCTTATTTTTTGTTTTCTGTTAAGTAGTCTACAGTTTTGTGCCCCACCACTGCTCTGTAGAAAAGATAGTCATGGCAGATAAACGCATACATTCACACATGCTCTCAACAAGAGCATAAGAGGTAACAAATCAAGTGGTTTGTTTTGACTTCTTTCATTACCTATGGAAAGTTTAACCACAAGGATGTAGTAGATTTCTGTTACAGTGAACATTAGTATGTAATAAAAGAAATTAATGAAAACTGCTACAAAGGTGGAGAAAATCTTGTCCAGTAAGATGCACGAAAATAACAATGGCACTGCTGAATGCTGAAATTTCTGTAGACACATAAAAGTGAAAGCAACGTTCAAACTTAGTTTCTGGTCCATCCAATAATTATTTAATATAATTGTTTTTATAAACTGATGCAGTTCAACCTATAACTAAGCTGACATCCTGCTCCTTTTTTATTCAAAATATGTCAGAATACTTAAAACCTGACATAAAATATTGTATAGATAAGTGAAGGAAAAGAACATAAATGAATGAATCTGTATTTGCATGCAAACTTATCTAGTGATGCATCAAACTTCAAAGTCCCAGCTTCCCAGCAGTTCAGTGAAGAAAGACAGAAAACCTCTGAGGACTGTTCAGCCCACACAGGACCTGAGTCACTCTGCAGAAGTGCCTGTCTCTCATGATGGATTACAGACAGAGCTCAGCAAAAGGGCTTCCAAATTGATGCCCTGAATACGTGCAATACAGATGTGGATTCAGAACTTTTTTGTCAGAGATTTTACCTTTGTATCTTTGCCCTTGGACCTGTAGGCATGCAAATATATAGTAGAAAAATATTTTTAGAAGGCACTTAGGTTGAGGTCAAGTGTCTAATCACAAAAGTATGGGATCAGAGCCAAATGCTTGTAGTTTAAATTACCATCTTTCTGCTCAGATGTTTTAATTCCCAACCAATTGTAACTTTGCAAGTGGCTAAAATTCTGCAAATGTTTTTCCTGGAAAACTTGGTTCAGTCTTCCAAGGTTTAAAGATTTAATGGCAGTTTTAAAGGATAAACTGGACTCAGGACCATATCATATACATTGTGTGAGTAATTTCAAATGCAGATTTCTTACTGCTTCCTGTCCCTAATGATATCACTTCAATGGGTACATCTCAGACACTCATCAGCTAAAGGCTTAGTCATGCCATCTTTCCAGAGCTGATGCCAAAATGCAGTCATATTCTTCTTCTTGTTTCCAGCTGGGGAGACCTTAGCCTGTGACATCATTTCCTTGCCCCTAGTGTGTGATCCTGTGCTTTTATTTCCAGTTTCAATCCACTTTTACTACTTCAGTCCTTCAGATTGTCAGTCCATTTATTTTTGTATGATCTTTCATCTTCACCTCTTTAGTGAGGTTTTACAGGTTTGTTATTGCCAAATGTTGTTGGTGTTATCTGAATTTTTGTATCAGTATCAGTGAAACACAGTTCCAAAAACATAATTTGAAACATAGCCAGTCATCTTCTTCTATTCCCTTTTGTCCTAAAGTTGTTTCCTTGCTTTAAACTATGTTGTGATTCTTTTGCATTTCTAGAGCATTTTATCCAGAATAATTTTTTTCTAGAGTGCCATTGTATCCAAGATATATTATCCTATCACATGGATTTCCTATGTTCCTTTTCTTACAATATTCATTATCTCATAAAAAGATATGCCAGGCTATTTTGGCATAATGATAGTCTATGTTGGGATAAAGCTCTAATTCGTTATATTCCATTTTCATTACTTCAGTGTCTCTAGCTATGCAATGCTTCATAGTTTATTTCAAATCCTGGCACAGCTCATGAGGTCACAGGCACTTGTTTTTATGTTGTCTGGATCATGTTCACTCCTTTTGCTTAAAAGAAATAAAAGCTAGGTTTTATTTTTCAGACATTTGATTTCCAGCCTGATAGATTCATTAAAAGTCTTTCTTGTTGAGCTGCCCTTTCATGTACAAGTATTTTAAGTACTCTCAAATGGAGATTATGGGGTCTTGCCCTCTTCCTTAAAAATAAGGTCTAGACACTTCCTTAAAAATAGTTTTATATCTTTGTTTTCTTCTCATCTTAGATGAGTAATTTTCATCCACAGAGTGTGTTATTAGCCATACTGCATTTGCTACTAGTAGTCAAATCCCCATATTAATTTTGTTTTGGACTGCCTGTAAATTTTCTTTAATCTTAACTGTTTTTTTCTGCTTGGTGAAGCCACTCTTTTTCCTGTTTTCTTTTTATTTGGATGATGAAAGTACATTTTAGTACTTGCAATTTTGCAAGATCTGACCCTGCCTAACATTTTCTGTTCTCACTTTCTTCATATATTTTCTGACATATGACAGTTTTCCTAGCATATTAGTCTTATGTTCCATCCTACAAGCTTTCTGCACAGATATACTCTCTGAGGTGACTGCTCATCTAGTTGGAAATGGAGCCCTTTGTTGTGAAAGGTTTCTCCCCATGTTTGAAGCTGCAAGTTTTTCACAGTCCACAGCCAGTCTTTTTCTTACTACATTTTCTTGTGTCTTCCTTATTTCCTTGTTTTTTGGGGTTTTTTGGTTGATGTTGTTTTTGGTTTTTTTAAGTGAGGTTCTGATTTATTTCTGTTTAGCATTTATTTGTGTTACAGCTATTCAAAAAAAAATGAATGAATGTGTCATCACTTTGAGATACAGCTTTCTTGACCAACTATTTAGTGAGGTCTTATACTTCTCTCATGTTATGTGTCACATCCTCAAATACCTGGGTCTACCCTTTACTGCTAGAATCTATTTTCTGGAAAGCTTCAATCTCACCTCGTAGTTTTCGTAGTGCTAGTTACTCCTTATTTACTATTTCAGAATACTATTTGATTTCTAAATAATGCAGAAATTTGTACACAACAAATGGAATCCTACAAAAACCTTTCTGAAAGAAATCTAAACCCAATAAAAAAACTTCTGTGCTTTCTTTAATTTTCTTACAGTTTATCACATACTTGATTTATACTTCATCACATCATTATTTTTGCCATGAGGAAGACAATAATATCGGTGCACATGGGTGTGGGAAATAAGCTAGGAGAGAATTCCTATGTCAAACTGACTTGCAGATCTGCCGCATCCTCCATGTGACAGGGAAGATGCAGTGAGGTATACAAGCTATAGCAGGCAGTTTTATGGCCTTCTATGCTTCAATATAGTCCTCTCACCCAAATTTCTGGGCAGAATATTGCCATTGCATTACAATTAAAAAAAAATCCAAATGGCAAAAGTAATATATTTTAAGGGATGGTCAAGGTGAAAATCATGCGTGCAATCTTACAAATTCATATTAGTTAGATTCCTGACAGTTTCTTTCAGTTGCACACAAGTGATGTTCCATTACTTCTCAAAGTTTAATTAATTTCTTTTTTTTTGTATTTTCTTGTTAAATAAAGCCAAGAAACTACTCTATATAACCACGTTCATGAAAGTATTTAATTAATTTTCTTTAAACAGGCTGTGTGCATTTTAAGTGAAATTATTTTTTTCCTTCATGCATCATGTGTTAGATTAGTGCATCGCTAACTGAGAGAGGTTAGTGGTGCTGGACCATTGGTAATAACTGATAAGGAGTGGCTTCTGCCTTGCTCTGTCATTTAGACATGGGAATGGGAAAATGAGTCCTACTTTTATTAGAATATCTTCTTCACCAGCAGACATCAAACTGTTAAATCACAAGAGTGCCTAACATAGAGAATGCAAAGTCATAGTGACAAGCAATCCTTCAAAGAAAGGAAAATGGTTATGTTTTTTCTTTAGTTTTTTTGTAAGCTACACTAGGATTTACCACCACTTTCTGGAATGGCTTATGCTGTTGTCTGCCAGTGAAGCATAGTAGTCACTAGAGTAGGTTTTTATTCTGTATTTTGTATACCTTTTTTTTTTTTTGTCCTTTACCATTAGAGAATTATTCAGCAATTTTTAAGGTGGCAACTCCTGTTTTCAAACAAGAGCTAACATGTTTCATATGTCATATGAAAAAACATGTCATATGGTTTTGGTTTATGTGTTTTGCAGCTATTGAAATGTATCTTGTCTTAGGACCATATTGGAAGGCAAGCAAAGTTTTATTGAGCAACAAAAGAGACTACCTTTTCTAATTAAAATTGTCTATTTACAATAGTTATTTAAATTCCTTCTTACTGGCAGCAGACTGGGCTTGTATTTTTCAGGCAGTTGACTCTAACCACAGGAACAGATGCATTAAAAATAGACCACAATTAGATTCTGTATTTAAGATGCAGTGATAGGGAAGGAATCTTCTGTAAATCAGACATATATTCAAAAGATACTTATTTTAAAATTGAATGTCCTAAATTAAAAGAATTGCAATTATTTTCACATTTACTACCTAAAATTATATAGGAATGCTAAAGAATGAAGTGATAAAAATTTGCATCTGGAAGTTAGTGTGAAAAATGATACTTAGTATGCAACATAAATAGTGAAAATTGTCCAGCCTCTCATCCACCAGCACCCCCAAGTCCTTCTGGGCAGGGCTGCTCTTGATCTGTCCATCCCCAGCCTGTGTTGATACCAGGGGTTGCCCCAACCCACATGCAGCAGCTTGGACTTGGTCTTGCTAAACTTCATGAGATTCCAAGGGACCTACTTCTCGAGCCTCTCCAGGTCCCTCCGGATGGCATCACATCCTTCAGGTGGGTCAACAGCACCACTCAGCTTGGTGACATCTCCAAATTTGCCGAGGGTGCACTTGATCCCTTTGTCTATGTCACTAATGAGGATATTAAATAACACTGGTCCCAGTACAGAGCCCTGAGGGACTCTGGCTGTCAGTGGTGTCCTCCAGGACTCTGAGCAGTTGACCACTGCCCTCTGGATGTGACCACCCAACCAATTCCTTTTCCACCTAACAGTTCGCCCATCAAATCCATCTCTCTCCAATTTAGAGAAGGATGTTGTGGGGGACTGTGTCAAAGGCTCTATGAAGTCTGGATAAATGACATCTGTAGCCCTTCCCTTGTCCACTGATGTAGTCACTTCATCATAGAAGGGCACAAGTTGCACAAGCAGGACTCTCCCTCGGTGAAGCTGTGTGCAGGCTGTCTCCCTTCTTTCTATTTCTTATTGCATATGAACTATGTTAAGTTAATCTGTTAGTCGTGTTCATTTAAAAATATAATTGATGTAATCTATTTTAAAAGCTGGATAAGAAAATACCACTTTCTGAATGAAAAAAGAAAGGGACTTGACACACTCTTTCCTTCCTTTGCTAGGCCATGGAAGGTGTGACTGTGGGAAGTGCAAATGTGATGAAGGCTGGTATGGTGAAGCTTGTCAGTATCCAACTACTTGTAATCTTACACGGAAGAAAAGCAATGAAATGTGCAAGAATTCTCAAGATATCATCTGTTCTGGTGCAGGTAAGATGTCTTTTGTTGCTTTTGATACCTTAGTGCTCTCCCAGTGTTATCTTGAGAATCACTGTCAATTCTAACAAGTAATTTTGTAGCATATGTTTAAGATACTGAGATGTAACTGTATGTATACTAAAATGTTTAATTTTCCTATAGGCCTGGTTCTGTGCATGTAATGTACACTGATTCAGAACACCTGCTTTACTACTCTGGTTTATCCATAGCTGTTCTGAGTTATGAAACTGCAGCTGTGTCCTTTATTTTCCTCATCAAAATGTTGTGGTATTGGCATTAACACAGAAAGTGATGTAATTTCTACCCTGTGTTTGTGTTTAAAGAATGCAGAAATGGCATTTGCAAATATTTATAAGCTGTACAACTTTTTGAGACACTTCCGAATTGAACATGTGGTTATTAAAATCAGTTGTAGAAGATATGCTGAATCATTTAAAGAAGCATTTCCATCTTCACTTTTCCAATTTGGTAACACTCTCTTCTCTCATTGTTTAGTTTTATAACCATCCTAACTTAAATAGAAAAAACCAATTATTTCATTAAAAAAAAATCGGAGGAAAAATAAATGGCCTTTTAGAAGACTTCATTGAAGAATGGTACATTTTAAAGGGCATTTTGTACCAATCAAGTTTTTAGACCAGAAATTGCCTTATGGTTTTTCCATTACATTGATCTCCAAGTGAAAGAATGTTTCAAGAACTGCACTTCTGGTCACTGTTACTGGTCTGTAATTTCTGTTGGGGTCCATACCTTTTCATACAACTGAATTTCTCACAAGTTAGTTGCTGACATGAGCAAAGAATCCCAAGGATTTGTGGGACTTGTTACAGAGAAGCTGGTTCTCACAACAGGATAAGAAACCAATTTAACATAAAACTATTAGTATGCAGCATACTGAGTAAAGGACACACTAGATTTATGACAATAGATATATGAAAGTTGCAATCAAGAGAGACGAGAGATAGCTAAATCAGAAACCGACTCTCAAAAATAAGTATAGTTCATTGTATTTAGTCAAGGTTCTTGAAAAAAGAACCTCTTTCTTTCCTTGGTTAGAAGTGGCCCCAGTCTTCACAGGAAAATTAACATAGCTTAATAACCACTCCAAGTAGCTAAGGGGGAAGTGTTTGTGGCATCACGAGAAGAATAAATGGTTTTGCTTTTGCTGATATTAAACAGGACAGGAATTCCGATGAGACTGACTGGGGAGTTTAGGGTAACTTTGATGGGCTATAGCCATATGTATTTTGTCTTGGTGGGATTGCCTTTTGATTTGCTACTAGCACTGTCATTAGGGTCTAAGCTCTGTTTTGTAATTGCCAGTAAAAGATAGGAAGGGATGACATGAGCTGTTACAAAAACAGTGCTCTGCTGTCACACACAATAATCATTTATTGTAATTTTTTTCAGTAATCAATCAAGACCCACCAAAAATGTCACTTTTCTGACTCTGTTCCTAATCATTTGTCGGAGCAACTAGGGCATCTGCTTAAACTGAGGTTGTCTATGTGAGCAATTTCTGCTTTTGGCAACAGAACGAATGAACATGCTTATGATACAGAATCTCTTTGTCCTGTTTAGATACCCAATATAAGAACAAATTTTCTGTTTTATCTTCTTTCCTGTTCACGAATTATCTGTAATAATGACAGTTTTCTCAAAAATTGCATTTTTATTTGTTTACCAAGCAATTGTAAGAAATAATTGTAGTTCTGTAGGTTACTTATGTTGTTTTATCAGTTGTATTATTATTATTACCTTACTATATTAGATCCTGCAAACATTTTTAAAATTAACTCTTTTAGAATGGCCGTGTCTGTTGCAGAGCCCAATACTTGTGTTCTTTGGATTAATGTGATGTTTATTAAAAGTTGTGCTATGCTTGTGAGGGTAAAACATCAGCTGTTTTCTGCAATCTTGTGTAATATCAGCATAAAACTTCTATTTTGGAGAACTTTGATGCCAATAACCATGTTTTCTAAAATACATGTGGATGTCCTGTGAGCAGTATGAATGTTGTGAAGTGAATTTTTTAAAAATCTGTACTTGCTGGCATAGTGATGCCATTGACTGTTGAAACAACTTGTTTGAGACCACTGACCACAAGGCCCTGGTAATGTGATAGCACACAAAGTTCCTACCCTTTCAAGTTTAATAAAGGTAGGCACAGAGGTAGGGAAAAGGGGTTTCTTACATGACTGGTATAGTAATACTTCAGTTTCTAATGTAATTTTAATGTATTTGTGATTTTTTTGGACTGTGGAACTCATTCATATATTTATTTATGGCCTCAGGTCAGATAGACCCTCTGAGGAAAAAAGGGGGATTCTTCTTTCCCAGGGAGCAATAAAACACTTCTATTCAGGAGGGCAGGTCATGGAAGGAGCAGCCACAGAGCTGAGGAGCAACCCTCCTCAAAACACCAAGGAGCAAATGTGTGACCAGATGAGAGGTGACAGAAGAGAGATCGGTTTACAAATCCATTTGCATCCCTTGCATTGCCTGAGTGCTCTGGCTTTTCATTATGTCAGAAGGCTTTCTTTTGTGGTTTATGTTGTGAAAAAACAGCTTTACACTTCCAAGGCACTTGAATGCTCTATCTCTGTATAGCTAAGATTAGGCTTTTTGTTGATATGGATAATTTCTGTGTCTGTCTTTATTTGGGTGGATGATCTTTAGATTTCAGCCTTCTCAGAAATAAAACATATACCATCTCTGACAGATTAATGAAACTCTTTCTATAATCTGCAGTTGTTGAGTAATGTCTCTTAAATGTTTACAGGCACATGTCAGTGTGGCAGGTGCAAATGTGCAAACTCAGAAGGAAATGGACTGGTGTATGGCAAATTTTGTGAATGTGATGACAGAGAATGCATTGATGATGAAACAGGAGAGATTTGTACAGGTTTGTATCTTAATTAGTGCAAGAAAAATGATGAAGATTAATACAGGCTGTTATTTAATTGTGTGGTCTTACAAAATATCTTTACTGAATGTATGGCTTTAAACTCTACTTGCAAGACTTTAGATTGCAAATTGTAAGGAGAAATTTCAGATGCAAAAATGAGCTAAGCATAAGGTTAAAGAATGAATAATTCCTGTGACATTCTCCTCTTTTTGGAAGAACTGCAAGGAGGGTTGTACCAGATAATTCACTAAGGTAATTCATAGCTTAGTGTGCCTGTCTTGAGTAGAATATATGAGGAATGTGAGTGTTTCGTGGCACAGATGAGAGAGAGCAGAATGGATGACATATAAAAAAAAACCAAACCAAAACCAGAAAATAGATTATTGGGAATGTTGTCAAGGAAGCAAAAATCAAAAATATCCAAAATAAATGTAGGGTAATGAATCAGAAGCAAGAAGATAAGAAGAGAAAGGAATTAATAAGGAAAAAATTCATCTGCAATAGGAAAGGCAAGAAAATTAGATGGAACAAGCTCTGCTGATAGGTAGAAAAGCAACCAAAATTCAAACTGTTCTTTCATGTCATTAAAAGGCAGGAACCTGGCAGTTAAATATTGTGCAACACATGCCATTTATGGCATTATAAATGCTGTTGCCTATATTGTGAAGGAGGTTTGTCCTTGAGCTGGAAGGTGCTACAAACTTTGTTCAAGCTACACACATGCAGATTGTGTCCATATGCACACAAGAGTGTTCCAATCTGCTCTTAGACTGTTCATATCTGGTGGTAGTGCTTCCTCTGTGTGTGTATAAAGAGAGAGAGTACTTGTGTAAAACAGCTTTCTCTGTCTTTTCCTTACACAGACAGCAAAACAAATTCTATTTATGTAAGTGCCTTTGAAGGCAAAAAGAACTATTTTTTTATATCCTAGGATTAAGTAGGTATTTTAAATGAGGATATACAGAACAGTCCTCTGAAGTCCAGATTCAGGAGCAGAGTGTAATATTTCCAGTAATTGCCTAAAATAAAATGAATGAAGGGCAACAATTTTTATGTGCCAGTGATTCTGTTTATATTTGCTTCTAACCATTACACATGGTAACAAATATAATAAAAAATTGCCATTCATTTAGTTACAGTAAATTCTACTACTGCTGTTTTTGTCTGGTTTTTTTTTTTTTTTCCAACACCTGTTTTCCTGCTGGTTTACATTGTTAGGTTTTTCTTAGCTTTTATTCCCTGTTGTCTCATGCACTCATGCCACATTTCCAAAAAGACCAAATACATCTGTGTATAAAACTAGTCTTATATGTATGGAGAATTCAAAGTATGCTGATACAAAAGCAACAAAACATGATGGTAGATTCAACTCTCTAAAGTCAGTGATTGATCAATATAAAAGCCATGATATCTCATGGAAGTTTTGGAGTCTTCTAAAGTAAAGTATAAGTTATAAACTATGGTTTGCTTGACTTGGTTGGGTTGTTGTAAGATGAAAAGTTTATGCACACAACTTATGAGTGTTCTGTGTTGCTTTACTTTCTAAAAAATATCTACAATACAAAATCATGTCTTGAACCAGGCCTTATGCAGAAAAATTGCATATGACAGCCCATGAACTGAAGGCCAAAGGCACATAATTTCCTCAGCTGTGAGCTGGGATTTTATCCTGGAAAAGTATACAATGCCATGCTGAGATACAGATGCATTTTAATATTTGCACAAGGGCACTGGATTTTTTTAGCGAATCAGTTGTTAGGTAGGGCAAAGTTGCAAAGATGTTTTAAGCTTTTCCATCTTCAGTTGGATTTTTAGCAGTCAGTTGACTATCACCTTTTATTTGAGGTTACATAAACTTTGGAATCAAGATGCAACTTATTTTTTAAAAAGTATCATATATTCTAGCAAATTAAATTCTGGTCCTGCTCTTTTTTTTTAAACTAATGTTTTTTACTCTAAGGGAGTGATTTTCTTCTTCTGTCAACAGCAAGAGATAGTGGAAAATTTTATAATTTAATTCATATTTATTTGAGGACTATAAAAGTATGAGTGAAGAATAAAGTACTGATGTTTTAATCTGTGAAAATTGCCTCTAGATCAAATTATTACACACCTTTGGCATTTTTCCTTTTATTTCTTGTCCACTGTTCACGATCAACATTTTGGTAATAAGAATTACTTTAGATTGTCTTTGTTGCTTAATTATCTAACTAAATTAATTGGTTTTTGACATTTAACCAAACAATTGTAATGAAAATTCCATGTGTAGCTCCAAAAATAGGAAAAAACTGTTTTTCAAAAATTTGCAGTCTTGATAATGGAGAATATAAATTGAGAATATAAATTGACCAGATTGTGATAGAGGTGACCAGATCTACTAAGCTCAAAGGAAGAAAGAACAAGATCCTGACTTGATCCTTCTATTATTACAGAATTAACTTTGGGCCCTAAGATTAGTAAGAATTGAAGCTACTTAATTTAAAAGCTTCGTGCCATGAAGCACATGGTATATGTACCCTAGTAGATCCAAATATTCCAGAGCTGGTTTCATCCAGACTCAGAAGATGCAACCATCTTTTTTGGGATATGTATTTTTTGTTAAATCAACATCTGAAAGACTAATTTTGAAAATAATTCTCTTTAATGAACTGGTTTAGCCATGTTCTAACATCTTCTTGACAGGTAAGAAGGGAAGCCATATACAACATAGTCAGTGTATAATAAAATCAAGGTCCCTTTACTGCAACTATCTGAGGAGTCAGGAACACACGATGTGTTCTTGAACATGCCAAGTATGTGTCCTACCTTATTGTGTAAAACTGTGCTTAAATTTTATTACAGTCTTCAAAATTTACCTATAAAGTAAAAAAAAAAAGTTTAAAAATATAAAAATAGTGATGTGAATTAGCGTTTATTGGTTACATTTAATCTGTGATTAAAGGAAAACCTGTTCTAAAATAGTGGGGAAAAGTATAGTTCAGATATACTTTGTCTTTTTTTATGTAGTAATACATGGTTATAAATTGTTTCTATTCTGAGTCTAGCAATAAAAGTTTTTAAGAGAAAAGATCAAAACAGTTAAATTGTTAGTGCCTTTTAAAAACTTGCCTCTTTCTCACTGTACAAAATTTGTTTTGGCTTAAGGCCATGGAAAGTGTTACTGTGGAAACTGCTACTGTGAGGCTGGTTGGCATGGAGATAAATGTGAATTCCAGTGTGACATCACCCCCTGGGAGATCAAGAAAAGATGCACATCTCCAGATGGGAAAATCTGCAGCAACAGAGGTGTGTAATTTGCATGGACATTCTACACATATTTATATAGTTGGCTTTTATTTTACTCTATGCATTCTCCACAGTAAGACACAGATTGTGTTTGCTGATAGTTTCTCATTGTTCTCACATATTTCAGGTCTGGATATACACTTCCAGGTGGATAGATGCCTGCGTTTTGGTATAAACTTACACAAATCCACATCCACGTCCTGATTAAGCAAACCCAAGTTGTTCCGATTCTTTATTTTTGTAGTAAGACTGAGCGGGATAATTTGTCATTTAGTACATCTTTGTTTTGGTGAAATACCTACTTCGCAAAATAAAATATTACCAGATTTTTGACTTTGGATGAACTGGTGCTGTAAGGTCACAGAACTGTATATCAATTCCCTCTTAAAGAAGACTTAGGACCCTCAGTTGAATGGGGAAAATGAAAACACGAAGCGTTTAATTTCCACTACATCCTGAAAAAACACCTGTGAAGTGTTCAGTAAAAATGCTGTGGAATGTATAGAGGTGGAAAGGTAGACTTCACACAGTTTTTCTAACTTCATGAGGATTTATTTGCACAAAGTTCTGGAATTTGAATTTCACCTTCTGTCTAATTTTGCCATTTTTTGGAAAAAAAAAAAAGAAAAAACCCCACAAAATAAGGTTGCTTTTCACTAGCTGCTGTGTTTGGCCTCGTTGAACAAGGAGTTAAAAAAAATAGGGTGTTTTTTTTGGCAACAGTCCAGAATAATTATAGTAGTACATAAGCAAGAGTCATATAGATACCTCTCTTAAAAACATCTCTACTGACAAAACCTGCTGTATTGTGAACATCTAATCATCCTGAGAGCATTTAGAAAACTCTCTTCTCGTAATTAGGAGGAAAATGAAAGCTTGGCTCAAATACAGAGATCATGTAGGCCCATTTAGTCTCTGGGCTTTAGCATAAAACTTTTGTGTAATTCTGGAAATAATAGATATCAAAGTGTCTTCATATCAGATGTTTTCTTTGCACTAAGAAAGTAATTTCTTGGCAAAGAATTTCTCGTCAAAGCAAGCTTTTAATCAAATTTGAAATTTTAATGTGCGATTATTTCTTTAAACTGGCATTGAAATGGGAGAAATTGTGTGAATATGATAGCTGATATTCTGAGTAGCTGCAGCCTCCTATACAAAGGTACATTTGTGTGATACTTCTGTGTCTTTAGCCTTTCATGTATTTGTGATTTTATCTTCATAAGAATTTTGTAGGCTTCTGACAACGTGAAGTTGCTTTCCAACAAAGTATTTCTGCTCCATTTAGTCTTAATTACCCAGTTTTCTGTGTTTATGCATCTTGTGATAAAAGTGCAGTTCATGTTGTCAGTCTTGACCCTTCTAAAATCAAATACTGGGGCTAACCTTGCTGCCCACCCTCCTTCAGTGCCCAAATGGATAAATTGTTCTTACCTTTTCCCCTGCACTATCAAGTCAACCATCTTAGACCACATGTGAATATTTAGATTTTAACTTTGGTGAGATTATGTTCTGCATTCTGACATCCAGGACAGCTGATCCAAATTAACTTGGAAGTTGTTTCTGGGAGGATTAATCACTCTCCAGAGGCATTTCCTCTTTTTGTTTGTTTGTTTGTTGGTTGGTTGGTTGGTTGGATGTTTTTTTTCTACTTCAGTTATGTCACTGAATTTTGAAAGTATAAAAAATTAGGTGCAAATTTCTTGAGGGCTGTCTCAGGGTTTTTAGCACTAAACAGGGAAGTAGCTCTTCCTGCTTCATGTCATGCATGCTGGATTGTGTAGACCTTCTCCTTTTATTAGACAACGTGCCCATATCTACGTGTACTATTTAGTCATCCTGTCCTGTTGTCCTCAAATGCATTATATTGTTTAGAGTAATGTAAATAAGGTGACAAAGGTGTAGGCAGAGTAGCAGAAGGTGAAGCCACTCTGCAAGAAATTAACTGCATGCATCAGTAAGGTCAGGCTGCTTCTACAAGCCTGCTGGCACCTCAAAAAGAGTAGTGAGTGTGTTGCCCTGAAGCATATTTGGATTTCAGAATAAGGAGAATATCTTTTTTTTTTTCAGTTGTTTTTTTTGTTCAGATTTTCCTAAATAAGTAGGATGCATATTCTCTGCATATTAGTAAAATATGCAAATTTGTATTTCTGTCATATTCACATTTCTTGTTATTGTAAGCAGCAGGGTGTGGCCCTGAATATTGACTTGGGAAAAGTAGAGAAGTACCCTTTCATGTAGATCTGTGCTGCTGTTCTTTGTAGGTAAAGAATGACCTCCTAGACATTTTCAGCTGTGTTAGTTTGGATTCTCTTGTAGTTTAAATGTTTATGCTTTAACAACCATTAATTATCCTCTGTGCCCAAGCCCAAGTCATTTAAACAGAATTGATTTTTATTGTCATTACTGACAGGGCAAATTACTGTTGTTGTCAAAGATGTACAAGTGTTCTGTGAGCTACATTTTTTTGTTGACTCCTAACAAGGCTCAACAGCAAAAAGAAACATGAACAGGAAGCCAATTTGTATAAAGTATTGCTACTAAATAATCATAGAAAGTTTCAAATCATAGAAGATGAGCGCATGCTCGTGGTTATCACTTACAGCTTTGAAATTGCATTTCTGTGAGAGCTGAAAATTCACAAGTGTAAATTCCTGTAATCAAAGTGCTATTACTCTAAATTATGCAGTTAATCTTCTGTGTCTTTTTTTCTTTTTTTTTTTTCTTTTCTTTTCATTTTTAGGCACATGTGTATGTGGGGAATGTACATGCCATGATGTGGACCCAACTGGTGACTGGGGAGATATTCATGGAGATACTTGTGAGTGTGATGAAAGAAACTGCAAAGCAGTGTATGATAGATATTCTGATGACTTCTGTTCAGGTAAGGTTTGTGTATAAAGCAGACTTTTGTGTAGTTTCATAAAAAACCTTCCAACTGGTCTGATATTCCTCTTCCCTAGTGCTCCAATTCTCATTTTTCTATCTTAAAATATACCAAGCTTGGGGGCAGGAGGGGGCTTGGAGGAGGCTTTTTATATTAAAAAACATAATTCTGTTTTCTTTTTTCCCTGCCATTTAAAAAAATCCTGTAAATATTAAATTCTTTTAGGTGTCCATCTCCTTTCTAATGCTCTTGCATTCAGTGCAACCTAAGATGAATTGCATGATGATTGAAAATTTAAAGTATAGATATGTCCTTTCTTGGGGAAATTTGGTTTTGAAAGTGCGTTAGATTGAATTTTGTTTGTTATTTCATTTTATATGTCAGGGAGATGATAATCAAAAAGAAGAAATTCAAGGAAAAGTAAAAAATGAGTCAATGAGAAATGGTACCCTGAGAATACAAATTGACATGAGAACAAGTAGAGCATCAATACTTGAAAAATACGAATATGTGGCCCAACTGCACATCTGAAGCTGTAGCTCAGACAATTCATCTTAGACACATCCATCTTCCTTTTTCTTCTACTAGTACTTCAGAGCATTACATTCGAAACAGTTAACATCTATCCATCCATCCATCCATCCATCCATCCATCCATCCATGGTTTGCACTTTAGATGTTCCCTGTATCAGCTAACAAAAGCTGAGATTCTGAGAGAGACCTTGCATGCAATTTTGTATGGATACTAATAAAGATGCTAATGCTGGGCAGGAGAGGAGGACCTCGATCAATATGCAGCGTGCAGTTTGTACACACAGGAACTCTGCAAGAGCAAATGAACCTGGTTTCAAAGGGACTTTACAGATTAGAGGTTGTCATCTCGAATGCATCCTGTAGAAATCTGGTCTGGCCTAATTAATAATAGGAAGAATGCAGTCACATCAAGGACAATAATGATGTGGTATATTTTCTTCCTATTCCCAGAGTGAGAGGTGTCACATAGAAAGATCATAGGAGTCGTCTGTAATAGAGAAAGAAAGCTGAAACCAACATGATATATAAAATTTTCAGCCTTTTCTTTGCCTGTTTAGAAAGTGAAAAGTTTCTCAACTGTTGTGTTTGGTTGTTTTTTTAATACACATTGAGGAATTGCTAGCTAATAAATGAGAGGGAAAAAAGAAGCTTTTCTGAAAACCTTCAGTGACTTAATTTACTAGTTACTGTTCAGCCACTTGCAGGTATTATATAGGTTTATTTAATGAATGAGCTGGAATGATCTGTAGATCTGTGTGCAGTCATGAGAGCAGCAGGAAGATTGACTTTGTTGTCAATTTTTGAGTGTATCACTGTGTTGCTGTCAGGGACTGATCAAAATATCAGCATCAACTAAGGAATACAAAGCTACAAATCAACAAGGTAAATGCATTCTGTAGTTAAGGGTGAACATAAGAGTTTCAAAGCTAATTAGATTAAAGAAAACCTGTGGCATCTACAACTAATGCTGTAAAACTGAAACTGTGATGCTTGAACTCCCCCTTTCCTGCACGTTATTGCCTTTGCAGCTGCTGCTGCTCAGGATGGTAATGGTTGTAAGAAAGCAGAGGATAAAAAAGTACAGACATTTACAAAGGATCTTGGGGGAAGATATTGCCATTTGACATCAGATTAAGGACTGCTACATTGTTCTTTATTACACAGACATAACTGTAAACAAGGAAAACTTAGATATAAAAGGAAGGAAGCATACGGTTTGCTTGATGTGACTAAAAATCAAGTTGAAGCATAGCTTTATTTTTCCATCTACTCATCAAAAATTTTTGTACTAATTATTTTTATCCATTCCCTTTCCATTATGTTTTAGAAAAGCCTAATTTAGTCTTAGCTGGCCATCCAAGTATACATTCCTAAAATAGATTGTGCAAAAAAATCCATTTGCACATGAAGCAGTGGGAACAATATCTTCTAGTCCTGCTGTTTAGTCCTGTTCCAGAAATAGAAAAGATGCATAAGTTTTAATTTTGGTTTATTGTGGTAGACAGGCAGAATCTGCAATTAAATCAAAGATTTAATAGAGGAATTTTAGTTGGACAGGTTTTTTGATTGCTTATATGAAAAAAAATTTACTTATTTCACAAAGTGTGCACGCTTTAGGTGTGTCTGCAAAACATCCTAATTGTTTCTCACAATTATTTGTAAATTAATTTGGGATGAATCCAAGAATGATTAGTTAGATTAGGGAAAATAATCCATCTCTCTTAAAACCTTCATCAAACAGAGATGATACAAAAATTTCTTGTCTTGTTCTATCTACCTAATAGGTAGAGACAAGAAACCACTTTGTCCTGAGTAACATGTAGAAATTATAGGAAATCATGTTTTCATGTAAAGAGTTTTACTGTAACAGAATGAAATTCTATGTTCATTTACTAAAATACAAATTACAGCGACCGACAGCCCTCATGTGATGATTTAACATCACAGAAGGGCAGCTACCTGCAGAAGCTTCATATGGCTTGAGGTGACTGTTATTTCACAGTACATCATATTGTCAACTGGATGCCTTCTTTTAACACCTGAAATGCTATTCAGAATGTTACTGAATTCTGAAAATTGTCTTTCAGAAGTCTTCTCAACATTAAAGTGATTATCTTAATTTAAAGAGATAATAGGTAATAGATTTTATGACTTGACACAGAAAGAAAACACACTTCCATGAGAAAATTGATATGTTCACACATTTCATTAGTTCCTTTGCTGCGGCTCTAGCAAAGAAACTATGATATGAAAGTACATAATCCTCTCATATCTATCTGGGTCAGGGAACATAAATTCAATTCACAACCTGTCAGCAGGGACACATGAAAGTAAAGGACAGAATCATGGGATCACAGAATGGTTTGTGTTGGAAGGAACCTTAAAAATCATCTAGTTCCGACCCCTGCCATGGCCAGGGACACCTTCCACTAGACTGGGTTGCTCAAATCCCTGTCCAGGCTTCCCTTGAATACTTCCAGGGATGGGACATCCACAGCTTCTCTAGGCAACTTGTTTCAGAGCCTCACCACCCCCACAGTAAAGAATTTCTTCCTAATAATCTAATCTAAACTCACCCTCTGAACAAGAGGAAGCCTCTAATGCTTTTCAAAAAAACCAAATAACTGATGTAAAGAAAAGTTGTTTTGTGAAATTAATAAAACATATTCTGGGAACCCTGATGACTCCTGGAATGCTTGTCTCCTCCCATTTTATCCTTGTGAACTGATAAACTAATATTTTTTATAAGTTAGTCTTAAAATGCAAGTATGTTTAGAAAGAGACATAAAATGTCTGTGACTATGGTTTTCAAGAAGAACATGGATAGGGAAGTGGACACTGGCTTTGGTCCTGTGTCCAATGTATGATGACTGTGTGAAAATGGTGAGACATTTAATCTGCTGTCTGAGCTCATTGAAATAAACATTTGATTTTGTGGCAAGGAATGTTGTTTTGCTGATTTTCAAGCTTTTCTCAGTGCAAGGAACATTTTGTATTGCCAGACTCTCACTGCTTTATGCAAAGAGCATAAAGAGGGAGAAGGACAATGATATTTTTTTTTTCTTAGTTTTTCTTGAGAAAAGTTTTTCTTCTTTGCATTCATATAGAGGAAATGTACATGCAGGGAAGAGCCCAAAACATGCAACCAGAAACCATATCCAACTGTCCTACTGAAATGAGAATTGATTATGCCCAATATTTCAATATTTTATTATTTGTATATCACTGTTTAGTAGGAGGCACTGGTTTGAGGCTTGGCATTGATGTGACATTTCTTGTCTCTAGGGGTTCATGTTAACTGCAAGTAGATAAAGGATGGTATTGATGTATTTCTTAGAGAATATGCTGCAACTATGGTAGAAAGAGAACATAAATTAAATATTGCCTTATGACATTCCACTTTTTGAAACAGTGTTGAAGTGCATATTTTTAATCCTTGTTCCACCCTTTGCATTAGACAATGTGCTAAGTGGGAAAACATCCCTTAAGGAAAAAAACAGAAAAGGGATTATGGCTCAAATGGAATGGTAGACCAGTGCTATTTTCAAAACAAAAGCAGATATAGTTAATTTGCTGTATTTTTTGCCAGTCTAATTACTGAATGAAGCCCCAACTTTGATAAAGTTCATCCAATTACGAGTTTTTTCTACCTCATCAGAATGGAGGTTAATCTTGAATTGTATTCATTGTAAAGGTCATGGACAGTGTAATTGTGGAAGATGTGACTGTAAAGAAGGATGGACTGGGAAAAAGTGTGAACATCCACATTCGTGTGCAATGTCAGTTGAAGAAAGCGCTAAAAAATGCCAAGGAAATTCTAATTTACCTTGCTCTGGAAGAGGTAAGCACATTTCTGGAAGAATTTTCCTGCCCTTTAAATGCACTTCCATTAAAAGAATTTTTACAGATGTCCAGCATTACTAGTACTGAAAAATGTGTACCTTCTTGGCTTTGTTAATGAATCACACCTTGTGAGTTAGGAGAAGGGAGGAGAAGAATACAAAGGTCACCTATTTTTCCTGCTTTGTGTTTTATTTTACATATCTTAACATTTATTTTGGAGGTTTTCAAGGGTGCTTTGAAAATTGCCGTAGTTAAGGCTTTACTAAAGATACATTAAAAATACGAATTTATTCTGTGCGTTTGTTGACAAAAGCAGCATGGGATTTTCAGCCTGTGTGAAATGTTGTGGCACCATTGTGATAAGGACTATTTGGATTTACTCTGCCTAAGAAACTGCCCATTAGGTGCAGGTCTGACTTCTATAAAATGCAGCTGTGCTTCAGCACAGATTGCTAGTTGGCCACTGGCTTTCCATTTTAAAGCATTTCTTTGTGACACTATAGCCTTTCTAAAAGCTTTGACTAAAAATATCTACTAAGTCATGCATACACTTAAAATACACATTGCAAGCAGTTTTTCTCAGAAGGAAAAGGACCTGCTAATTTTCCTCTGTCGCTGAGTGAAATGTGGATTTCTACAGAGAGAAGAGAGAAAAGTAAATACGAGACAGAATATTGCTAGAACTGGTAATTGAAGTTGTTGTGAATTCTGCCCATTTAAGTATTTTCTGGGAAAGGTCTAAAGCTACTCTTGAATTACTGCATTTGACCCGTAATGTCAGTTCATTTGTGATTTATTCTTTCATTAATACTATCTAATATAGTCAAAAATTGTAGGCTGTCCACCCAAGTTATCTCTGTGATAATTGTACTATTCTCCCCCGTAATTGTGTAGCAGCTCATTTACTTCATAAATGTAGCATTAGGAGTATCTTAAAAGAACAATGTATTTACAGAGAGTTGCTTGCTTTTTTCTTAATTAGGCTCCAGTTTTCCAGTTAATTGTATCTCTCTTTTCCTGCTAAAATTTTTCAACAGAATTTTTGGCTACAAGTTATTTGGAAAATAGGCATCTTTAGATAATTAACATCATTTTATTGTTCATGTTCACAAGAATGATAATTAAAAGACAGGAGCATTGACTTTTGATTTACTTTATTTTTATTTTTTTAAATACTGGATCTTTTTTTTCCCTGCCCCTATGGATGCTGAGTGTCTCTTCTTTCATCTGCTGAACTAAAAGTTGTGTATCTTGAGAGCTTGGAGTCAGTTCTATGATTTAATTGCATTGTCCTCTCTGAGAGTCAAATGACGAAGAATGGAAATCAAAGAATTGAATAAATATACAGTATTGAATTTTTTAAATTAGGCATAATGAGAAGAGTAAGTTTAAAGATTTTAACATTAATGACAATAATTCTACCCTCTTGGTTTTCTGAACAAACAATGATGCCAACAGTGTTCCGCTGTTGAGATACTGGCAGTGAAATAAGTAATTTTCAGGTGAATTCATTTGACTGGGTGATCTGTTGGCCAAAATTTTCAAAAGCAGTATCTATGGGAACAAAAGGCTTAATTGGTAGTGGCTTTCACTGAACTTTGACTTCCAAACAAGAAGAGATCACTAAGGTGTTCGAGGAGTGCAAAAGGCACAGATGCGGGTTTAGGACATAGTGTGATAGACAGCTGCTGTAATGAAGGAAGAAGAAATTCTGCATTCCAGGCTTGAAAAATAATTCCCCTTGAAAACCTCCATTTAAAAATGGAAATTAGTGTCTTTTTTTAGTTCTGTGAACAATTTTGTTTAAGAAATTGGGACGATATTTTAGTCTACTCAATTGCGTTTTACTGTATAGTGTCTTTTTTTTTACCCTGGATTTACTTCTTGGATTTTCCTTTCTTCCATGATATTTTGGATATAAAAAAAGTGTATGAAAACTTCTGAACTGCTAAGGTAAGGGTTAGTTCCTATGAAAAATTGTCATTGGACTTGCACAGTTAAACTTGGTGCCATTTGGAAATACCACTACTTGTCATGGGCAGAAGTGTGACGCAAGCAAATGAAACAAAATAAGGTTTTCCAATCAAACACAATCTCTTTCAAGTCTTCAGGAGTGGGAAAGGCCATAAATTTGTAAAAACAGCCCCAATTTTTCTGATGTCCTTAGCGAAGGTTGTGTGACAAGGAAAGGAAAGTTTGAAAAGGAAAAGGAAACATTACCTTTTCCATTTGAAAATGATGGTAGAAGAACAGTAATCCTTGCATAGGTCAGTAATCCACTGTACTGCCAAGGAAGTTGAGTACTTAATGTCCTTATGTAGTGGGAGCTTTTGGTAAGGCAGTTCATGTATGGAACAGGTTACACAACAGGATGCCCAGAGATGCAGGTGCATGACTTTATGATTTTGCCATTTGTTGTGTTTCCTTAAAGAATGTTTTCTGTTCATCTGTACCTTTTGTTTTTAGATTTAGATACTCTTTTTAAAAGTTTTTAGCAATGGAAACTAAGATAATTGGCACATCCCACCCAGATTTTGAGAATCCCGGATTCCCTTAACCAATAGTCATGTAATCTCAGCAAGAGAAAAAAGGTATAGAAAAAAAAATAACAGTGAAAAAAAGCAGGTTTTTGTACCTTAAATGTATCATAATTAAATGTATCAGGGGTACATAAATGTATCAGGGGTACATAAAAGTTGTATTAAAGTTTCTAGAGAATTAAAAAAATGCTAGGAAAACCACAGCTAGATAATCACTATCAGTAAAATGCTACAAATTATAATTTCTCAGTCTACATTTTGCTCTTCTGAGAGTAGATGAAACGGTGAACTTCGTTTTCAGACTGTAATTCCCATCCTGATTTTCCCCACTCACAGGAATAACAAGCTGTTTCATGGATGCTGGTCAGCATGTGGGGAGAGCAGAGAGGCTGCCAAAAGAATATTACACTGTGGTCTTATATTTCTTAGCTGCTCCAGCAGTTGAAGGAGAGAAGCTTCATACAGACGTGCTGAGTAGTAAATGAAAAGTCTATATGCTGAAGGGATGTTATAAAGACAGAGGAATTATAAATCCTCTCAGTTACATCAATCAGGCTGCCTATACCATCAGTAGTTCCTGTTATATATAACGTGAGAGAAGGATCACAAGAAAATTTTGGTCATAAAAACGCATTAAGTACTTTCCAAAAATTACTTTCCCTACAAAAGTTTTTTGAGGATGAGGAGCGATTCTAGGCATCTTCAGTCATATAAAGTGAAGACTTCCTTCTGCACTTTTATTCCCAAGAATGTTGATTTTTTAAAATTTGCTGCATGACTTCTAGCTTAAGATGTAATACTTTCATTTTTTTTCACAGTAAAAATCTGTTACTTTTAAGAACACACTGTACAGCAATACCAGTGTCAGAGAAAAAGGAAAAAGCATACAAAAAAATCATGATTGTTAGAAATATAGAGATACTGTATTTTTGTCAGGATTAAGGGAAAAGACAAACCACTTTTCTCTTTAAAATGCACATCACTCACTTGAGTTTCTCCTTCAGGTACAAAGAAGATTTTAAAATAGTTTTAATAAAAAAGCCTTCAGGAAGAGAGCTGAAATTAAAAAGAGTAGGTTTTGACAATAATAGATGAGAGGGGTTTTCAAAAATAATCTTGTTTTCCTCACTTACCCTTGGCGAATGCAGCCATTCCATGGCAGATTTCCAAAGACAGATAATTGACAAATCTTCTTTTTGGTATTGTCTTTTACCATTTAAATATATTTTCTATAATTACTTTTATTTATTTGCCACATGGAGACAATGAAACGATTTATTTATTGGTGAAATTCCTCTTTACACTTGTGCTCTAGCATTGGCTAACTGAAAAATGGATTTTTTGATTCTGTACTTAAAAAGATTTCTGTTGTTTTTGAAAAGGCCCCTAAGTCCCATTTTCAAAATACTAAATCATTAGTTCAGGAATTGTGTGGCATTTTGAAAGTTTACTGACAGACTTGCTTTACAGTAACTTTGCTATTTCTTCTCCATTTAAAATGATTAGATTTTGATTGACTTAATGGAAAAGCAACAGCTTTCAATGCATTATTAAAGATTCCTTGTGGTGAACTAAGACAGTGAACCAATCCCTTGTCTTCTGTAATGCTATTGCCAGGCTGGCAAGATACCATCTCCTGAAGTCTGAGAACAAGGGTCAGTGATGACTCCAAAGAGCAGTGCCATTGGCCAGTGCTCGTTGCAAAGACTTAATCCTTTCCTGGAGTATCTTGTGTGTGCTATTGTGTGACATACACTTTGTGCTGCTCTGAAACATCTCATTGCATACAAGTTGTTGTATCAACTGCTGTAAATTTCAGTTGATACGACATGGATAACATATGCAGAAGGAAAGAGAAACACACATGAGATAATTGTATCTGTGTAGTGACAAAGTGGATGGAACCTAGATAAAAATAATGTGCTAAATAGCTGCCTAAAACCAGGTGTAACTACACAACTCTCTACCGACCTTTGTGAAGTCTTACATGACTGATGGAAAATATGACATAAAATATTCAGCTTGTAATTAATTTTGGGTTGGATCATTAACTACTATAGCTTGATAGAAACCTTTGAATGACATCATTCAGTATATATTCAAGATTTTTAAATCTATACAAACTATAATGTACTAATGTTGATCTCTCCATCAGGTAAGTCCCTACAGTTAGGTCTGAAGCCTTTAAAGGGTAGAAGGTCAGCTGGTGGCCTCTTGGGTTTTCTGTTATCACTGGAGTCTCATTGATTTTATGTCCTCACAGTTCTGGTTCTTTTGTTCTAGGTGCAGTTATTAGTTAAGGACTTTGGGGTCCCTCTCTAGTATGATATTGCCAAAAATGATCAACAAAAAAAATTTCCTATTTCTATTAGACAGTTATAGAAAAACATTGCTTCTAAAGCCTATGGCTTGTTGGCTTAGTAAGGGGAGATGATAGTAGAAGTTGCTCTTTGAATAATTCACTATACTTTCTACATGACAGGATGGGGTCACAGCAGAAAAGTGTAAACAATCCTAAGGTAAAATCTAGGTTACTACCCCTGCTACTAGCTCTTTACTGCAGCCTCTTATTATGCAAATTGTGCTGTTTAATTGAAGTGTAAATTACTCTAATGTACATCATCTCTGAATTTGGCATGCTGTTTTCATTCATTTTGCATGACCCCTGCATTCTGAAGGAGGTCTTAATTAAAGCACTGTAGTCGACAGCCTGGCAGCAAGTAGCACTATTAGCTGGCATAACAAGAACAGAACACAAATTCAAGTCATGTGTCACATCTCTAACTTTCATCAACTTTGAGATCGAGCTCCTTTCTACGTCTGTGTGCTTCAAGCAGAGAGGCACTCTCGCTATGCACTCTTTAATGCTGAATGAGCTGGCCTAACAGTATTCGTTATACAGTTTGGAATACTCTTAAGTGCTGGACTGGCACTCTGCACCCCACTTGTTGTCTGTTGAAGTCTAAGAGAAAAATTAGAAATAAATAGTTGCATCCCACTCCTTTTAGATTTGTGTATCAATAGTTTAGATCACTGATTTTAAGCAGCTTCTCTGATTCAGGCTGTGTTTGAGCCTTTCTCTGAATCGAAGCAGGATCCTCTGGAAGCTGTCTTTTGTTAGGAAAGCTTCTGAATTTTAAATTTTAATTTTTCTGGTTTTTGTTTTTTGGGGTTTTTTTAATCAGAAAGTGTTCAGAAGCTCAACACTTCAGTTTTTCTATGTAGAGAAAACTATTTATTTGTTTGTGACCCACCTACAGCACTGCTTGCTATTGTTTTTACCCTATACTGTTGTATTTTTGGGACACATCAAGTAGGGACAGAGGAACTAAGGGAAGACTAAATAAAAAGAATATTTCATTTTTTCAGAGAACCCTTACTTGCAGTGCTTATAACTCAGTAGTAAAAAAAATGGTTCATAAAGTACTTTGTTTCTGCATGAGTGCTTTTTTAATCTGTCCTGCTAGAAGCAGGGTGTGTTGGAAGATGTCTGTTTCTGAGATGTAAGTGATATTCTAAGAGTGAAGTAATTCTGTAATAGAATTTATTACTGTTCTGAATCTTCTCAGTTGTTTTCATGGTGAGAATTTTGAGAAGCAGTAAAGAACTGAGGAAAAGTAATATATCTGGTTTGGGATGATACTTAGGAATTAAGGCTGTGGGATAAAAGCCCAGTATAAAAAAGGAATCTTTAAACCATGGCATCAGTGGCTGGTAGAGTAACAGCCGTAGATGCCACCTCACCAACCGGAATAATTTGACATGCTCTTTTTCAATATAGTATGTTTTCATTAAAAAGTATTTCATTTTATTCTCACCAGTAAGAAAGGCAGTAAAGGAAAAAACCAAATTCTGATGTTTAAATGAATATACAAGAGGCCAGATCAATTATTTACATATGATATATCTGATTATTCATATGTGATGCATTAGCATTTAATTACTTATTATGAGTGTGGTAGGTGTCTGCTACAGACCATCTGATCAAGAAAGGATGTAAATGAAGCTTTGCAGGCTTTCTTAGAGCTGAAGGAAGCCTGAAGGTTGGAGGCCTTGCTAATCACAGCCAGCTTACACAGTTTTGTTTCTAACAAGCCATATGCCTATTGGAGTGTATTTGGAGGCAGTGGTTTAGGTGAGGTTAATCTGAAGGGTAATAATGGTTAGGGTACAAAAGGCACAAATCTATAAAATAGCAGACTTACTGCTCGAGGAGGAACGTGTTTTTCTGATGGCTGTAAGCAATGACCACATGAAAGATACCTCTTACTTTCTTGGTCACTGCCTCTGAAATGCTACCACCTCTGGACACATTGCAAATTTTTTTGTGTGTGTGATGTTGTCTTCCTCATTCTTGTTCCCTTGACTGTAATTCTTTCTCCAGCAAAGACCTCTTTCATCTGTGAGAGACATCTGTGAAAGACCTTGAAGGCCAGGACTGCCTTCCTTCTGACAGCTAGCTATCTTCTGTACATAGTCTCTTCTGTATCCCAGGCTTGATTAATTTTCTTTGCCTATATCTCCCCATTTCAATTGGCATGACTCTCATTTGCTGTTCTTCTAAACGTCAGTATTCAGTGATTGTTAGTGTATCTTTTGACATAGTTCGCCTTTTTTTCAGGCATTTCTGTTTTTTTCAAATTGTTTGAACTTGATTTATTTAGCAGAGCAAGGAACATAATAGAGAACACAAACCAAGAAAAAAAAAATCATATTTACCTTTTGTTTATATAACATGAAAGTCTCAATATTGAAATTGTTATCCAGAAAAGCAATGTGTGAGAAATAATAGTTTTGCCTAATACTGTGTGTGAATTTGGGTTAAATTTTCAGTGCTTGTTCTGTTTGCATTCTGGTGAGACTTATAACTGTAGAAGATTACTATATTTTGGAAGAATTCACCTATATATTAATATATATTCACCTATATATTAATATATGTAATAGATCACTCTCTTAAATTATCGAGCCAAATTATGCTGTTTACAACTGAAAGAACATAGTTAGTATTCCAAATGTTCTGGCAAAGCTTTGCATAAGTGGATACTTGCAAGTGCTACACTTTGCTACAGGCTGGCAATTTTAGAATGTTTTCCTATAGTGGATTGCTGTAATTATCATAATTGCCATTACCTAATCAAAGACTGGACTGACACTCATTTTTGCTAGACTTCCTCTAAATCTTTTGTCTGGTGTGTCTCTTTCCTTTGATTAGATAGTGAGCTGCAGATAGACCCGCAACACATCAAGGCCTCTGATGGATGGTATGTGCTCGCAGAGCCTAGAAAGCAAATATATTGTTGTCAATGCTGGGCAGAGACACTGCGTGCTCTTAAGCAGTAAATCCTGACAGTCAGAGATTTGAGGCGAAGTTTCTTTAGTTTCTGCTGAAGGATGCCTAACATGCTTAAATATACTTGCTTTTGATATAATAAACTAATTTGTAAGGAGGTAGAAGTTAAGTTATGCATTGCAGTCAGAGAAGATACTGTCAGTTAAAATTAATAATAATTTTTAAAGTAGCTTAGATTTTTGCTGCTCCAAATTGTTGTCCTATTTTGGTTCACTTCAAAAAGTGATGTCTGACCAGAAGTCAGGATTTATGAACATCTTGAGTACTGGCAGAGATATAGGAATAATTCACACTGATGAAAAAATTATTCATTGCAATGTACAAGGGTAACTGTAATATGCTTTTGCAATGCATACAACAGGAGACGTAGATGCAAGTTAATTTTGCATTTGTGGAAGTGACACAGCTATTTAAAATGGAAGTACCTTTAAGTACCTTCTCTCATGACTTTGGTATATCAAGTATTTTTAGTTTAATCACAGTAATGGGAGACATTCCAAAAGAGTCTCTGTTGGAAAAAAGAAGCAGGTGAGATGCGTGCAAATGTTTATGTGGGAGAGCTGATTAGATTTCACAGCTTGTTTACTAGAACAAATATCTCTTGTAAAGTCAGGAAGTTGTACGGTGCAGCAAAAACGGAGATTAAGGTCTGTATTGTCCAAAATGTTTACTCATCCCCATAAGAAATGGACGTATATTGAAACAGTGCATGAGTCAACTCGCATTTGAAAATGCAGAACTGACTTGTATGTGTACAACAGAGCCAAGTCATCGTGTTAAATAGATGCTAGCTATTGTAAACACAGAGGAATGTTCTGGGTGAGGTTCATCTCAAATTTATCTAGACATAAAAATATGAGATACTTCAGCCTTTGGTTTTGGTGGAGTGATATTATTTCTAAATCAGAAACGATTTGCCCATTTCTTCTATATTTCTGTGTTACTATAAGATGAATTGTCATAATTCATACCTTACCCTACTGTCCCTAAAAGAATTACTACCAGGCTAACATTTAGATGCCTGCATTTGGATTCTATGAATCACGCCAATTTATGAAATTATTTACCCCAAATGTAATGTCTTACTACAGTTTAGATAAAGTTAATAGAAGTCTGCTGCAGCAAAGAACCTCTGCTGCTCATATGCAGATAAGAGTCCTTTCCTGAATACTTGTCATTTTTAGAGTGTTTTGAGCTGCCTTGACAGTGACATCCATACTAGTAAGTTAAATAGTTCTGTGGATCACCCAAGGTACTGCAACCTGCTTGTCTGTAAATTTGGATTGCTAGAACAGCCACTGGCCCACTTTTGCCCTGTGCCAGCTGGTATTCTCTCCAAACAGTTCCTGATTATAGTTCAGGAATTAGTGTGGGCTAGTTACTGGTCCCCGTAGGCAGTCTGGATGAGGCTGCCTTCTTGGAAGACCCCTTGATAGTACAGATGTCATTTCTTCCATGCCAGTTGGCCTCGGTGCCAGGGAACTGTCCCAATCCCATTTAATTGACTAGTAAAGAGACATCTATCGAATACTGTACTGTGGTTATTCTCACGAAGATTGACTTTCTTTCTGCACTGAGGTTGGTGTGGTATCTAGGAAGCCTTCAGGAAAAGATGAAAGAAAGACGAGAGTTTCCAGCACATGATGTCAAGGACCCACTGCTTATTCTGAACCTGTTACTTGCTCTGTGCCTTCCTCAAGACAGCAACTTGTGTAAAATAAATGGATCAGTTCTGACCCAAAATTGATTTTGTATAGTGTGACAGATGATTTATAAGTTTCCAAGTTGATTGAGTAATTTGATTTCTTCCTTCTTTTGTGCTTATGAAAATTTTTACTTAAAAAATATCTGAAAGACCCTGAAAATTCAAATAAAACCAATTTTTATGATGAAAACTGTTAAGAATTGCAAGTATTCAGATTGCCAGTGAATACCATGATGTGTTTTTCTAGGATCTGCTTTTTGGAAAGAAAGTCTGGATTTGATAGAATAATTTTAGAAGTGCAACTTTCCGTGGTAAAAATGACACACCAACTTTTTTCTTAACTGGATTTAGACCTGACCAGGTCCTAACCTAATCAATGCTTACTTGCTTATCTGTTTCACAATTTCTTTTTGAGGAGTTCCTTATTTCTCTGCAGTTTTGCTATTTGTTTTGCAATTTATTTTGCTATGTTGTGCTTATGGTACAAAATGAGTTATTCCACTCCCATGGTAACTGCATATCAGTAGGGTATTTGAAGCACATAGGGAAAAAGATTAAAAATTTCTTTAAATTCTGTTATGAAGAAAGCCAATAAAAAACTAAACCCACTTTATTTTCCCGGTAGTCAAAAATAGACTAACATGTTTATATCAATAGTTATGTTCTGCTTTATTAAATTCTGAAGTGCTGTTTGCCAACTTTGCATGAAGCACTGACTGGTACATTAGAGATACAGGTATTTCTAGGAGTCAGAACACCATAAAGGTAATTTATGAAGTCCGTTAATCTCATTTTCAAAATATGTAGGCTTTCCTATCAAGAACAAAAGTCCATCTTTCTTTTAAGAAACTTTTAGAAGTTAATACATTTAGAAAATGCTGAATTTAAATCAACATGACCTTGATATTGAAGCTGAACTTCTACTGTATTACTTTCAGAGGGTGCTTCTTTGGTGTGAACATACATAGTGATCAATATATGATTTATAAAGAAAAAAGCACAATATCTTGCAAAAGCATTTTCTTTTCTGATGAAACTAAAAAGGAAATGTTGTGAGTTGCTGTTAAGTAGGAATGTCTGTAAAAAGATGTTCTTTAGAGTTTTAAAAGTCTATCAAACACCTATTTGTAAAAATAAGCAACATTTTTATGTGGATAGTGCTTAAAGTATTTTGTTCCCTGTGATTTTGTAAGCAATTGCATCCTTGCTTTGCATAGGAAAATTGAAATGACAGCATAAGCCCCTTGAGAGAGACATGTATGAAATTGTTTCCCTATTTTTGCATGCTTTTAGAGATATTTGTGTATTGTAAGATCTGAGTACAGACTGGACTAAATATTTTAAATGGAAGCAAAGAACATTCTAAGTGGAGAGAAGTGCAGTTGGGGGGTAATACTGGCTTTTGATCTCTCATTGCGAGTTTTTGTAGTTATCAGTGAATAGTGGGAAGTATAGTTAACAAATAAAAGCCTAAATACTTTCTAAAATCTTTGTCAGATATAGGCCTAAATATTTATATGAAATCTTGGGCAATAACTCTAAGGTAAATTTGTTTTCTGCAGTTTACGTTTGGAGAAAACTTGTGCAAAGTTCAGGGACAGCTCAAAGTCAAGAAAAATCAGGCTGAAAGCTTATCTCCATACCGAGAAATTGCTAACAAAAGTCTTCTTCCCAGTCAAAATCTTTGTCCCAGAATTTGTGATTCTCTTTCTGAGACAGGGTTTCACAAAGAGGAACGAGAAATTGCTGTGATACATTATGTCATTTTTGTTTCCTGAATGCCACTAATGCACTTCTTTTACAAGAACTGCTGAAGTTTTCTAAGTAATAGGCCCGTGGGTTCAAATGTTCTGCCCTTTCCTTGACACCTTCATTTATCCAGTGCTCAGAATACTTTCAGGAGACAGCTTTGTCTGTTCTGTTAGGAAAATTATATTTTGGCACACTTGAATTCAGATATTTGTCCATGTCTTTGTTCTTTTTAGTTTGTCATCTAAATCACACTTCATAAAGCCAGTAAAGGAAGACATGACCCCAAAAAATAAGTGCTTCTGATTAAATCATACTTTCAGTGAAATTTACTGTTACCTCAGCTCTCCAGTTCTAAAATTCAGAGCATAGTGCTGGGTAAAACCAAGCAAAACAACTGTCTTACAATACAGCTTTTCAGAAAGACAGATAAATACCAGATTCAAGAAGCTGCTGTTTCATAAACATAATAATCTTTGCTGAATCTGAGACATAGAAGGAGAGACAGGCAGGCAAATCATAATAAACATTACTGGTATTATTTGAACCTTTGGATTTTTTGGTTGTTTTGGATGGGTTTTTTTGTTTGTTTGTTGGTTTGTGGGGTATTTTTTCTCTCATGGGTCGTAATCGCGGTTTTAAAGCTATAGTATCTGAAGACATGCTGCTCCTAATTTTTAAGAAAGTGCAATATGTACTTTCTTTCTCATCTGTACTATAGTAAATAATTAGTATCTACTTTGCTTACTTATAAATCAGTCATTGCCTAAATGCATGTTTCAAAATGACAGCACTTTAACAATGAATGGTTTTGAAAAGTTGTAGGACAGAGAACTGAACGTGAAACTATGCATCTGGTGGGGTGCCTTTATCAGTTTACTCAAGAATCTTTTAGCAGCATTTTCTGCCTCATTGATGCAGGCCGACATAGGAGCTGTGTGTTTGGAGTTAATTTTTTAACAACAACCCTTTGATTGCCATACATGTCTTTCTTCTCATTGTGAGAGATGTCCGTTTAGTAACTGTGCCAGCCCTGTACGTTTGTAAGGCTGTGGGACACACACTCACAGAAAATCCTGCTAAGTGGATTGTGAACCTAGTCTGTTATTTCCCACTAGGGATTTGTTTCCAAACATAAGGCAATGATTAAGAAAAGAAATTGAAGAGAAACCTGGAACATAAAACCTTCTTTCAAGTTTAGAGATTTCTTTTTAGAGAAATTACCTTTGGACTTGTTTGCAGTGTGTGAAAGTGGCAACCTTACCCCACCTAGCAACTTATAAACAGTGCTACTTATTGTTATTGCCGGTAGATGGCATTCTTTATATTAACTAAATAACTAACAGTTTGAAAGTTTTTTGTGAGGAGTTTTGTTTTTTTTTTCAGGGAGGGAGGGTGGATGATAGACATTTGCTTTTCAGAGTATTCATGGAAATCATACATGCCTGCTATTTTGAAACGTCTGTCAGAATTCCTTACTTTAATTCAGCTAAGCAGACTTCATTTATTTTTTCTTTCCAAAATGGAAGTAATTATGGGAAAATGTAATGATACAATTCAACTCACTCAGTAATTTTTACTTTTATTTTGAGTGAGGAAAAAGAAAGCGTTTTTCTTTTCCTCTCTTGGAAGATAGAATATTTAATGGACAGTTTAGAGTTACATATTATTCATGCTTTCATTCTAGAAGACTTCTTTAAACAATTTTTTTCTCCCCTATTGCTTACTTTCTGCGACACCTACAGACTATAGACAGAACCATTTCTTCTGTAGTAGGTCTGTGGCAGAACTGAGGGAATAACTCAGTGACCCAAGACCAGGTGTAGTTTATAGCTCTTCAACTGTTTGGTTGGGGTTTTTTTCCTATTTGAATGCTTAATCCAAAGCCCACTACAGTTAAAAAGGAGATGTATTTTGGCATCATATATTTTGTAACCTGTTTCAATGCATACTGAAATAAGAGGGCTGCTTTCAAAGAAAGGTATGTTGATGAAAGCTAACCAGAAGGTTTTTCATGCATTAATTGTATTGGAATCCATGACCTTTGAAATGAAAAATGAACAGCTGAAGTGTAGAAGATATTTCAAGATCCATTAAAATTCAAAATGTATTGCATATTCCAGTGCATAATCCAGATATTGATCATTGTGGCTTTTGCCTGTGCTGAATGTTTATTTCACGGGCACCAACAAGTAAATAGGAGCCATATACCCCTGAGGTTGTGTGGACTAAAATTCTAATTTTCCCAGCTGGGACACCGGAATACAGTACATTTGGTTCAGTTTGCTATCACGTGTGGACACATTCCATCACATTATGCCTGTAAAAGTGATCTGTACCCAGACATGAGCTCGAGGAGAGTGTGAACAGCAGCCTCTCAGATTCTGGGCAAATGAGCCTTCTCTGGCTGGAGGTGGTACTGCCAAATGCAGAACACCTTCTAGCTACCAATGATTAGTGACAACGGATATGTACCCATGAAATAATTAATTCATACTGGCGATGGCTCAGTTTCTAAACCTAGCCTTTGAATTGCAGTGACTTTCAGTCCTTAATAATGTACAGCTGTGTTAAAAAGAAGAAGTTGGAAGACCCTCTGCACCACCAGGTCGATTGACCTGGACAGGCTTATACCCCCTAACTCTGAAGAAAAAAATTACACTTTTACCTAAATGCACATTTGTGTTTACTGGGAGAAAACTCTATTATTCCCAGGACTATCAGAAGTCCTGTGGGTTGTGACCTGGTTGCAGTGGTGATTCTTGTCACAACCCTGTAGTTAGAGAACCAAGTTGAGAGCCAGGGAAGAAGATATTTTAACTATGATTATGATTATGCACAAAATGCCCATGGAAAGAATACTCAGGTCATCAGTAATGCTCTGCTACTCAGAGGTTATTCCATTTACCCAGTCTTCATTGGAAATGACCTTCAAAAATGGTGCTTTCTTAGAGAAAATACTACCTCAACACATAAGAAATCACATTAATTTTATGTAGAGAAATAAGGTGTTTATCCCCCACTGCACAAAGGTTCGGATTTTTATACAGGACATGCACTGGATCATAATTGAAGAGTAGCCCAAAGTGTCTACCAGCCTTTAAAGTTTCAAATAAGCTTTGAATGAACTCTGAAGATAAAGGGATTTAATATAAACCAGAAATACCACAAATATATGCAGACATTTCTGTGTATGTAATGACATACTAGAATTCTGTTTTCTGCTTATCTGTTGAATTAGAGGTGCAATTTAATATTTATCAACTAAATTTGATTTAATATCCTAATCAACGCCTTTGCCAAAAAGCACTGACTACTAGTCTGCTTTATCATTATTGGATTGATATTTAACTTGAGTTGGCATGCAAATGTTATGAATACTTTCCCATCCAAGTTTTTACCTCTAATAACATTTTTTGAGCTTGTGCCGAGATGAGTAATAGTTTTGTTTTATTAGTTTCAGCATGTTTTAATACTTAAAAGCTGTTACCATAAGGAAGAAATATGCTGATTTTTCCCTCTTCTTCTGGATGTAGAAAGAATGGGATAGCTAATCCGAACAGCCTGAACTTTATTTTGTATTAACTTATCTTTTTGTTTCACATCACAGATTCCAAAATATTTTTGATACCTCTGTGTGACTGTAGCTGATCCCTTAGCAACCGGAATGTGATGCATCATTGATTATCATATAATACAGATATTTGCAAGAAGTAATCAACTTAGAAGCCTCTTGGTCTTGTATATTTGAAGTAGTCAATTTGTTAATTAGCTTCCTACACTGACTAGTCATAGGTGACTGATTTTTGACTGGAGATATCACCATAATCTTATGGTCAAGAAGGTATTTGTCCATTTTTTGTGAGGATACAAGGGAACGGTAATTGAATAATAAACAGTCAATCATAACTTTGTAAGAATTTTCAGTAGTTAACACAGCAAAAATGGTAATGGTGCATAGAGGTAAATCATATGAAGTTTAGATATGGCTCTATCATTTCCTAAGCTTTAAGAATTCTTTGATGACAATGTCAACAAAGAAAGATGCAGGAAAAAAAAAGCTCTGAAAAGACAGAAGGAAGAGCATTGCAAATATAAATACAGATGTATTAATTAACATTAACACAGGTTTTCCAGAGATCTGAAATTAAGTGCATTATGATGAGCAGTTGCACCTAAATCAAAGCAAGTTGCGAAAAAATCTGTCACCTGTAGGATTATCAGAATTATCTCACACACGAAACTTCAGTTATTAATTACAGTTCCACTCTTGGGTCATCTCAGTGAATATATTTACAGTAGTTTACAGGAATTCCAGAGAAAACCTCCCATTCCTGATGTTGAGCGCTGTCAAGCTTATGTGCATCTTGAAGAGATCATCAGTCTTCTGGGCAGGAAGCTTGAACATCAGTAAACTTGCAAATTGTATCAGTTTCTATTGAGATCAGATAGATCATTTATCAGATGACAAAATTTCAAGGATGATCTAATAAACAGGTACTCTACAGATAGAAAATTGTTCTACAATGGTTCATTCTGTTCAGCAGTTTTGTCTTGCTTCTGTCCTTAACTTGTAAATACTTCAGATTAGAGTAATTTTCATTATAGCAAACAGTCATGAAACTTGACATGATGTGTTTGGGTTAGCTAAATCTAGCTGCAATGCAAACAGGACATGCAAACATAGCCAGTGGTAAGTAATATCTTAAATAAGATCTGAGGCTCCTTTAGAGGCGGAGGATAACTCACACTAAGTGAATGACCTTATAAATAGTGCTTACTGACATGGAATTGCATACTGACTGTCATTTTGTCATATGACACCTATCTATATTTCTGAAGAGCTCTTTCTGAGATGTGGTTCTTTCTCCATGCGAATGACTCATATCATCACAAATTTGATATTGTGACATCTTTGGGTGTTATTCCATCTTGTCCATCTAGGTTGGTGTTATAGTCTTCAGAGTGTTACACGTTGACTGAACTGAATCAGCAAGGTGACATAATCTCTTCTAGGTTAATATAAAAGGATTGTGGAGCAATAGATCATTTAGATAATGGAGTGCTGTAATGATTTATGCTACTTAAAATCCAGTAAAATAGAAATTTCTCTCCTCACAGAGGGGTGACTTCTTGACAGCTGTCTTTTAGGACATAGAAAAAGGCTATGTTGCCTCCCATACAGCAGGTTTTCTTTGGGGACTAATATGCCTAGATGTCCAGTAGTGGAACATTTAGTCATAGTTAAGGTGGATGACTGTAGGCATTGTATTTTCAAATGTAAAACTTAATTTTCATTTCTCTTGCTTGTGCCTCTATAAGAATTCATATCTTTGAGCAGACGAGTGGAATTTACTTACACAGACATTCACAGAATCTCAATATTGCTGCACTTTTATTGTTTTAAATTTAGGGCAAAGCTTGGCTCAGAAAACCAACAGAATTTTTCAGTCTTCTTCCAGAGGCAAGTAAATAAGCCAGTCAGGGACCTGATTACAATCTTTACATGGAATTACTTTATGTCAGTAAGGATTGTGCGGTGCTAAAGGCAATGCACTCTGCATTATATTACAGAGAACGTTACAGTTTCTAAGCTCTTTTGTCAGAATCCTAAATGCATTGTTCCTCATGCCAAAAACCTCGCAAGACTGACATTTCAGCATGGTTAAAGCCCTTGAGTTCTGTTGAGTATTTTCTATATAGCTTTACATGTAGGAGGCCTTCAGGAGGTTCTTTATTTGATGAAGTAAACACTTGTGAGGACATAATTAACTCTATATTTCTTCAAGTAGTTTTTGCTGAATTTTCATATTAATTATATATTTCTAGAATATGATTTGCCTAATAATGGCAGAAATGTTTCAGGGTAGGGTACTATCATCAATAACAAAAAGTGACATAATCAATGTATCATGTAAATCTTCACTCAGCTTTTTAAAACTCCTTTGGAGACAGTGGGGGATGAATGTAGAAACATTTATGACAAGGTGAAGCGTTCCTGCTGTATCTGAATAACTATATACAGCTCAGTACTAAAGCAGTAAAAAAAGATAAAAATAGGATAAACTCCAACTAGTGTAAAATGGTCTTTGAAATTGAAGAAGAAATTGGAATGCAAAAATACTGGGAAAGTATCCATTCTTTTTTTCTCCTGTGCTGGGTGCAGGTGCCAAGGTGGTGGTAGGGGTTGCAGGGATGGCCTCTGTGAGGGGGGTGTTGGTTCCAGACAACTCCAGCCAACCCACCACAGGGCACGGCTCAGGCCCTCAGACACAGGGAGGTGGTGCCTCTGGGAAAGGGTATTTAAGAAAGGACAGAAAATGATGGACAGGGAGGAGAGAAACAACGAGTGAGGAACAGCAGTGTGAACACTGTGGTCAGAGAGGAGAAGGAGAAGGAGAAGGAGAAGGAGAAGGAGAAGGAGAAGGAGAAGGAGAAGGAGAAGGAGAAGGAGAAGGAGAAGGAGAAGGAGAAGGAGAAGGAGAAGGAGAAGGAGAAGGAGAAGGAGAAGGAGAAGGAGAAGGAGAAGGAGAAGGAGAAGGAGAAGGAGAAGGAGAAGGAGAAGGAGAAGGAGAAGGAGAAGGAGAAGGAGAAGGAGAAGGAGAAGGAGAAGGAGAAGGAGAAGGAGAAGGAGAAGGAGAAGGAGAAGGAGAAGGAGAAGGAGAAGGAGAAGGAGAAGGAGAAGGAGAAGGAGAAGGAGAAGGAGAAGGAGAAGGAGAAGGAGAAGGAGAAGGAGAAGGAGAAGGAGAAGGAGAAGGAGAAGGAGAAGGAGAAGGAGAAGGAGAAGGAGAAGGAGAAGGAGAAGGAGAAGGAGAAGGAGAAGGAGAAGGAGAAGGAGAAGGAGAAGGAGAAGGAGAAGGAGAAGGAGAAGGAGAAGGAGAAGGAGAAGGAGAAGGAGAAGGAGAAGGAGAAGGAGAAGGAGAAGGAGAAGGAGAAGGAGAAGGAGAAGGAGAAGGAGAAGGAGAAGGAGAAGGAGAAGGAGAAGGAGAAGGAGAAGGAGAAGGAGAAGGAGAAGGAGAAGGAGAAGGAGAAGGAGAAGGAGAAGGAGGAGGTGCTGCATGGCAGAACATACATCCACCGCAGCCCATGGAGGACCCACACTGGAGCAGGGGAGAAATGTGAGGAGGAAGGAGACAGAGAAGAGACGACCTGACCAGAACTTCCATTGCCCTTTCCCCCTGTGCCTCTTCTGGCAGGGGAGGAGAGGACTCTCCTGAGCACAGCAGTGAAGCTGAACATAGAAAAGGGTTAAGATATGTTTAGTTTTAATGTTTGTCTTTTTGTTTCCCAGTACCCAAATTAGTAATTAAATATCTATTTAATATTACTAGATATTAAATATTTATTACTGGTAGTTAAATATTTATATTATTTTTATAATTAAAATTAATTTTCTCCAAGTTGGCTCTGTTTTGCCCACTGAGTTTAACTTTGAATAAACAATTCATAATTCAGATGTTTAGATTCCGTACAGACACGTACTGAGGTCATTAGTTTCTTCTTCATTTATGAATGAAGCTGTATCTTCAAGAAAATCCTATGACTCTCATTTGGAAGATGAAACCAGCACTTTCTCTGCCTGCATTTTGATTTTAAAAGCTTTTTTTTACTATAACCATTTGCAATTCGGTTACCCAACAAGTCATTGATACTGTCTCCTTTACTCCACACAAGAACTAAAAAATAAACAAGCACTCATTCTGGGGCTGACCCACTAGAAAAGAGAAAAAAAGGTTCCTCATACAAAATCAATGCTGTTTTTAGCTATTCATTTGTCAGATGGTAGTTATCCTTAATCAAGATGAAATCGAGACTAAAAATCCTTGCATGAAGTTTTGGGTAATGGTGGTGATTGCTGTTGTGGACTAAGACTGAATAATGACTACTAATACCTGATCTGAATGATACAGGTAGGTAAAAGCACAAACTGTCAATATGTTCATGGAATTTCATTACAACTATATTCTGCATGGTCTTGGTGTGGCATTAAAAGAAATATCTGGGTATTCCAAATAAGCAATCCAAAAGTCATCATTCAGGAGGTGTACTTTCATTGCACTGTACTTGTTCTTGAGTACTAGTATGTTTGAAGTAAGGTTAAGTGGTCCCAAAGTCGGAATTTCATTAGAATTACTGCTAAATAGCTAACAGAATAGGAAAGAATGGTAGATAAAAAATTAAGACAAACATCTCTAACAATAGTAAAAGGTGATACTATACTAAGCAAAAATGTATAAATTTCTATAAACTTATACACACATAAAAAAAAAAGCAAGAATGATTCAATTACTTATCTTTCCTACTTCTTAGTTTTTGAAGAAATAGTACTTAGCGATATATACTCCCTTTGGTTACCTTTTCTGTTTTAACCCAAGACAACAGAATTCAGTAAAATTGTGCATCCAGGCTCGAACCCCTCATGGCTACTGTGAAAAATTAACCCTGTCCTTGGCTGAAACCAGGACAGTATCCTAGAACAAAGCATCAAAAGATAGACTAAGACTACTTTTACTGTTTTCACAGGTAGCAACAGATCTCTTAAGGTCAAGCAATGATTTTTAATGGAGAAAAACTTGAACTATTAGAACTTAATTGTATGGTTTTATTTTTCTCCCCCAGCTCCATCCTTTTCATTAATAAACCACCAAAAATGATGAGATGATATTCCGGATGGTAGTGATGTGATTAGTGGAACCTGTTCTCCATTCCAAAAGGCCCCCAATAATGGTGTTTCTAACTGGGCCTGTAGCAAAGTTTGCTGTACAATTTTTATACTTACAGCTGTATGCAATGCTGTGAATTTCACAAAGAAATACATCACAGGATAGTTTTGTAGTTTTGCAGGTAGCTTCAAGGTAACCTCTTGCTTCAGACTGAGATGGCTCAGATCTCTTTTAATATTTGCTTTCAAAGACACCACATTAGAGTTAAGGAAGGATAAAATACTGCATGGTGAGTCTTTTAAATGGCACTATTTTTGTGTGAGTAGATGCATAATGGCAGGCTAATGATTCTACTCTGTCTATATGTTCAATAAACTGAGGTTTATATTTAGGCTCTGCATTAAGCCACCAGCTTAATTTGAATTACACAGTCATCATTTGCATTCTCTTAGTGTCTCTGCTCTCCACTGGGGAGTTACAGCAGAATTTCTTTAAGCACTGTAAGCCTATGTGGCAACAACTGATGACTTCTGTCTGAAGAAGTTTCCTCTTTAAGGAGGGACTGTTCTGTCCCACTGTCAATAAATAAGGGCACATGGGAACAAAAGGGAACATTCCCTTCTCATTATTAGTGTACCTGAGATTTTAACTGCTCTCTCGTCTTCTGTGTTATAATGTCACTTCCTCTGCTGTGAGGTTTGACAAACTGTATGTTTTACTGAGAAGCCTCATATTCCCCTGTAAGAAATACACAAGCGGATATTTAAAAACAGCAAGATGGAATATTTTGAACTTTTAGTCTGAAATACTGACTAACATCTGCTTTCACTGCCCATAATGGGGTTCAAGAACCTTCCTAATTGCCAACCACCTTAATGGATCCATGAGGAGTAATTACAGCAATTAATATTTCAAAACAACACAGATTAATTAGATGGCATCAAACATTTATTATTGTCTTCATAGTTACTCTGTCAGGAATTCTTTTTACTGCTTTTTGTTTAGCGTGATTTGGGTTTGTATTTGGTGTTATGAACACTTTTGACAAGGAGAAATATTGGGCAGTTCCAGTAACGAGGACAGACTTGGTACCTGAATGAGGAATTTCAACTTGGTTATCTATTTGATTTTTTAGTTCACACCTCATAGATTCTGTCAGCTTACTCAAACAGGACTTTGGGATACCATAAGGAATAGCAAAAATTTCAAAACAAAATGAAAACTCTTGCAGAATTATTTTTAAGTGCTCTTTGATAGCTACTGAAATAACTATCTTCATTTTATGAGAGCAAGGTGCAAATGCATCAATGGCAATGACGTTTACAATTTAACCTACAACATCAGTGTATGCAAAATCATATAAAAGATTACATATTCATAGCTGCATTCAAAACACTGCCCATAATGATGATTGTGTTTCCATTCTTAGGAGTCAATGAGAAGTGTCTATACCTCTTTCAAAGTTTTGACCTTCATTTGAAGGTGCTGAAATGATCTTTCTGATTGTTGTTTGAATTTCTTGGGGAGAAAAAGGGAAAATGTTGAGGATGGAACAAGGCAAGGAGGGATTATTCCCTCCCCTCCCTTTTTTTCCTCTTTGTTTTACCTTCCTAGAAGTTTACCGCTTTGACACCTGGAAAAAAATGGGCTTCTCTGTACATTCAATCAAGCAAGAATTGTAATAATTCATGAATGTTATATGCCCTTTTCTCATCTGATTTTTTATAATTATTTTGTCTGCTTTTGGATCCATAGGCAATCTTGAAAGGGTCCTGCTCTTCTGTGAGGGATGCATGGTAGGGACCTGAGTTTTGTAACACAGAGTTTGTCATAGCAAACTGAATTATTATGAGTCTTCCAAAGCTCTTCATGGTTAGTGAAGGGATAAAGAATCAGATATACTCTGTTTATGCTGAATCAGGATCTCTGTGTGTTTTGGCAGATTTATTCAAACAACCAACTTAACAGATACTCCATGACCTGTGGTACCTCAGCTTCCAATTTATAAACAGGGTAGCACAAAAATCTCTCAATGTCTTCCGTAAATATAAATAGATTATGCCTTTCATCAATATACATTGTGAGGTTACAGTCAAACTGCTTTGTGTTAAAGTGACATCCAAATTCCTTCTATGGATAGGTCCTAACTTCAGGGAAAAGAGAAAAAAAACGTGCAAAACATATGCATGTATTCCTTAGTCAAGTTGTTGGGTGCAGAAATATCTGAGCCTATTTACTTAGACTTTTTGTTCCTATTGAAACTGTCTTTTTTTCCTGAATCACTGTGAAATCTACATTTGTCTTCTCAACTATTTCAGACACATCCTGCAGATACAGCTAATTAAGAGCCAACCACTAGTTGGAGTTTCCCTCAGTGCTTTCCACTGATTTGTTTTTGTTTATGATGTGCTTTGTTTGCTTCATTTCAGTGATACATTTGTGCAGTCTTATTTAGCCTTTAGAGCATCAAGTTACTGGAGCATCAGTGCACACAGCATGAAAAGAAATGAGTCATTCACCCATTCCCAATCTTTTGTTTCCTCAGCTGATTGAAGGGTTCAATAAATTACTGTGGTTCATAATGACTATAAAAGTTAAACACTATTTTTATCTATTCAGCTGTGTTTTAAATACAGCATTGGGATCTATCATTCTGTCATGGAGAGAGGCTCTGGAAGCATTTGACAACTTATAATCTTTCCTCCTTCACATATTCATGAGACAGAAAGATTATGCATGCAAGCAATAACTTTACACATTAATTATTGAGTCAGATATCAGGAAGACCATAACTTCATGAAAGACAATTCACAGAAATACTTCGATTTGAAGAAAAGATGAAGCTCAAGGGTGAAAATCCCAAGGTTTGAATAACAACAGATTTCCCGTCCTTCCTCCTCTATCCTTTATCTAAATCTCGGGCATATCTACATTATGAAAAGTCCGTAAGGAAGAGCAGAAGTGAGCAGCAGGAGATACAGCTGTGCACTGGCCTCATTAATGGGCTTGGGCAATGCCTAACTGGTGCCGATTACAGATGGTGTAATGAGATCCTTCTCTCAGTGAATGAGTTCTGTTTCTCAGCATGCTGCAAGGAGTCCACAGGGCCATGACTATATCACTTTCTACATTCCTTTCTTCCTGCAAGAAGATGAAGCCAGCCAGTTGCCTTGCCCAGGACGTGCAGCAAGAGTCCTGGGCTTCTACTACATCCTTTTGCCCTCTATATTGCCTTATTATTTGACTTAATGAATCAATGCACCTGTCTCGGTACATCGAACACTGATAAGGTTTGTTCATGACTGTTGGTGACTCATACTACTGATTTCAAGTAATTCAACTGGCTGTATTGTGGAAGCCCCTGCACTCAGACTATTACTGGTTTTTTTGATGCTAGCATTTATAATTCATCCTGGTATTATACAGGAATAATTCACTGAAATAATTTGTTCAAAAGAGAGAGAAAAGAACACTTCTACTGCCTTTTCATCTACACACTGCAACACAGAAACAATGCTTGGTAGGAGTTAACCCATGCTCCTGAATAATCTTTTGCAGATTAAAAAATGGAGGTATACTGAGCAATTCTTTTCATTCAAGTGACATTTGAATTTGACACTTCCCACAGCCCTTTTTATTCCAATAACATGGGCAGGATATGAAAGAAATTTAGTGCAGAATCAAAGATGGTTGTTTTCTTTAACCTGCAGATTCTCATGATAATCTCTATAGACTAGTGCCCTTTGCTTTAAAATAATAAATGCTCTGTTTCTACTGATTTGGGGTTTTTTCTATATATTGCTTATGATAAGAACAAAACAGTTACAGTTATCTATATACTTGTATGTAAGTGAACAAACACAGTAGCAATGACACTTTGGCACATAATTTGTGTTTGTTCAGCTATATATCCTGCTATACAAAGCTCAGATAAGGACATCTGAATTGTGTTATTTGGAATTGCTAAGCTTTTGTATTTCAGAGGCTTTATTCTACTGTCATGCTTCTTTTGCCAGAACTTGTGTTTGTGTCTCCTAGCATACACTTTTTTTTTTTTTTGAGATGTGCATTGGTGTGCTTTGAACTCCACAGCATTCTGCTGGACAAACTGGCTGTTTGTGACTTGGATGGGTGTACTCTTCACTGGGTGAAAAACTGGCTGAATGTCTGGGCCCAGAGTGTGGTGGTGAGTTACATCCAGTTGGTGGCTGGTCACCAGTGTTATTTTCCAGGGCTCAGTACTGGGACCAGCTAGTCCTGTTTAATATCTTTATCGAGGAGCTGGGTGAAGGGATCAAGTGTACCTCAGTCAGTTTCCCGATGACACCAAGTTGAGCAGGAGTGTTGATCTGCTGGAGGGCCAGAAGACTGCAGGGGAATGTCGACTGACTGGATTGGTGGGCCAAGGCCAGAGGTGTGAAGGTCAACAATACAAAGTGTTGGGTCTTGCCCTTGGGTCAAAACAACCCCATGCAGTGCTACAGGCTTGGGCAAAATTGGCTTGAGAGCTCCTTAGCAGAAAGGATTGACAGCCAGCTGACCATGAGCCAGCAGTGTGCTCAGGTGGCCAAGGACATCAGTGGCATGTTGACCTGTATCAAGAATAGTGTGACCAGCAGGACCAGGGCAATGGTCATTCCCTTGTACTTGGCAATAGGTGAGATCACACCATGAGTAATGTGTCCAGTTCTGGGTCTCTCACTTCAAAAAGGGCAGTGAGGTGCTGGAGTGTGTCCACAGAAGGCCAGCGGACCTTGGGAAGGATCTAGAAAATGTGTGCTGTGTGGAGCAGCTGAGGGAACTGAAGTGGTTCAGAGAAGGTAAATATTGGGGCTCAGAGAAGACCTCATCGCTCTCTACAACTACCTGAAAGGAGGTTGTAGTGAGAGGGGGGTCAGTCTCTTCTGCCATCTCTCAAGTGAAAGGACAAAAGGAAAATGTCTTAAGTTGTAACAGCAGAAGTTCAGGTTAGATAATAGAAAAAAAATTTCACTGAGAAGTGGTTAGGCATTGGAATAAGTTGATGAGGGAGGTGGTGGAGTCACTGTCTCTGAAAGTGCTCAAGAGATGTTTGAATGTGGCACTTGGGCATATGGTTTATGGGCAATTTTGGTTGTGTTAAGTTGACAGTTGGACAGATAATCTTGAATAATTGGTTGGTGGAAAGCTGGACGCATAATCTTCCAGCCTTGATGATTTTGTGATTCTGTGAACTTGTCTTGAGATTTTACTGTAGATCTTGTGCTACAGCATAAGAAAAACCATCAGGTATTACAGTCAGTGCTACCGACTGACTCAAAATGAAAACACTGAATATCTTTTTATGCAAGCTATTTGATTCTTTGGTCAAAGAAAACTGAAAAATAAATTGAAATTTCTTTATAGAACATTTAGGAAGATTAATGCTGTCATAGTATCATTCTTGTTTTTTTTCTGATGGGATATCTTACAGACTTTCATCTTCCCTAGGAAATATATTTAAAATAAATGTGGAGCCCAGTTTTGATAATATAAGAGTATTTCTTTCTAGATGGGTGCCATTTCTAACTCTGGGCTTTTCTCTGAGGATCCTGCACCCAGTGGGGCAAGAAAAGTAAATTACTTGCAAGTGTAACTGTTTTAAAGGTAGCTGGCAAAAGCAACACTCTTAAAAATTATTTTCTGTGTTACTTAGAAGTAAGTAAAATACATTGCTGTATTGATTCTGGTCCTAATGTATGTATTCGGAAAAAGCATAACCCGTTATTAACAAATAGTGTAAAGCCTTTGCAGAACAAATACATAACTTCATTTTCAAGGAAGTGCAGGGTGGGCATATTGAGTTCCATAAAATATTCCAGTTCCCAGATTGTTTCATATTTTTTTATAAATCAGAAAGTGTTAAGTGCAAATGAGTATTGTGTAGTTCCACCACAAGCTTTTGGGAAACCTGTTTTTTTTTTACCCAAAACTCCCTTAATGATCACTAATTAATCAATAAACTTTTTTTTTCTTCACCTCCTGTAGGAGAAATATCATAATAATTCATCCTGAAATTCTGTGATTTTCTGTGTAATGGAAAGCCATGAACATCTTGGTGCCATTGTACTTCAGAGAGGAAAAAGTTTAAAATGAGAGAAAAATGTTTTAATATGAGGGTGACCCCACACTGGAAAGGGTTGCCTCAAGATTTTATGTGATCTCCACCTTTGGAGTCATTCAAAACAAACTGGACACTGTCCTGGGCAGCCAGCTGTAGGTCACCCTGTGCTGAGGAGAGGGGTTGGACTGGATGGTCTGCAGGGGTGCCTTCCCACTTCAACTATTTTGTGATCCCTGTTGATGGCACCGTGACTTAGATTAGCTGAAAAGACTTTCCCACAAGGACACATTAATCTGTTGAATTTCGTGGCATGGCTTCATGGTAACAGTTTCATTTTTCCATTAATACAAATGAATTAATTTCAATTAAAGATAATGTATTGCAGTCCCGTAGGAGTAGAATACTTTGTCCATCTCTTTTCTAATTTGAGACCGTGTGAATTCATTTTAATAGGCTAAATTCTGAGAGTAGTGTTGTTATGTATGTCAATGCAAAGGAAAAGATATAACACTCCTCAGTGTGTATCTCTCGTCTACATATCTATGCTGACATTACTGTTAATTTATTTCATGCTGTGTTTCTATTTTTGCTTGTGTAACAAGTACATGAAAACTGGAAGGTCACTCATCACTTAACTACTCAGGAACTCATTCCCTTGCAGCAGGCACTTGCCACAACTGCCTGGACTTAACATTCGCAGCAAGAGGCAAGCTGAAGTGGAGCTGAGGGGAGCTCATTTAGGAGAACTGCTCCTTCTGCTTTTCAGATTTTGGAAGCATACATGCCCTGTTGGCCAGTTTATGGTTCACTTTAGCCTTTGTGCTGCCTAGTGGGGCTCTACTTTACTGAGACATTTGGAGCCACAGGCATTCTTAAATTTGAGTTTATTTTCACTAACTATCTATATGCAGAAAACAAATATATGAGCTTCCACACAGTTTGGGTTCCAGATACATCTCCCTAGTTACCATGGACTGCATTTAATCAAGGTCTTTGTATGGTAGGTACAGCTGTCTAGGAATTAATATGATTCTTCAGACAAATATATAATTTCATTAGGAACATAGACCATGAATGAGCTCAAAACTCTTCAGCATTTCTAAGAATTTGTCCATGGGGTCTTCTACAGAAAGTCTTGAGTTTGTTTCCTAGTGTTAGCCATGCCATGCAAGATCTAGCTCCAGAGATGAAACCACATTAGTGTAGCAGCATGCTTGAGTGGTTGAGCTCTGCTAAGCATCTGTGTTCATGCTGATAACTTAGTTCTGGATCCAGTTTGGAAAGATTGTACAGATCAATCATTAAAGCTTTTATCTACTTCCTAGCAGAAGCAGAAGGAAGGGGTGAAGGCTGCCGTAATTTCTTACCCTTTAGTGTCAATGCAACCAGGGCTTGTTCTGTGTGAAACATTTTACAAGAACGGGTAGTGAAAGGACAAGAGGGAATGGCTTTAAACTGAAAGAGAGTAGATTTAGATCAGATACAAGGAAGACTTTCTGTACTGTGAGGGTGGTGAGGCACCGGAACAGGTTGCCCAGAGAAGTTGTGGTTGCCCCATCTCTGGAAGTGTTCAAGGCCAAGTTGGACAGTGCTCTGAGCAACCTGGTGTAGTGGAAGGTGTCCCTGCCCATGGCAGGTGGGTTGGAACGAGATTATCTTTAAGGTCCCTTCCAACCCAAACCATTTTGTGATTCTATGAAACACAGAATTGTACCATTTGACTTGTGAGCAGATTTCATGATGTTGCAGATCGGTATGCACATACTACTGTTTCTGCCATTCCAAATTTTTCTCCATTTGGAAGTTATTTTATTTTGAATTTTTTATGTGGTAGAGGGGTTATTTTCCCTGGAATTATATTGATCTTCAGTGTCATAAGTCATGTGATCATGTGATTTTGATACAGCATGCTGTGAAAGCTGAGCATTTTTTGCATTTTGCCTTTAAGAAACACATGGATGTGGTCTTGCATGGGGTTTACATAAAGAAAATACCTGTGTCCATCTGTACTACCAATTTTCAGATCAAGTTCTTGTGGGGGAAAAATGCTTATGAAAATGATTGCATTTGCAGTATAGAATCAGAAGCATAGAATCATAGGTTAGTTTGGGTTGGAAGGGACCTCTAAAGGTCATTTAGTCCAAGCCCTTTGCATATTCAACAAGTTCAACCTGTTCCAGTGTTTCACCACCCTAATAATGAAAAATGTGTTCCTTATATCTAATCCGGTTCTACCCTCTTTTAGTTTAAAACCATTACCCCCTGTCATATCAAAATACTGTGGCTTGTCTCTTGAGGTGGGGCTTGTTTGGTTTTGTATACTGATTTTGTTGGTCTTCTGAACACTGAACCTCTGCTCAGCAGTGGTGGCTTTTTTTGGGTAAGCCTGTGTTGTCTTTCAATTAGATACTGAAATGAGGCGGGGTTGTGTGTATGGTTTCATGGGTATTACTTATGCTGTATAAACTATTCAGATTGTGGATAGTTTTCCATTGTGCCATGAAACTTCTTGCGAAAATACATTTCTTTTTCGTTAATTCCAGCTATAAATAAAGTAGTGGAGAAACAGATAGAGATGGGTGTAATGTTTCCTGTTGTGATCTTTGAGACAGGATGGATGAATGAGTCATTCGTTTAAGTAGCAGTGCTGATAATGAAGGCTTCAAGAAAGATATTAAATTCTGTCATTGTGATATGCCTGTGCTTGGGCTCTGGATCCTGAAAGCGACACTCCCAGACTGTCCAGGTCTGCTGCAACACAGCCTGCTCTGGCAGTTGCCTGCTGATGCTTTGCCTGTTGACCCCTTTTACCATCAAAGATTCTGAAAGCCAGACTATTAGTGTGCAAAGTGGAGAGTCCTGATGTCTCTGGCAGTGATGCTGAAATGCATGCAGCCTCACTGCTGGGGAGAAGGCAGGGCTGCTGCTCTTGAGAAGGAAGCAGGGAGTGACTGACTTTTTAAAATAAATGCGTCATTTCTGTGTTTATGTGTGCACGGCAAGAGTTTTGGTGTATTTTTCATGCTACCGATGTTATAGTACATGTGGTTGCTGCTTGTTTTCAGCTGATGTCTCCACTGCTCTTTTTCCTCTCACAACTGAGTATCAGTTTCTGCCCTTGTCTGATCTACAATTTCCGCCCCCTGTAACTTATGCCTCCCACTATTTCTCACAGAAAAATAATGAGTTCTACTGATTATTTTCCTTATTTCTTCCCACTCCCTCAGCACCAAGCCTCACTAGCCTTCCCACTCCAGAAAGGGGGAAATGAAAATAGCAACAAAATCAGTAATTCTTCTGGGGCAGACTCTTATTTGCTACTGTCACTGCTCTGCCATAACTCAAATTCCTGGGGAGAAGGGTTAAAATCCAAGTAGTTGCTGTACATCTTGCTGCACAGGAATTTAATAACACACCAGTTTTTCAGTTGCATGGAGCTACTGAGAGGAAGCTTAAATACAATTTTCTTATGACTGTATTAGCAAAGAGGAGCCAAACCACCTTCTTTGAAGAAATAAATGCTCTTTAGATCATTACTGCTTGCTGTTAGAAACAAAGTTAAAAAAACCCAAAAAACTTTACTAGCTTAGGCAACAGATTTTTTGTTTTTATATGTCTGAGTTATTTAGACTACTTTTCTCTGGAACAGCAGTAAAAGTAGACCCCACATTCATGCCGTATTTAAAACAATTTTCACAAATTTAAACTGGTAATACCAGGTCCATTTTGTTTCTATAATAAAATGTTTATAGCAAGCATGGCATACTCCATCTAGGCCTGATTTCCAACTGAAATCAGGTATGACAGAGATTGTCAAACTCACTGTGTTCTATCTGGTTAGCAGTAATTTTGTGTGGTTTTTTGTTTGGGTTTGGGGTTTTTTTTTGTTTGTTTTTGTTTGTTTGTTTGTTTGTTTGTTTGTTTGTGGGTTTTGTGTTGTTTTGGTTTTTTGTTTGGTTTGGTTTGGTTTGGGTTTAGCTTGGGGGTTTTTTTGTGTTTGCTAAACAGAACTCTGACATTTCCTGGAAAAGGGCTGGGATGAATTTTTGATAGTCTGTAAAAATCCATATGAGCAAGCATGGCTTAACACTAATTCGTGCCATGCTAAAGTCAGAGATGGCATCCTAGAGCTAGAACAATATTTTTCACCACAAGGATTTGCCTCCTGTCTGTTCTTTCATATCACTTCAATCTCTCACAGTGAAAACCATGAACAGCAAATGCTGCTTTATGCATGCTGCAAAGTTTCCTGGTTCACCTCCAGCAGTTGTTGTGAATCGAAGTCTCAGCTTAACAGCTGAGTTTGTCTCCAGGGACAGCCACCTTCTCCTTCTTGCAAGGCATGGGGGGATGTGGTTTTTTTTCAAAATACCACCTCGCATGCTGACTGCTTTTAGTACACTGGTTGCTAGGGCTCTGCTTCTCAGGTGCAGTAATCCTGCTTCTTCCTAGTAGACAAGTAGGTGGATTGCTAATGATTGCCTGAATTCGGATCCAAGGTGAAAGTGAGAAGGTGCAACCATGCACCATGATCCTGAGGATGGTTTGATGCAAGTGTGTAAGGGGTAAGGTGACCATAGCAGTGACAGGAAAATTGTTCTCAGACAAGACCTGGTAAAGCTGGTAATGTTTTGAACCATGGTGGTGCAGGAAATAGTGTTTTTTTCTGTTGGCTTAGTGGTCTCTATAATGATACATCGCTTCATACTTCGGTGAGCTGAATGTTTTGATTAATCTGAGAGGTTTTGCTGTGGAAAGGGAATCTGATTATGTATTTTGGAAAATATATTGGCCTTTTCTATAGATAAAGTCATTTTGACTTGGACAGAAGTTCTTTTTCTTTTAGACAATAAGAAGGCATTTCTCTCTCTTCACACCACTGGTTGACCTAGCCATTGTGTTTAATTCTCTTTTAATGACACTTCAAATTGGAAAAATTTTCCTGAAAACACCCCGGTTTCCATTTTCTGGAACATCTTCCTCAGAATTACTCATCCTCATCCCTTTGGCATAGCTTTTTATTTTTGAGATTAATTCGCCTCATTTTGCAAAGTGTCAGTCACAGATTCTTCTTCTTACTTTGTTCTTTCTTTTGGCTGATCATTTTGCTTTCTGTTCTCTCACCATTAGCCACTTATTCTTCTGTGAGCTCTGCTGCTTACCTGCCTCCCTTGTCTATTCCTCAGGGATGAGAGCAGACCTCATCGCTCTCTACAACTACCCAAAAGGAGGTTGCAGCAAATTGGTCTCTTCTCCCAAGTAACAAGCAGTAGAACGAGAGGAACTGGCCTCCAGTTGTACCAGGGAAAGTTTTAGACAGGATATTAGGAAAAGTTTCTTCACTGAAAGGGTGATCAGGCAGTGGAACAGACTGCCCAGGGAAGTGGTTGAGTCTCCATCTCTGAAGGTACTTAAAAGACATAGAGCTGCTGCACTTAGAGACCTATGTTTTACTGGTGGAGTTGGGAGTGATGGGTTAATGGTTGGACTTGGTGTTCTTAAGGGTCTTTTCCAACCTAAATGATTCTATGATTCAGTGATTTGCAGGCATCTTTGCTTTTCTTTCCTTCCATTTTGCATCTTAATTTCTCAGGGTGTTTGGAGAACTCCAAACTTATCCTTCAAGCTACATTCTTCTGTGTAGATGGTTTTGCTTTTGTGGGCTGACTTCATGGCCAAAAGTTTTCCATTCATCTCATCTAGGTATGCACTGTCAAAATCTCTTTTTTTGCCAGATTTACAAGTTTTCAGTTTATCTGGCCTTAGCTCTACTCTCATATGATTTCATTCCCCATCCAAATTAAGCCTTCACCCTTATCTCTGCCATTAGTCCGGGAATACTTTCTTTGATGGAATTTAGATTATGTTTCTTACACGTACATATTCCAGAGCATGCTTACCATAATGTAAGTGATTGTTTTAATTGTCTTCTCTTCTCATCATGTCCCATCTTCTGCTGCCTCTGAAACCATTCAGATAATATTTCCTGCTCCTACCTTTAAGTGTAAAAACACTTAAAAAGAAAGAAATAGCTCCCAGGAACCTCTCCCACCTTTAAACAGACATCTCCACTGTGTTTCTGAATTGTTGACTTTCACTGTTTTACCAGTGAGCTTTAGTTAAGGCTAAAAATGTACTGAAATAAACTTTTATAGGGTTTCTTTCGCAAACATGGTTTATGTGAAGGGTTGAGTTCTTTCATTCCTCTCCAGTGGAATAAACTTGCTCTAAAGTTGCAAAGAACTGTTCCTAAATAGCTGGAGGGAGTATAGAGTTGCATCTACCTTCAGATTTCTGTAATAGTGGCTGCCATGTCTGGGAACACTATGTTCGCCATACATTCATTAGTGGGAAATAGGCAGATTTAGTTTATAATTTACTGGACGTGCTTAGAGAAAGTACTTAGGGGGAGAAAAGGTACACAAATTACTATAGCAGATAGCTTTGATGCATTCTTTCTCTATGCAGAAAGATAAAAACCTTCAGGGTTCACTGGATATGCCCAAATTTCTCTGCTCAGCTGTTCTTTGGCTTGGCAGATTTTTTTTGCTAGACTATTATAGTGAATATTGCTTTTTCCTTGAAAGGATTGCAGTTTTTTTTCTAGCCAGAAATCTCATTTCTGATGAAGCTTTAAATATTTAATAGAGCAATTGGTCTGTAGAAAGAACTATTTGCATTGTCTTTGTGTTCTTACATGATGACTGAAGAGATTGACAATGCAGTACTTTGTGTAATATCTATACTTATTTCCAAAACAGAAGAGGATAGATGTTTTCAATTTAGCGTAGAATTCCCTACAGTACTTATCAGGCTTAACAGTCTTAACATTTTTAATCAGTTGTAAAAGATTCTCTTACTTTCTGATTTATATAATAGACCTTAGTTTTTCTATTTTTTCTTCATTTGACTTCAGAATGTTTCCAATGCTATAAAAAAATTGACATTTTGTTAATCTTACTTTCATCTTTAGTTTTTCCATGTATCAGTGTTGATAACAGTATCACTTTTTAAACAGTGACTTTTAAAGACAGAAATGATTAGTCATAAACCAAAGGAGATACAATATTTAATATCATGCATATGACTGAAATTTTCCTCAAAATCTTATTGACTAAAGTTTTCAAGGGACTAATGACTGGGCACGTGTTTTGAATTCTCCAGCTGCTGGAAGGCTTTTAATGTTTTCTGGGGAACACTGGGGACTCTTCTTTCTCTCTTCCCTATTGAGAGAAATTATGGGAGGAATTGCGAGTTATATAAAACTTCCCTGGCACTCCCAGAAGTTCATCTTGTGTGGTAGTATAACAGTCTCTGTACTAATGGGAAAAATACTTTCATGCTCCCTGGTTTTCATTCAGTTTCAAGCACCTCTTTTGCCCGTTGGTGGTGTTGCCTCCTGTCCAGTGGGTGACACCGGCTAAGGGCTGAGGCTCTTCCAGACATCACTGTTTTCAGTGGGCCGCCCCACTGAGAACAGACACAGAGTAGCTGGTGGCAGAGTGAGTCAGGACTGAAAGCAGGTGGTTGAGAAGAGCCAGGTTGGCTGCACAATGAGACTGCTACATTTTGCATCTACAACTTTAACATGCAGGTTAATCTGTTGATTGCATCTGACCAGCAAAATAAAGGTCAGTTCCAGCCAAGGGAGAAATCCTGGTAGGAGCACATCTTTTTTAGCAGTGATCCTTCTAGAAATTTTGGGGCTAATTCACACTATAAACCTGATTTTTTGCTCTCAGAATTAGCAAGAATATTAAGGTATAGGCAATTGCTTCAGTATTGCGTTCTTCATAGGAGTTTGAGTTAACCAAGTAAAAAAAATTGCCTTAATTTTAGTGTTTCAGAGCACTGTTGTGTTTGTCAGGAAGGTTTGGAAAATGATCTCAAATCCATCTTTTTTGTGGTGGAAATAGGGGAGCTGTCACTGGTAGGCTTTAATTACTTGTTGCATGTGTTTCAGCTAGCTTGAAAACCGCTGTCTTTGATTACTGGCTTTTATTCAGGTCATCCAAATAGGAGGCTGAGTATAAATACATGCGGCTCCTAATTATACCTGTTCTCTCCAATTCAGTCTTACCAGTGTCCTTTCCTGCTCATGAAGCTCTATCAAGACAGATGAGCAAAGAGGGAATTACTTTCAAGGACTTTAAACAAGTACACACCTGTAGAGTGATACATAATGTGCCTGGCTGGTCCTTTGAGAACCCTTGGGTCACTGGTTTGTCATTGCTATGCACTCTTCTTGAAATCCGTAAACTCTGGGTTACTTGCAATGAAGAATTTACTACTAATACTTCAAATCATTGAGTGAGGAAATGAAGGATTGTGTTGTTTTCTAAAGATAAACTTTGCATTTAAAAAGCTGTTACTCCTTCATTCAAACTCCTTCAAAAGCTATTATTTCTTCGTTCCATATTAGATACTTTTCTGCAGAGCCAGCCTTTTTGGGTGCTGGGGAGAAGAATTATTTCACAGATGCCATTAAATTTGGGGCAAAGATTTTAAGAGCCGTAAGGCAGTGTCTCTACAACATATTAAATAGAGAGCCTTGTAATGAGAGGCTAGTGCGCCATCTGGCCAGCTGGCAGCAGAAAGGGAAAAATTTGCTTAAGAGTAAGGGTAAGAGCATTTTAGCTTGGAACAACTCGGTAGATGATGCAGTTGCTAGGAAATATCTTTCATTTCTGGAAAAAGTCTTGAGGTGAAAGCTAATCAATAAGGTAGATCCAGTGTGATGTCATTTGTTGCCATGGTTTCTGAACTTAGCAGTCTGTTATCTGCAAATAGTATTGATGGTTGCTATGCAGTTGAATCTTTTCATATTGTTGTTTTACCATTATTAAGCACTTTAATCTTAGCTAAAGCTTCAAAGAGCAGACCACTTAGGAGTTTAAATGTTTTAATAGATAGGCTTCTATTACAACCCTAAAATATCTTGAATTTTACTACCTAATAAACAACAGGCATCAGCAGGAAGTGAACAAGGTTAACATTTTGGTGATTAAATCTCCACAAAGCAGTTGACATTTTCTAGTAAATTAATCTGCAAATTAAATATCTCTGTGGAATTAATGCTATGACTCATTACATGGCAGATCATGTAAAAAAAAGGGAAAGCAGTCAATCCTCCAGGTGATAAGGCAGTCAAATGTATAAAGCTCTAAATGGCTCAAAAGCCATCATGGCTTCTTGAACAATGGCCTTGTGTTTCATGTATCTTTCACTATGGGATTGTACCTCTTTATTATATTTGACTTTTGCTAGAAAATATTTTGTAGCAGCTTATGCTAAGCATCAGGCAGCTGAACAGGCTGAAAAGGAAATGAGACTTATTTTTCCTGATAGTTGTCAAGATGAAGAGAAAGCATTCTCAGGTCAGATCCTTTAAATCAAACATAACTTCATTTTTAATATTCTATGGAGGAGATGTTAGTTTTAGCAGAATGCTTTGTATTCTTTGCTTGATTTAGTGACATCTCTTTGCAGTATTTTTTCTTCATAGGTTGAGTTTTTGAAAGTATTTGGTGGGGGAAGAATGAAAAAGAGATGAGGAGAGAAAGGGAAGTTAAAAATCAGATGATGGCTTGCTGAATTCTACAGTTTCTACATCTTCAGAGTGACATTTACCATGCTGTCTATTTTTCTCTATTTCCCCAAAGTATTCCTTCTCCTCCCCTTCAATTTCCACTGTTCTCTGCCTTAACAACACATTTCTTTAGAAAGTGTTTTGCCACCTTCTTTCTTGTCTTCTTCACACATCTCTCCTGTGTGTGGTGACTTTGACTATCGCCTTTCTTTCAAACAGAAAAGTAATTGCCTTCCTAGTCCTACTTGTCCCCTTAATATAGTGAGTGAACTTTCAAGGTTGCGCCCCCAGTGGGAGAACCTGAGGAAGATGTCACCAGGAAAAGTGATGCATCCGGCTAAAATCCTGCTCCTGAAAAGTGGGCAGGGGTGTTCTGGATAACTCTTCTCCTGGAACTCCTCTAGAAATTCCCTGTTGGCTGTGAAGAAATGCAATTGGAGCTTTCGAGTGCATCCTCAAAGCAGGGCTACTGAGAGCAGGCAGATGGAGGAGACATGTCGGCTTGATGATGATAGAAGATGCCAAGTTAACAGTCAGAAAAGGAAACTAGCAGTGCAGCAGCACTTCTTACCAAAATTTTTAAAGAGAGGGAGGGGGAAAAAAAAAAAAAGGAAACAAAAAAGAAAGACAGCATGGAAAATGAGATACAAATCAGCATTGCTGACTGGCAGGAGCTCTAAAAGACTATCTGATGCTAAATCTGTAAAGTGGTGCTGTTGAGTGGAATTATCTAAAGAAGTATTTCACTATTAAGCAGTCACAAAGAAAAAGAATTTACTTTAGATGCCATATGCCAACTGTGCAATCAGGCTTCCAGTCATACATCGTGTGTGTTCTAAAGCTGGGGGACAAGTCTCAGCTATTTGAAGTTGCTGTTGCATAACACTTGCTTTTACAATACTGGATATTCAGTTGCTTGCACTGCTGTGCAAGTTGTGTTGTTTGGGATAGCATACTTTTATTTCTTGAGATTTTTTATCTTAGGGTTATTTGGATTCTTTGTGTTTTGAGGTGTTTTACCCTTAAGGACAAACTAAACCGTCAGACCTCTTTTAGTGCTCTTACACATCATAAAGCAATTCAATTTATGAAAGACTAAAAGAAACACACCTTTTCTGTCTGAGAAGATATGCCCATTTTACCTGTTATTTGAGGGAAAGCTTGGTGCTTTGTACTAGTGAACAACTTGATGAAACACACAGTAGTGGAAAGTCTCGGGCAGCTATAACAAAAGACTTTCTTCATTTGTGAATTTCTGCTGTTTCTCTTTGGCCAAATATTTATACCAACAGCCTTTGCTAGGCACTGTGTGGGTGATAAGCAGACGTGGGAGTTTAAGTACCCTCTCTTAAAGGGAAAGGGTGGAGTCTGCAGAGCCACCATGCCATGGCTGTGTTGCACACGGCTGTGAAGCCTTTCAGCCTGCCCCTGGCCTTTTCACGTGGGACTATGATGTTCCACGTAACACTGGATGGCCCCATGTCACTGAGAACTTAAAACAGATTTGGAGCAGGTTTTCCAAGCATGATATGGAAATTAAAATAAAAATGTGTAACAACAAAAGCATTTAGCGAAAGCACCCTGGATATAAAGCAAGCTGAAATCAGAAGTTACCAGCTATAGCTACAAGTCTTCGAAATGTACAATATAGTCATATGATAATAGTTGATTACATTTATTTCAGACCTGCTGATAGTGCTGAATGTAGTAGCTGATGCAGTTATTGCAGCTGAGAGGTGACCAGTAAGACTAAGAAAATATGGATATTTAACCCAATTATATACTTCAGCTATTGTTCATGGTATTTAAATAAAAATCTCTGAAGTTGCTGCTAAAAGTTTACTTTAGTGTACAAAATTCTTGAAGAAAAAGGAGTACAAAAATCTGAAGCTTAGAAATTACTTTAGATTTATTAAAGTAATTTTCATTTCATTTTATGTTGGTATGATTCAGCTAAGCTCTTCTCTGGAGCTTTTATTTCTTTAGTTGAGGTCTTGGGTCAGTCATGCTGCAAATAATCTCTTTTTATGAGAAGACTCAAGGCATGTTTACTTTCTGTATACTGATTTAGAAAGAGAAAGTTAGTTACCAATCCAAATCCAAACAAGTAGTTGTTGTTATAATAATTGCAGAATGTTTTTTCTTATGTAGGAGGAGATAAATGCACAAATCTATTTTTCATAATGTGTTGCAGAAAAAAAAAAGTGCTTGTTGTTTGGACATTTTGTGGAAAACCGAATTTTTCACCCAATTTTCAAATTATCTCCACAAAAACAAGTCCTCCACCCAAGCCCCTAACAGCCTAGTAGAGAAATCCTGCACAGACCAAGAAAAGAAATCCTTTGTGGTTCTTGTATCTTGTACTGATTTAAGTTCATTTTTTAGAACAGGAAGCTTTTTTTCCCAGCCTAACTGCAGGTACAGGTTCATATCTTGCTTGCCTAAAGTCCTTGTAAGAAACTAATCCCCAGATTTTCATCATTTGGGTGAGATCAGTCAGATACTCGTGCACTCAAAGGGGTTCTAAGGATACTTTTGTACATAAGATGCTTCCAAAGGTTCCCTTTTTCTGACACCTCATAAACCAACCAACCAACCAGATTCAAGAATTGCCAGCATTTTAAAACCCAAGGATCCCTTCATGTATAAGGCAGAATTATTTTTTGTCTAGTCAGTACAATACTTTTATATGAATTTTTTTTTAAAGCCATTCTAGATGGGAATTAATTCCAGGCGATTTTTGGAATAGGACACACAAAACACACAATGCATGGCCACTGAGAAATCTGTAGTTGTTTCCTGCTTGAGTTTAAATTTCTCCGCGTTGATCAAGCTCAGCTGGAGTGTACTGCTTTGAACACCTCAGACTGAACAAGGCACGATGATATTGCCCACCCTACTTTTGGCAAGTGTTGCATTTTTTTTGCCAATTTTGTGGTACTGTTTGTTCCCTTTACTGGTCTTTTTTTCCCCTCTATCACTCAGTCAGTGAATTTTCTTTTGCCTTACTTGAATCTGCTACCTGCTATTACTTCCTTCAACCACATCTGCTTCCCCTCACCCTTTATGTCCACTGCAACTTTGTGATCTTCTGTACGAATCCTCCCATCCCCCTTCTCTGCCTTGCCATTTCTGAACATTATTTTAGATCATCTTGTTCACATCCAGCATGAAATGAGTTCCTTTGGCAGAAAGACACAGCAGCTTTGCTGAATGTGTTCAAGTTGCCTGAGATTACTTGATAAAAAAGAAATTGCAGTTTCTGATAGTTAATGCTTTCAGATGTTAAGCCTGGGATAGCCATGGGGCAGAAAAGTCCTTACTAAAGGCAGGTTCCCTCCTATTTATCAGAAGCCCGAAACATCATTTTTCTGATATGAAACCTGGCTTGCCTTTACCACAGTCTCCTTGCAGTTCAGCACTGTGCTCCTTACACATTAAAAAAAAAAGAAAAAAAGCTTTATTTATTTGTTTTCATTTAGAAGATAAAAATTTATTATCCCGCACAGAAAAATCCTTTATGTTGTAGAGTTATAGACAGGGAAAGACAATGAAGTATATCCTGTTATATTCAGTGTTTATTTTTACATTGAAAGCTATTACTGTCTCTTCCTGTTTTTTTTGGTGGCAATAACAGGGTAGAAATGCTTTATTACACAAATTATATACTTCTAGCACAGTGTTTTAAAATTACCTGTACAAAGGAGACTTTCAGTTAATCCATATAAGCATCTGGAAATTGGTTTGAATGCAAGCAGCTAATGGTCACAGCAGTTTGCATGGGAGCGAGTTTAATGTAAATCCAGGCACTGTTTAGTTATGCTTTTATAAATGTTGGACATGAGGAATGTAAAAATGCTATAGTAAATGGGGAATAAAATCAAAAGCTAAATGCTGAAGGCATTTTTTATTAGAATTCTAGAGTCAGTTATCTAATGAACTTGTGTTTTGATGAGATGTGGCACTTTAATTCCCTTTAAAAACAAAAAAACCCAACCTAAGCTGATCTTCTGTCACTCTTCAAGTACTAACAATTATTAGAGATAAGTTAATACTCCTATTGACATCAATGGGAGGAAGAAGTGTGAGGAAATATTAAGACTGTAGGCAAATAAATGTCTTGTATAATTATTCTATTCTTAGCATCTTGCATTGCAATAAGTAGCTTAAGCTTTTCAATGCTAATAGCTCATACAGCTTCCATCATAAAGCTTCCTTCATCTGAAGCCGTGAGATTATGACATTTACTCTCCCTGTTTAGCGAGGAAGAGTGGAAGCCACTTGCTATAAAATGTCTGAGGTCAGCTGAGTTCTTTTTGCTCATAAAGTGTAGCTCTTGCACAGATGGTTGAGAAGGTGCAGAATATTATAGTCATCCCATGTTTAATTGTTTCTGTATGCCTTGGAATTTAAAGAGAATTTAGGATGTATGGCAGTAGCTTTCCCTGTATAATCAGGTTGCTATGGTAAACCTATTATTCTATACAAAGAAAGAGGGTGTTTAGTAAAGTGCTGTTCCCTTTTCAGTAAAACGTGAGCTTCAAATTACTTTTGAATGATTGAATTTGTTTTGTAAGTATCTTATCACAATAGCTAAGAGAAGGTCACAGAATAAGGTGTGGCTTCTGATATTTCAGTAGCAGACACCTCCTATATAGTTAGCTGTTCAGAAGCAATAGGACTTTAATTCTTGGTTAAATTACCTCCTTAGAGTGAGCCTACTTTACATAATCTAACCAAAATCTCACTACTTCAAAATCTCACTACTTTTGGAGGCAAAATATTTTTATAACCAGTACAAAGTTCCAGTTATTTAGTGACACCACTAAATTAATTTCTCATGCTGATCTTGTAACATTTGTAAAAGTAAAGGAACTAATAATTTGAGTCTCAATTTCAGCAGCAGTGTACTAAGCTACTGTAATTGTATCTTTGAATATTTAAAAGTAAAGAAATAGCTCAAAGAAATCGTTTTCCAGAGCACTTGCTGACTGAGGTTTCTGTCTATTTTCCAGACACTTTCAATTCTGCTGGGGTCTGCAGTCAGATGATCTAAACTGTACCCTGAACTTAGGTGGGAGCCATGCAAAATAAAATATGAGGCACAGATTGAGAAAGTAGGGCCTAAATTCCCTTTGATCTTGTATCTCTTACATGACAAAAATATGCCTGATCTGCCTAGGGATGGGCTTCCCTCCATTTTTCTGCTGGTGAAACTGTTGCACATTAACTAAAATGGATAAATATTACTTGCAGCAGGGACTGAGAGAGGCCTGTTCCCATTGCAGCACAAGGGACCAGCCACTGGACTCTGACTTATTAAATTGAGCATTACAGAAGATAATGCTTCATTACAGAACATGCAGGATCCTCATAGTAGGACCTTCCTTTGCTCATTCTTCAGGAGGATTTTCCGTCTCTGATGACTCCTCTGGTCAAATCAGCTTGCTTAAAATGTTTTTACCATTTTCAGGCGTCCTTATTATAGCAATGGCTGGCCAGGAGACCACTGCTGAAGACTCCTCTTTTGTTAATGTTATAGTCTCCACAACAGATGTGTCCTGTTCATCAGGTGCCTCTCAGCCTACAGGTTACTGACTGTTCCTTGGGGCACGGTGATGTGGCATTTTTGTAAAAGTGATCAGGTTGCCTAAGGTGAATGCATAAAAAGAGGCAAATTAGACTCAATAAAATTCTCTGTATATTTAAGCACTAAGGATTTTTTTTCCAATTTCTAATGTGGCTGTCCTTGACAAATAATTATAGCTTAGAGAATGCAGGCAAATAACATCATTTATTCTGCACACAATGATATCCTAAATTTTGACATGATTACTAAGCACAACTCTATTTCTTGATGTGGGAGATGCACTTCCTATAAGAAGTTTCTTTCTGGAACAAGCATCCTCATATAATTGCCAATGCAACATAGTTTTCAAACTATGCATATAATAAAGATATTAAGAAGTATTTGCTCTAATTCTCTTTATCAGCATGTCTTTTCTAAAATTCTTGCACTTTATGTCCTTCTAGATTGAATCCTGATACAGAAAATGTCAGCTCAGAAGTGCAATGTACATTGAGACTTGGGAAGATGAAGAGTATGGTAGTTATAAAATGAGCTTGGAAATTTTTTTCCATAAATAATAAGATCTCTCCCTAATCCAGCTCAATTAGACTTTTTTCTTAAAAAAAACCCCAAAAACCAAAAAACTAACCCCAAACCCCACAAGCAATTATAAAAAATTAAGGTTAGAAGTTGGGAAAAGAAGAATATTAATGATTATCTGTCAGTACCTTACCCTAAAAGGCTTTATTGTCATGACACCTACAGTTAGAAAATCTCCACTAAGGTTTTCATTAATAGTCCTTTCCCTTTCAATAACATATTTCAGCAAATGCTGAAAAAAATTAGTGCAGTGTGTTGTGAACTTTCTGGTTGCATAATGAAAGGCTGCACTTGGAGGATATTTTTTACATTCTAGCAATGCTGTAAATTTCGGGGTTGCAGTCAGTAGAGCAGTGATGAGGCCCAAGTTGAGTTTCACTGATGCTGTGATTAAATTAAATCGAGAAGAGCAGGTTTTCTGCATCTAGTCAGTGTCTCTGGCGGCAATTTTTTGCACACAATATCCTTTCCCAAGCCCATCAAATGTATGAGTATGGTCCACGGTTTGTGCCATATTTAGAATGTTCTCACACCAACATTGCATAAAACAATTTAAAAACATACAGAGACAAGGTTCTAGAAGTTAGGGCCCATTACCTGAACTGCATTTGTCTCAGATGTATGAAATGTAAGACTGTCCTGGATATTAATTTTTTCCACATCTGGCCATTCAATACTCACTGCTGTTACGGTTTTGGGCTGAAGATCTGTGGGAACTTGGATAAATCTGTTGTCCCTTTCAGCTCTGGGGAGCTCTCCTGTAAACAGTTTGATGCAAGGGGAGACTGTGACAGAGGTTGTGCTTATTTCCTCAGATCTAGACAAGAAAAATTATAGGGATTTTTGCTTTCAAAAAGCTTGACAGAATATTTGAGGAATTATTTTTCTGCATGAATAGAGAGTATCTTAGATAGCTCTGTGCATAAACTATTTAATTCTGATATTATAAATAGATCAATTCTTAATGTATTTAAGTCTTGGTGTTTCTGAGGTATGTGCTAAATATTTTAGATCAATTATAGAGGTTAATTATGCAGATAAGCATGGGCCAGCTCAGTTATGCTAAGTTCAGATACGAAAAAATGCAATGCCAGTGATTGCTTATTCTTGCCATTTCCACTAAGATTATAACAGTGATACTTTCCATCTGGTTGCCATGGAGGAGGAATAGTTTTGTTTTGCTATGTTTTTGTTTGGTTCGTTGGTTGGTTTTTAATTGTGTTTATGTGCTATACTTTAATTAATACAGCACGATTTGTAGTTTGTCTTTGGGGGTAGGATGTAGCATAAATTTAAGGTTTTATTCAATTTATTTTATTTTACTTTACTGAAATCATGTCTCTTAACAATTATTTATTCTTACAGGGAGATGTGAATGTGGCCAATGCACTTGTTTCCCTCCAGGAGACAACAGAGTTCATGGCAAAAACTGTGAATGTGATGATCGACAGTGTGAAAATGCAGATGGCGATGTCTGTGGGGGTATGTGTTCACTTAATATCACATAACATAACATAGCATAATTTAACAACTTAACAGAACTAAATCTTGACAGTATAGAGCTTTCTGTTCCCCTTAATTTAATAATGTAATGCCACTATAGACAATTTACATCATTGATTAATAATAAGATGGCAGATTTTTGTAAGAAACAAGCGCTAGAAATATTGAATATGTTAGAGAATATTTATTTTAAGACTTCAGGAATGTTAACACATAAATGAAAGTGCTATATTATATCTTAAATTCCATCAGTGTTCATTAGAGAAGAATACAAACACTTAAACAAAAACCTAAAACATTAGGTAACTTCACACTGTACAACTGATGTTTTATTGAGGGTGTTGCAATAAACCTAAAGGTACTAATGACCAGAAAACTTCTAAATATTTCATATTCACTGACAGTGATATGCCTGTTTTCTAAAAAAAGTAGCAAAATATGTTATGAAAGAATCTAAAATGCTTGAGAGACAGTGTCATAGTAATTGTACATGCAGATGGTTTATTTTGGTGTTGACAGTGAAAACCTTACCTTGTGATATTTCGGTAAAGTAAGTCTGGTGTTTAGCAGTATTTCAAGGTAGTTTGGGATGTGTAAGTGCATGCATACCACAAGGCATTTTATAAGCAGGTGAATAATATTTACCCTAAGTGCTCTCTTTCTAGATTTTATTTGCTTTCTTTTTAAAATGACTCTTTGATTCTAAATATTAACAGCTGTTGGTCTGAACAATGGCACATTGTATTATATTCCTTATTTCTATGTAAGAAAAAGAATGTATTGCTTCATGATCCTCATGTACATAAAAAATTCTGACTACAGGGAATACTTCTTCTGTGGTATCTGCCATGCAGAATATAGACATATATAGAAAATTTTGGTTTGAATGTCTAAGCAGTCATAAAAATAGTTTACAGCATTTAGAGTAATTCTATAATAAAAGTGTGTAGAAAAAGAATAATTTGAAATTTAATTTTGTGTAAAGGACATAAAAGCACTGAAAATCTGTTTCATATTTGTTAGAAATTAAATAGTTGGGAAACAAAATTCATCATCATCCAAGCCAAAATTTTCTGTTTATATCACTCATATTTTACATTACTACATCTCCGTCTTTCTTTTGGGTTTGTCCATGCTTCCATCTCAGCCTGAACTTCCTGAAATATCTTGCTGAACTGCTTATTCTTTCCTTTTTCCTTGTCCTCTTTTCATTACTATTTTTCTACCACTGCTTCTGCCGAGGCAATCACAGGAAGGACATAAGCCCTTGCTAGTAAATCTGTCTTAGGATCATTATAACCTGGACTGTGTGGGGTCTGACAGTGAGCACTGAGTGGCTGTAAGCACAAAGAAGGAAGACCAGTGTTTTCAGATTAAATGCATGCTGAAATGAGAAATGTGAATGACAACCTAAATGATTTGAATAAGAATTGTTACTGGCCTCCTCCAAACAGCAGAGACTGATTAATAGCTTGCTTTCCAGACCAGCTGTCCATGCAACGATAGAAAGACGAGGCGAAAGCTATGATAAATTAGGGTACAACTGAATGAGACCCTATGGCCATGTTTCTGCATGATTGTAGTGAGTCATTTGCTTAAAAATTCAGCTGTCCATCACTGCAGTACCAAGAATAGAGACCTAATGTCTCTGCAAAGACAGAGGTTGCAGGAGGACTCGGCATAGATTTCACAGCACTTGCTATTAGAAATTGATTCATATAATTATGGAATCACAGAATAGTTTGGGATGAAGGGGACCGGTAAAGATCATCAGTCCAACCACATGGACAGGGAACATTTCACTAAGACCAGGCTGCTCAGAGCCCCATCCAACCCGGCCTTGAACGTTTTCAGGGATGGGGAATCCACATCTCTTGGCAACCTGTTCCAAGTCTCAACACCCTAATCATAAAAGAATCTCTTAGTTATGTCCAAGCTAAACCCACTATCTTTCAGTTTAAAACCATTATCCCTTGATCTGTCACTACAGACCTTGGTGAAAAAATCTCTCCCCGTCTTTCTTATACTCCCCCTTTAAAACATTGAAAGGCCACAATAAGGTCTCCCCAGAGCCTTCTCTTCTCCAGGCTAAACTATCTCAATGCTCTCAGCCATTCCTCATAAGAGGGGTGCTCCATCCCTCTGACCATTTTTGGGGACCTTCTCTGGACCTGCTCCAACAGATTCATGTCTTTCTTGTACTAGGGATTCCAGAGCTGGACACTGTACTCCAGGTGGGGTCTCACCAGAGTGGAGTGGAGGGGGAGACTCACCTTCCTTGACCTGCTTTCCCGGTCTTTCCTTCATGTTCCACTTCTTTTGTTTGTGCCTCTGTACAGAGACTTAACATGCTAAGACTGGAGGGGATGTCTCATGCAGCCTTTTTGAGATAGATATGTTCTACCTAATGGCCCATTCCTTACTGCTGAGGTTTTTTGATTATGTAAGATTTTCCCAGGTATACTGCACTGCTGATCCACAGAAGTATTTAACATCACATTTCCTTTGGCTTTACTTGGTTCTTGGAGTCTTTTGTGTGCAAGTGGTTTTGGTGCACACACATGACAGGAGAATCACAGGTTTGTCAGCACAAGTCCTTGGCAAGGCTGTGTCACTTTTTTACACCAGGCTTGATATTTACTTGTCCTGTATCCTGGTGAGACATATTTCTCTCTGCCCTCTGAGGTTTTGGATGTGCTGCTCACTGCAAATGTGTCCTGAGCTTTCAAGAGGTATTTGTTTTCTTTATGTGTCCAGTCACTTTTTCCAGTGATTTCATCATTGGCTGCTCCACCTCATGGGGCTGACTGTTGTCTGTTACAATTTTTTTGTCTTTCAGGATTGAGGGCAGGCAGACAGCAAAAACTCAGAACAACAGTAAAGGTCAATTTGAAATGGATTTGATAATGCTCTTAACTCCATTCACTTCGATTTGTTCTCTGGAGGATTATTGGCCTAGCTATGAGATCTTGTCACAGCCAAGTAGCAGCCATTGAAGGAATGAAAAAAAACCCCTTGGGGTCCTCTGCATACTACAAGTTCCTGTAGAATTATGCTGATTAAAAACTCTGCAATAAGACCAAACCAAACAAAAATAGTAAAAATTTCTTTGAAACTAGGATCACTAATAAAGGTTTAAACTTGTAACAGGTAACTCATAACAAGACTCTTGTGTATTTCTATGGAAGCACGCATTTTGTATTACATCAATATATCATTCTGTGCTTCAAATAGTGGACCACCAATTAGAACATTAGCTTTGATAAAACCTTTTAATGTTTATTCACAGATGTCTGCACTGTCTTCAACACTAAGAAGCAACTAAGACTGATCATTCCAGTAAACCAGTTCTTTGACTGGTGGCAGTGGAATACATTATGTAGCAGCTTGGAAAATAACAAACATAGACCACTGCTTCTTCTAGCATGATGATCTTCACACGGGGCACCATTTGACGATAAACAAAAACCGACTCTCTGTCCAGGGCTACAAAGGAGGCTGCTATCACCTAAAGCTGCTTCAATCCTGCTTGCTCTCTCGGTAGTGCTTGTCTAATCTCTCTCTTCTGTGCTGCCTGCTTGCTTGCTTGCTTGCTTGCTTGCTTGCTTTCTCAGTAGTAGTCCTCCTCCAGGGTCCTCTCCTCTCTCTCATGAGTTACCTACCAGAGGGTCAGCTGGTCTCTGGTCCTTTGTAGAAACACCTTGTTCAGCACAGCTGTAACCCATCAAGGTCAAGACTGCCTGCAGCCCATTCTTGTACCCCCACACTTTAGGTCTGATTTCTTTATTTGCAAGTGATCAATTCCACTTTGATGACTTTTTAACTAATTGTTTCGGCCACAGCACATCAAAATACAGTTCTCACTAAAATACAATCCTAACACTGTAGGGAATCCAGCTCTGTCATGTCACATCAAAGAGTAAATGTAGATTATCTTTTTTGTTTGTTTATACCAATGCCTTTTGGCAAAAGGCATTAGTTATCATTAGTTTGAAATTCTGGTTATGCTATAAAGGCTTATAGGAGCTGGAGGCGTTGACTTATTCTCGGAGCAAATGCTGAGGTAATTCATATTTCCCTCCTTACTCAGATTTGCCTTCACACCTCTCTTTTCTCTAAGAAAACAGTGCAGCAAAAACTCTGCTTGAGACTTTATGGGAGGGGAAGCTAGTATTTTTTTAGGAAATCTGCAAGTAAATTAATTTTCACCACTCAGACACATACTTTCATTGATTTCATTTACTCGCATTCTCACGCCCAAATACAAGCATCGAAGTATCTGCATTTAATAGTGTGGTCAGGATTCCCTGTGTGTGACACAGAACTTGGACAAGGGATGCCACCCATCAAGTTCTCAGTAGGTCTTTTCGTTTGTTCTTGATTGACAATAACAAACTGGTCTTTAAATACATCTTTTATATATTTAGGACCCAAAAGTTAGGGTAGTCCTTTTGACTCACAGTTTTGCTTACTTTTATCTCTGTAAACTTCAGGCCAGTCTGGTGCCTGTTGCCTGTGCTTCCTGATTTTTGACATTCTTAGGACAGTACTGTTCTTGTTGGAGTTATGAGGAAAGGAATGACACAAGTTATGTGCTGTGTCTTCACCGACATCTTTTGTTGTTGAGCACAGTCTTCTGCCAACAAATCATCATGTCATTCATCATATAATTGTTTTACGAGAGTGCAGACCTTCTGATTTTGACAAAATAATACATTACTTGGTTTGCTCCTGTGAATGTGTTGCTGGTTATCAGTGTAGGTCATGTATTTGACCTCATTCTGGTGTTTCTTCTGGTGCTTACTTACACATTTCCATCCCTACAACATTCACACCAGTATTAAGATTTCCAACGTTAGCCTCTATGAATTGCCAGAGAACAAGGGAAAATCTAGAGTTTATAAGGTATACATATACCTTAAGCCACAATTCGCAGCTTTCCAATGATTTAAACTTTTAAAACTGAGACAGAAATTTCCATATCACATTCTTAGAGTGATGGATTCTAGGATTGCACAGTCATCACCAGGATGTACAATGGTAAAACTCCCTCTCCAAGGTCTGGTATAAGTTACCCCTAATTGCCATGTTCCTTTGAATATAAAATTTTCATTACTATCCAGCCAGGCTAAATAATTGGATTCAGAGGAAGTACTGCCTTTTTTTATTTTTTTTGGAATATAAGATATTCAACAGAAAATGTAAAACCTTTTTCTAAATACAAATTCTAGGTCCATACTGCAGAAATCATGAATGACATTTAATTTTGTCATCTGTTCAGTGACGCAGAAGCATGATATTTTCAGATAACATGTTCTTATGAGGACCAATAAGACCATAACCATAGAAATGAGAGAGCTATAATTAATTATATGCTTCGTTAAGCAAAGCTAAGTGTGGGACAGTTGCTGTCAGACAGTTTCCTCATTTCTTGCACTACTTTTGATCCACAGAAAGAGAAGTATATAAGACATTTGTGGAACTCTCTAATATATGTAAAAAACAAATTAGGAAAGAAAAATAACACCTGTCAATCTCCCAAACAAAGACAGGTTTTGGCACTGACTGGTCTGAGAATTCAGAAATATGACTTCTGACTCTACCATGGCTTCTCCAACTATTTGGCACGTCATTTCAAAGTCTTCAGCCACCTGAATTAAAGTACCTTTTATCATCTGTGATTCCCAAGACTACCCTTGCCTGACCCCAGCTTGGCTCCACAAGGACACAGCGGGGGCTGCCTGGCTGCTGCCGTCATGAGGATGTCCTTCATGGCTTAGGGCATGTCCAATGGCACTGGCCATCTGAATTGAACCTCCAGTTTCTCTGTGGTTCCTGCCAAGTTAAAATAACAGCTTATATCCCACCCAACAGCTCTTTTATCTGTTCTATTGAAAAGTCTTTAGAGCAGAGACCATATTCTTTTGACGGAGGAATCTGAAGAACATACAATTGTTGCAGAATTCAGTATATACACTGTATATAGATAGTGGAGATACTAGATAGATATACTCTCTCTATATATATTACTTAACAGAGAATTTTTATGATGGTATTTGTTATTGAAAAATACGATTTTTTCTCCTGGGGGAAAAAAAACCCCAAAACAAACAGAAAACCAAACAAACAGTTCAAACTTGTATTTACTGAGTAAAACTGGTGCTAACAAAAGTGAAAATGATGGTATTAAATACTGGAGAAGTCATAATCTAACTGGAATAAAACGAACGTGAATTAGGGTTTTATTTTAGAGCATCAAGAGGAGAGTTAATGATTCAGTGCCTGTGTCCTTGTGTTTAACTGCTTCATCCCAGCTCTGAGGCACATCCAGGGGCAGCAACAGATAAATTTGAATGGATCAAATATTAGATATTAGGTATTAGATATGAGATACAAGAGTGACTACTGTAGCTAGTACAGGTATTAATGGCATTGCATAGTCTGTATTAAATTAAATTAATTTTAATTTTTGTAACGTTTCTTTTAAATGCTCTACAGATTTCTGTCCTGGTCACCCAGATATTTGTGTAGGTGTCTGAAAAGTCAACACTTTACATAGATAGACAGAGAACTTTGTTTAGCTTTTCAGATAGCATAAAATGTGATTCAGGTTTGCAAAAAAGCATTTTAATTTAAACTTTCTGCTCAAATGAGCAGTAAAGGAATTGCTAGTACATTAAGATTTAAGTTGATTAATAGATATTAATTTTGTGAATCCAGAAGGGGCTCTTCTGTTGAAACTCTTCTATTAGGCTGCAAATAGCCATTACACTATTCCCATGCTTCCCCTATATTGAAGCCTGTGTGCTGTGTCTCTGAGCAGGCCATGCTCTCAGCACCCCTAAGACCTGTGTAGCCCAAGCCAACATCACTTGAAAGTTTGTTCCAATAGTCATCACCCTTGTTTGAAATGCTGGTTCATTTCTTAAATGATTTCGTCTGTATCAGGTTTTCTCTCTTGCTTTGTCTTTCTCTGGTAGTTTGAGAATACCCTTTCTGATAGCCTTTGAATTCCTGGGACCTTTTTTGGTACCCTTCCAAGTCTTGCAAAAATCTCTTCAAACGTGGATATTACAGAGTTGCAGGACTTTAATGCCATCTCACCAATGCTCCAATTTTGTTCATACTCACTTTTTTCCAGGTAGGTAGATGTGAGGATGACATTGGCCCTTTTTGCTGCAGAGTTTCACTTGAAGGTGTTGCTGAACTGCCTGACTGTTGTGTTACTCAAACTGAAGCCACAGTCCACCTTTATTAGGCTTAGACAAGACTAAGTGACCTACTTTGAAAATATAATAGACAGTCAGTATTTTGCTTCACATTTATATTAGGCTTCTCCAACTACAGTTGTCACAACTGTTCCTGTCTTCTGGTATTCAAGAAAAACTAAAAACTAAAAATCAGTGTTCTAATAACGTTTTTAGTGACTTGTTTAGCGTATTTGGGCAGCGTAGTGAAGCCTGCTCGCTTACAAATATTTCTACCAGATATATGTGGTTTAATATTCTCATCTGTTAATAATATAATGGAAAGTCCTGCGATTTAAAAGAAAAAATAAAAACAGAAATCCTGTTTCTATTTAAATACAGAGAGAAATATTTGTTTCATTTTCTGTGGTGTTCTATATTAGGGATCCTGTGTTATGCTGCAATTTTTCATATTCTTAGTACACATTTAAGACTTTTTATTTTTCATCCACTTAAAATACATTATATTATATTAATTTGAGAAACTTCTGGTCCTGAGGTGCCAAATTTTGCTTGGGTCTGGCCTCAGTTTGCCCTTCAGGAACATCATCTGGTTGTAACAGTTAGTCTGTAAATAAGAACCAGCTTCCTCTGTAATGATTACTTCACTTTTTTCATTGTGCTGGTGCTCCCATGTAGTGGTGCCTTTTGTAATACATAATGGTTGTGCAGGTTTTTGGGGAACACCGACAACAGCTGCATGAGTAGTCCTGAACTGAAATTTCCCACAACAACACAATTTCAATTCCAGGCATGGCAAGAAATAATTCATCATGGTGTCCAGTTTGGTTCAGGTTGAGTCGGGTTATAGTGGGCCCCTGCTAATAATCTGTCACAACTTGCTTTTTTTGCTGAATTCATATTTTACATTTAAATCTTGTGGTTATTTGAGTTGTGATTCTAAATAAAATGATAGTGTATTTGACAGCATTTTTCTGTCCTTTGCCTCTCCCCATCAAAGTCTTTATGCCTTGAGAATTATTTTTAAAACATTGTTGATTATTTAAAAGTTCATTAACATAGATTTTTATGAATGAGCATTTTCAGTGCAATTTGCTTGTGATTTTAACTGTTTTGTGTTAGGTCTGAAGTGTTAATAGACCAACACTTCCCAGTAAATCTGCTTAATCTGAATATTTAGGAGTAAAGAAAAATCTCTAATTGAAGAACTCCAGCCGAAATGAATTTTCTTAACATGAAAAAATACTCATTTAACTATTCAGATTGCCCCTTCATTCTGTGATTTACAAGGAGGATATTCACAACTAGACCATGTAAAGCAGTTTTTCTCAGGCTACCACACACACATGAGATAGCTTAGAGTTAACAAGCCCTGGGCTGAACACTTGTACGCTTGCCACCCCAATAGATGAGGCATCCAAAAAGCTGCAGCTGCCCAGGCTGGTGTCAGCTAGAAACAAATATTGTTTTTGTAAAATGGATTATTTGAGACAAAAGAATAATTTATGTTTTGAGGATTTATATGGTATAAAGGAGGACTGAAATGGTCATTACAGAAAAATGCAAGTCAAATTTTATGTGGTAAACTGCAACCTCTGTTTGCTGCAAATTTATAGATTATCCATTACCTTTTTATTTGACTTGTGTAAAGGCTTTACAGACATGATCAGTCTCTTCATTCATAATGATTACAAGAAAAATGCCTTAAAATTATTTTCTCAGAGAAATTGCCATGGATTTCTTACTATTCACTGCTAAAATGAGTACAAGGGGTTGTACCTTCACAAATAATTTTCCAGCAGTGACATCCAGTTGTATATTTTGCTCTTAATTGGTTGAGCTAATCTGAATTCTAATCCCTATGTTATTAACTAAAAATAAATAACGTAGACAAAAATGCTCTGACAGAAGCCTAATTTTAGTTAGTTAATGTAAACAATTGCATGACATCTATATGGAAGGAGCATATGGGATAGTATTTATGCTTGGTTTTTACCTCTTGTGTTTTTGGTTGTCATATAGCTGTTCTTGTTTCCCAGTCTAACACAGAAATTCAAGTAGCATCAAGCTTCTATTGTTGCTAGTTATCAATTTTTAGGAAGTGGGTAGAAATACTGTCATAATAAGACTGTGTCACTGGTACTGAGCCTTTAAAGGTGTATAGATAATATGATAAAAAAACCCAAAGATCAATACAGAGTCTGGGATGCAAAAGTTATTTTGAACTTTTAGATGCTGGAAATGACAGCTCCAAGACTTTGGAGCTCCCAGTATTTTTGTAATTAGAATTTGTTAAGTATTTGACTATGAGTAAACCTGAATGAATTCCACTTACAGCAAACTACCAGATTTGTCTCTCTGCTGGGCTTCTACCAGTGCTGCCTCTCAGTTTACAATATCAAGTTGCACTGGAGGCTCATAGGAAGTCCACTAATAAGAAAAACAAAATTGCTGGTTTGCTTCCCTGCATCCTATGGCTCAGTGCTTTCCCAGATACTCCTACTGCTTGTTCCCTTCTTCCCAGCCCATGCTCCCAAATTATCTCAGTCCCTTTGTTTCTACTCCCATCTCCCTACATAGCAGGTAGGATAGGACAAAAGTCACTGGTATGTATAATTTTCTTCCCAGATTAGCTAAAGAATTATTGTCTTTGATGCAGAAATATTATTCAAAGTTGAAAAATGTAATTCTGGCTGGGAGACATTTCTTCTTTTTTTTTTCTATTCTCCATTCCTATATTCTTGGCTGTATTTGTTGTCACTTTTCCCTTCTTCCTGGCCAAATTTTCTACTCAGTTTACTATTCAACATATTTTAATTATTTTATTAATCTTTGTACAAATCTCAAAAAATTCTATTTTATCTTCCCCCCCACACACCTTTAAAGTGGGAATTGTGGCTTCTAGAGTCTATTTTTCACCCACCTTCTAGGGTTTCTTTGACCTTTCCCAGTGTTGCTTTCTGCACACCAGTAGGGCATCCTGTTAAACACAGGAATGAGAGAACTGGAGAAGACCATTCTGCTGGGAAGCTGTGCTGTTCACCCATCTGTCTGTCTATCCCATAGCATGCACTTCATACCCAAGAGGTCTGAAGCTGTGACTACAGTCACTCTTTTCTGCTTGTCTTGCTCATAACCAACCTTGGTGTCATTACAGGCCATGGTATCTGCTCATGTGGCCGGTGCATTTGCCAGGATGGGTGGTTTGGAAAGTTGTGCCAGCACTCAAGGAAGTGCAACATGACGGAGGAGGAGAGCAGAAGTCTCTGCGAGTCAGCGGATGGCATATTGTGCTCCGGGAAGGGTAAGATCTGGCAGCTGAGCTACCCTATGTCAGTGCCTGCCAGAGGAAAATAATCACTTTCTGGAAGACTAATGTGCATGGCAGGGGGTTGTTGTTTAGTAACCCTTTCTTTCAAAGGCACTAATTATTTAAAGGATGTTATATTTGGCTCCATAATGCACTTACATCCATTTTGTCAGACACCCACCCCAGCCATACACGTTCAGCAGCGCTGCTCTCCTATGCAATTTGTTAGTAGCTTATAATTTCCTGTATGTGTTTAGCTGATGGAACAGCTGTACATTATAAACTAGCTGTTAGTGCTCCTTCCATTTTGGAGGAAAAGGGCACTACCCACAGTAACACTGTACTGGGGAAGATGGCAAATGTAATATATTGGACAACAGTAAGCAGAGGAGAGTGTTTAAAAGCAACATTTGGTATCCTTAATCACTCTGCTCCCCAACACAGCTGCAAAGGAAAAGTAGATGTCTGAAACCCCCACAAATGAATCCTACAAACTTTCTCATTTACTAATTTTCATTCAGATGGTAGTATCCACTTCAGTTTAGCTCTAAAAAATTGCCACAGGGAAGAATAAAAGTTAGACAATCTTGATAATTATCTGAAATTATTCTCTGAGGTTCTTACCTTGCTGTCTTTCAGGCTAGGAAATTGCATTAATGGAAAGAGGGCTTTTTAGCTCCCCCATAGTGCAAATTGCCTATTTTTGTATATAATATGTCTGAAAGAGAATAGACAAAAAAGAGACTGGTTGGAGGCTAGAATGCACTCAATCCAGACTCTATGTGCCATTTCCTGTATTTGTATGTCCCTTGCATGGACAGGAAAGAAATCTGCCAGCTGGAAAAAACAGTTATGGACCTTCTACATCAGGCAGATTTCCAGTCTTACCTTTGGTAACTTTTATTTCAGTGCAAAGGAAATTTAAATGGGGTTTCTAGCCCAGGCTTCATCCATCTGTATTATCACTTATCAGAATTCTCCCCTATTGCACCATTTCATTTTATTCTGGGATTTTTTTTCCCCTCAGTTGATGCAATGTTATAAAAAATGAGAAAGTTGCACTGTTTCTCTATTTTTTACTTTAAATTAGTACATGTGTAAGAGGATGGTGAGTTACTAGAGAAATGGAAATTACCCTGTTTTACTGCAGAAATTAACTCTTTTTGTCTTAATGTGTGCCTCACTGAGATTTTTTATATAAACCATGAAGGAGAGGGAATATGCTTGGTATCAATAAAATTCACTATGTAAGATTCTATATAAATATAAACATTAAAAATTATGTTGATTTTTAAAATATTCATATTATCTGGTACCTTTTTCTAAGGATGGCTGAGAGCTATTTATTCCAGCCTGTGGATCTTATTATGAGAACAATTAGCTTTGAACATGTGTATCAAGGGTACAATTTACTTTGAGGCTTTGGAAGCAGATAATCCATCAGGAATTTGCAGAGATACCAAAGGTTCTTTCCCTCTGTTGGCTATGCCATCAGGGCACAGTTTGGGATCTGGTCACTCATGTAATCTGTAGCAGCCTGAAAGGTGCTCTAGATTGTAATCAGCAGCAGGCAGGTTGTGCTTTTAAACATGACTGCATGAATGGAGCTTCCAAAGGCCCAGATTTTCTAGGCAGTAGCTCTTTTGAACAGCCTTTACTTCCTATGGGAATTACTCCCTATGACAGCCTCTTCTCAGTGGTGCCAAGCAGTAAAACGAGAGGCAACAGGCAGAAGATTACGCACAGGAAGTTCCACCTGAATATGAGGAAGGACTTCTTACTATGTGGGTGACTGAGCACTGGAACAGACTGACCAGAGAGGTTGTGGAGTCTCCCTCTCTGGTGATATTCAAGAACTGTCTGGAGGCAATCCTGCTTGATGTGCTCTATAGGAAGACCCTGCTTCAGCAGGGAGGTTGGATCAGATGACCGCACTGTTGACCTTTCCAACCTTACCCATTCTGTGATTGTCACCCTAAATCCATATTCAGCAACAGTGGTGGGTTGTTTTTTTTTTGTTAAGTGTCTTTGGCCCCTGAACACATATTAGCTTCCACTGTCATGGAAGGTTGCCCTGAGGACAGTCAATATAAAAAAGCTGTGTCAAATTAGATGCAATAGCAGCTTTATTGTAGCAACAGCAATTCACATGTAAGTGCCTGTTCCAGCAGAGAAATTACCTCCATAAGGCATGTTCAGTAGTGTGTGGTCAGTAAACATCCAAGAAGGCTAATATCTCCTGTCTCTTCTCTGAGCAGGATGGGGATCACAGGCAAAGACAGTCTAATTAGTCTAATTACTTATAACTTTTGTTATTATGCTTTTTTTTTTTTTTTTTTGGTGGTGGGTTTGGGGTTTTTTTTGGCAAATCTATTCTCGATCCTAAGATACGTATCTGGAAATCATGTCCTACTGGATACTCATACTTTAAAACATTGTTCATAACTAGTGAAGCACTACCCAAGAACCAAAATGGCAAATTATTCTTTCTAATTCATTACAGTGAGAAGGAAATAATGACTACTGGTCAAATAAAAGGGAATTTCAAACCTGTGCACTAATGGTGATTATTCCATTTTTGTTGGAAACTTAGCCAGGATATGCAAGTGCTATAATGGACTGAGGATAGCTTGAGTTTCTGTATATAGATTTTAATAGACTGTGAGGAGTCCTGGCTTTCAGCAGCTAACTGCTGAACACTATCAGAAAATTGCATCCTGCTAATATAAGCAAAGTTGGGCATCCACATTCCTAGGCTGTTCTCAGAATCTTGGCTCGCTGACTGTGCCACCTGTAGCAAAAGCTCTTCCCAGGGAAAACAGCAACACCCACCATGCTGCTGCCTCCCTGGCAGTAAAGATAGGGCTGTACAGGGTGACTGTAATGGTGCAGGATGTGGGCAAGGTAATGAGCCAAATCCCATCCGAGAGGGTCTGGCTGGGATCCCAGGAAACACCCTGCAACTCATTAGACTCAATTAAACTGAGGAGCCTCCCAGAGCAGCATTCCCTGTTCAGGGAAAAGACTCGATACATTCATTTCCCTAACAGATTTTGTATTTTGGAGCCTTATCTTCCTTGGTTGACTTGGTGTTAAATTTGCTGTATCTTCTGCAAAATAGTTTTAAACATCGTGGGCATCCTTCAGTAGCAGCATCAGTGCTTGCTTATGCAGAATCACTTCAGGCTTCTTACACTGTAATACTCTTAATAACTGCTTTAATTTCACTAAAATGCTCATACTATTCCTCATTATTTTCAGATGTCAGTACCTCGCAGTTTGTATAAACAGAGATATTTGGTTTAAATTACCCTCAAGTACGTCTTAGTGTATCTCTTATAGAGCAACCTTGTGATATGTGTGCTATCTTCCACTGCCTCTTTATACAAAGGCATTTTTGATACTTGTAGGGAATGTCAATATTTTCTATGCCAGTGGCTCAGTAAGCAATACTCAGAACTCACAGAAAAAGTAGATGCTTAATCAAATACTTCCATCCTCAAATGTTCTAATCACTAGGTCTTCCTGAATATATTTACATGTTCCATATGTTAAAAGTTAAAGCATTTCCCTAAAATTAGGCGATGAGTTAATTTTTGTGAATTTAAAATAATGATTAAATTACATATTTAATTAAAAATTAGATACTCTGCTGAGGCTGTTCTGAAGTTTCCAAGAATTAAGCTTCAGCATTATAGGGAAAAGCAATGGAAAATCAGTTGATATCAACGAATGCAAATTTTTTCTTTAAGAGTATTAGGATTATTGCTATGGATTTTATTCAGAGGTCACTGAAAGAAATGGAAAGATGGAAAAGCATAATTTCATAGGCTTTGGCTCAGGCCATGTTAAGTAACCCATGAATTCTGTATAGGTTGTATTCTGACATAACCAAGCTTCCTTCTATATATTTTTTCTTTAATAATGCATTAAACACATTCGTGACTTTTTAATGGAATCATTCTGGAAATATTGCAGGAGGAGAGGATTTTCAAGTGCATTTATCTCATTTATAAGCATCTTCTGTAAAAGGTCAACTGCTTCTTTGGTGACATTTTTCCTTTAACTCTGCCAGTCATAGTTGAAAATTTTGCATGTATTCTTTGCTATAATTTATTTGGGGCTTATTTTATTTTTTAGCATGGATTTTTGCTGTAACCCCTTCTTAGGGCTAGGTCCACAAAAGGATTTTTGCTTAGCAGTTACTAAGATCCCCACCTCAGTGTTTACATGTCTGAAATCTGTATAGGGCCAGGCTGCTGAAGATGGGATCTGTAAAAGCCAAGTCTCTTAAGCCAAATGTTGGAATCATTCAGGTGGAACTACCATCTCCTTGTGGCATTTCTAGTTGCCAAAAAGCCTCTCTCACACACTTCTCAGGCTACAGGCTTTCTGACACATGATTGTCTGGGGGCACTTGCCACTTTCCAGAGCCATGAACCTTCTCCTGAGGGTAAGGATGTCTCAGAGTTTTCTCTTAAAGGGAGGTTTCTGGTGCTCCATGGGTTATGGCATCACCTGAATTTGACCATAGAGTGCCTCCTTTGCCTGTGAGCATGTGGCCTGACATCCTTGAAGAGAAGGAAACAGCATGTCCCAACAAGGGGCATTAGGGCACACTGCAGGAATGAGCCAATTGCTGAGCCGCCATTATGTGCACAAACTCTTTCTGACCTAGAGCAAATATTTAGTAATTCCATAGGAGGTGGAGAAGCTTCATTTGTAGTGATGAGGATTTTGGGGGTCTACAGATGTTAGTCTTGGGCCCTGCTGGTCTTTTGTGAACTCACCCCTAAAAGCCTTAGATGAGGAGGACTATTTTCTTCCTGGGTGTGATTTTATTGCCTTCAGTAACAATGGGTCAGGGACAATTTGAGCTTTGCTAGTAAAAAAAAAATGAAGTTACTGGGAAGAGAAGCCCTGATTGTAAGTCTCTGAAACCAAAAGAAAGCTTCAAAATGTGAGTCCTGATTAAGTGAAATAGCAGGATCAAAGCATTAGTCGTAACATCCCACCATACTCTAGCTCATGCCAAAAGAATCCTTTCATTCAAAAGGCTTTCAGCTTGATTATTTTCTTTTATGCAACAGCCTCTTAGGCAGCAATTTTGTGCACATGCACATATGCGTGTGTGTGCACATGTGTGACTTGGGTTGTTATTTTCTAGCCTGAATGTGCCAGTACTCTTTGACTGTGAGTAATAATTTTTGTGGTTTCAGGTTCCTGCCACTGTGGAAAGTGCATCTGTTCACCCCAGGAATGGTACATTTCGGGTGATTTCTGTGAATGCGATGACAGAGACTGTGACAAACATGATGGTCTCATTTGCACAGGTGCAGTACAGGCTAACACTTAATTGCTTCAGGAAACAAACTGAGTTGATGGGAATTATGTTAGACAAAGCCCAGCTTCTTCTTTCCCCATTGACGGAGGAAGCGCATTTGCTGGTTATTCAAACCTGCTATAACTGTTTCTTCATGCAGCACAATGATCAACTTAAGGTTTCAAAACAACAGTTAAAAGCCTGAGTATGAATTTAAATAAGTAAGTCAGCTATGGAACCCATCAACAGTTCTCACTCTAATAGACTACAAGTTACTGGTTTTGGCAAAGGACACAGTGTCAGCATTATGATCATTATGTTTCCTTAGCCTTTGTTCCTTCACTGGGCATTCCATGCGTGTAATGCATTTAAGTCACAGACAAAATTCAGTTGTCTGATGATCCCTGGTGGGTTGGGGGCATAGTCGTGTGGGTTAACAGAGCTTCCTAGCAAATCAGATAATTGTCAGTGGGAGGCTGGAATACCTGGTAGCTTTTCTTATGAAGTGATGGTAAATGATTCAAGCAGCTTCACCTTAACATTGTCTGAATATGCAGGTGGCAGATGTTGATAGAGATGGGCAGGCTGCCAACAAACCCTAATGACAAACACAGTGACAAGAAGCAGCATGGGAATTGCTAAATTAACTCACTGGCTGCTTCCTGTTAAAAATCTTAATTTTAGAAAATCTTTTCTGAGCAATTATTAGATGTGGAAGAACTCTGCAAGCCAATTAGAGTGAGAGTGGGAAGGCTGACACTAGTAAATTGTGTCTTCCAGCTAGCCCTGTTAGCAAGGGTCATTTTCTGGAAGCAAGTAGCCAGTATAGCAGCAACAGGAGCCTTATCTGCAGCTCTAATGGCTAATCATGGATCTTCAAAAGTCAGAAGGAAGAGGAGTTTGCATAGATACAAAGGCTATAGAGGTCTCAAGCTGAGCATCTGAGAGTCATAAAAAATATTTAAATAAAATTAATATATGGGTCTCAGTATTAAATGTTTCCCTGCTTCAAAATAGGGCCAAGACATTTTTCACTTAATAGAGAGTTTGAGATAGGATGTATTTGTATAGCACTTCTGAGATTTTAGGTTTAAAGTTTTTTGTGTTCAAAGTCATGGTTTTATTGCTTTTCTGTTGATAGCTTTTAACGACTTTTTCTTAATGAATAATAGTTAAAAGTAATCTTGTTTTTCTTTGTACTTGGAGGCACAGTATGAACACTTAAGCCTCACCAGCTGGGTACAAACACTGGTGTACACAATTACACTACACCATACACAGTTACAATATTTGCAATACTGCTGATGGAATTATTGAGAACATGCTATTAATGCCTTGTAAGTATAGGTGTGGAGTGGCTTCTTAATGCAATGGTACAGTAATTGCTTCCTTCCAAATGAAAAAGGGGTAGGGGAACAATAAAGGAACAATGCAACTACTTTAGCATAGCTTTTTACTTCCCATAAAACACATTTTAATGTAGTACATTTCAATTATGATAATTTCCCTTTATTCATTCTATTCTAGGTAACGGTGTTTGTAGCTGTGGAAACTGTGAGTGCTGGGAAGGATGGAATGGAAATGCTTGTGAAATCTGGCTGGGGAGAGAATACCCTTAATGAAGGATGTCAAAGATTGAGGAGGTTTTTTTTGTTTGTTTTTCTTTGGGCTGCTAGGACATTTAATTTCAGAAGTGTCTGGGTGTGGGTGTGCATGAATGCACACATACATGGTTGTAAATACCTTAGAACACATTTGAGGATCTGCTCCTTAAAGAAATGCATCAGAAAACTAAACAAGTGAGCAGGATAGCCCAAGCTCTAGAGGGTGAAGTAATAAAATACTGGCCCTATGGAACTTCTCCAGAGTTTTTTTGTAAATTCAGTGGAACCAATATTATACCTATAATGGCTATTTCTTTGAGCAACCTTAGGCAAAGGTATAAGAAAACCCTTTTTTTAACATTATTTACTTGGTTGTCACATCTCCTTATCAGTATCCAACAATACACCTGTAGAAGAGTAGGACTAGTTGAATATTTGTCAAATAATTAGTTTGATTTGTTTTATGGTGTTTGAAAAATACACTATTTGGCCCTTTTTTTTTCTTTCCAACAATCCTGATTATGCACCAGCTCATAAATTGAGAGAAACTGTAAAGAAGCTCATGAAAAATATTAATGATTTTTTATTTGGTCAAATAATTGTGTAACTGAAGTCCAATTATGTGACACCCATAGACTGAAGACCCAAAATGTTTGAATGGAACCTTTTCCACAAGAGAACTTTTAGTTTCTGTGGTTGATATGTCAGTAAGTTGGTTATCTAATCTACATATTACAATACTTTCAAATACATAACCTATAGAAACATAAGGAATGAAACTAATAAAGATATAAAAGTGTGATTGCCTATTCTGCATATGTATTCTGCAGCTCACATGTACTTCTGTTGTACTGTTCTATGTATCTACAGTTGCCTCCTACATGTAAAGCAAATGAAAATCTTTTATATTAGTAACTTTTAGGATGAAAATTCTGTCTACTCTTAGAAATCACTGTTCAGGACAGCTTGCCCTGTCACACATGGAATTCACTGAATTTAACTGCTTTTATAGAAGTAGGGAACCTGAACGTCAACTGACTTGAAAAATCATCTGTGCTATGCAGTATCTTGGTCTCAGCCAAAGATGTTTGGACAATGTCAACAAAGTAATTAAAGTTTTAATACAGTAAATACAAACAAAGCAGTGGTATGAACAAAAATTTTATTATTTTCCGATGGTGAAATGCTGCTCAGTGTGAAATTCACATTGAGTTATGAACGATGCACAACTATTGGGACTTCCCTAACTTATTTACATATGAGTCTCTTATTTTTTTGTACATGTAGATTTGGCAGCCCTTGAATTCTTTAGAGCAAAAAAAAAAAATATACATTTTAGTTTCAAAAGTGTTTACATTTTGTGAAACCATGATTGAGCAAGAAATTGATTAAATGGCTCAAAAATACTTCTTTTAGATACCAAACTTTAACATTGTGGTTTAGGTGCCAAGGTCCTGATTTTTGAAGAGGTACATAACTCAGAAATAATGGAACTATGTATTAACAAAAAAAAATGTATTTCCATTATTAGTCTAGAAATTAGTTTTCTTTTAGAAAGGACAGTTTTGAAATAGGAAAATACAATGGTACAGAACATGTAATAGAATGCAGTTTCAAATTAATTTAAGTGCTTTATTATTCCCCCATCCCATATAGCTTGCTCTTTAACTACCACTTTTTTTCCCCATTAACCTGGATTCTTTCTTTCTAAAAATGAAGCTTGTGAAGCCCATGTTCTCAGGAAGTATAATTACCAAACGTCCAACTTATATATAAGCTATGCAGATAAATAACTAGACATACATCCCAAAGCTGCTAGCTACTCTCTTATCAGATAACCAAAATACCAGGCAGAGTTCTAAAAGTATAAAGAATCTTCAAAGTAAAATTCATCTTGAAATTTTATTTTATATTTTATACTTAAAACCCTTAAACTCCATGGAGCTCAACAGGAATATTTTCTTAAGTTTTAGCATGTATGCATTTTGCCAACCTTAGTGTCTGGAGAGCACAAATTGTTTCTTTTATTTATATTTATGAATAAGGAATACCGCTGACCTGAATCATCTTATAATCACTGGGTTTTTTGCATATACATTCATCTGCTGAATCAGAGTGTAAACAATGAAGGATATAATGTTCTCCTTGCTTTCCTTCCATTTTTACTTGGTACTATATCAAGGAAATACTAGATAATCAAAACTCTTATCTGGTGTAAGTAGACGCTTTTGACTTGTTTCCTGGCATCATAACAGATTTATATATACTGTAGATCAGCTGTGGTATTTCAGGTACTCATTCATATATAAAAGAACAATTCTTTAGGTGGTTGCAGTGTCGTACTTGATGCATTTTACTTTGTCATTTGCTTTAATTTTAACTTGATATACCTAAAGAGTATAAAGTAATTTTTATTTCTACTTTGATTTTTTTTTTTTAAAAACCCAATCAATTCCAACCTTTTGACTACTGGATGGATTATGTAGCCATAGCATTTCAAAAAGTGTTATCCAAGTTGTTTGTTAACTTGCATATGGAAAAAATCAGAATATCTAAGACAGCTACTCTCAGTGGTTCATTAAAATGCAATTATTAGACAAAATGGTGCTATTACTATAAACCTTAACGTATTAACTAAGACTACTAAAAATGTAATGTACACATTAATTCTTTTCCAATTTTTCTTCTGTTTCCTATAATGTTGCTTGAACATTTCCCCTGCTCTTCTTGCTGAGGTAACTGGTGATGTGACACCCAGCATACCTGTTTTGTGGCTCATTTCCTCTCTAGAAGAATGAAATCAGAAGGAATAAGATTATTATTTCGCATATGTGAATATAATAGCTGTATTAATAAATTGTTTTCTTACACCTCATTCCCTGTGGTGAGAATTCCAGATACATAAACTGTAAATACAGGAAGAGGCATAAGGAAGTGAAGCTTACTGCTTGATTCTTCATAGCTAGTGACTGTAAAAACCTGCTTCCAGGCCTGTGGCAAAAGGCAAAACCAAATTGGATAAACGGGGACTTTTTACTGATTAGATTGATAAACCTTATAAACAAAAAGGTCCTATAGCCTTGTTTTCTTCTTATGTGAGAAAGAACACAATCCAGAAGTGTACCAATGCATACAATAGACTTGCAGGATTATGCCTGTTGTGTATAACATATCTGTAAAATCACCTATAAAAAACCTGTGGATTTGATTTGCTTCTATAAATTATTAACCTGCTTGTGATCCTTTTTTTTCCCCCGGCTATACTCTTTCTTAGAAACATATAGATGCATTTAATCATGTACTTGCTCTCACTTTTCTGATGCATTGCCCTTGCTTCTTTGCAGAATGACATCTCACTTTGTAGCTGAATGATACAGCTAAATGATACTGGGATGAAGAAAGCTAAGTTGAATATTTCTGTGACTAAGTAATTGAACAAAAATTTTATTACATCTTTAAAAATAAGACATAGCATTTGCATTAGTCATCACAGAAAAAAACCCCATTATTAAACATTTTGGAATGCATTGCACGAAATATGAATTTATCTAAAGGGCCATTTAAAAGAAAGACAACCTTCTTATTTAGTCTAATTTTGCTTCCATTCCCATTTGAATGTAGCTGAATATCTTCTTTATACCAATAAACAGATGGATCATCATGATACACTTTTACTGCATGGACCAAACTGCCTGCTTTCATACCTCATTGCTTAAACTAGTTTTAAACCAAGACAAAAAGCTTCCCCATATATATGTATATATATGCCAGGGTTCTTATTGTTGTTTCAGGTATATATCATAGTCAAAGTGAATTGCTTTACTTTATATCTAGTTGAGGGGAGGAGCTGGGAGGGGTTTATTAACAACCAACATTAATGAAAATGACAGTATATTAAAAAATCAATTGAGAATGGCTAAAACCCCCAGAATATGAAGCAAAAGCTGTTATGTGAACTACAAAGCACTTAAAAGGAGCTAGAGGCCCTTCTATAGGTTCTATCATGTGAGCAATCTCATAAGGATTCTTGTGTATTTATAAAATTTTTGAAGTACAGAAAAATGGTGCTTTGTTGAAGTAGTTCATATCTCCTCAAAACTGGATCTCTAAAACTGTGCAGGTGTGACTGATTTTGCCAAATAGAACTGTAGCTGAAAAACAGATTTAAAAAGAGAAAAGGAGAGAATGACTTTGTGCAGTGTTAACATGTGAAATGGTAAGATGAGGTTAGATTGCAGTGTGAACAGTCTCTCAGAGATTAGAGAAAACCCAGAAGAACAAAATACAAAGCAAGCATGCAAAAGACCTGGAACGCTGCAGATTCACAGACAGCTGCACATGTAAGTACAAAAACCCCAATCTGTAAATACAAATTGATTCCATCAGGTTTACTATACAGTACTTTAGTAGTAACAGACAGTTGAAAACAGCTTTCACTTAACAGCAAAATTAATTTTAGAGGGAAGAAAATGGTGAAGTCTCATCCTGGAGAACAGCAAGAGAGGTATTATATTAAGGAGCTGAAATTTTCTTTGGCATGGTAAAGGGGGAGAACTGAGTTTGCCAACCTATTTACATGAAGTTTCACCATCCTGTGGCCAGTGCAATGATGCTTTGCACAGTCTACTTCTTACATAAACTTTTTTGTTGGTTTCCAGTATGCCTTCATATAAATGTTTTATTCATCATGTTGAATCTGTGTATACAACAAATAAGAATAAACAAAAACTGTACAATGCAGACAAACTCTTTGCATATATGTATGTAAATTTGTACCACTGACCAACAAGTTCTTTGACAGACACAACCTACAACATGCAGTTAGTTCATCCTTGCCATACTCTTCCCATGCAACAGATGAGACAAGACAAAATTAAAGGGAGGAAACAAAGCACGAAGATACTTTTGTTATGTTTAAACAGATTGTAGGAAAAAAAATTAGGACATTGATTAATTGGATTAAACACTCATATGAATTTAACCCACAGAAACAAAACCAGAAAAAAATATTTAAAAAAAAAAAAGCTGTATTTTTGTTAGTATGTACTAACTGCTTAAAGAAATTAAATCTGACCTTAATTATAGCCTCCCAAACTGGTTCATGGATCGTAGTTACTCAGGACCAAAAGGTTAATGTTGAAAACAATGCTTATATAGGATCAGGCAATGAACCAGATCCTCCTTGCATGGCTCATCCAGGTCTCCAGCCCTGTCTCTCCTCAGGCTCTTACACTGGATGAGTAAAAAGACAGCTGAATGGGACATGAACTCATGTATTCCCTCCTCATGAATCAGGTGAGAGAGAATGTAGCCTTCAGCTGTTTTATCTTACTTGAAATATTGTCAAGTTCTCCTCTTATAATTGTAGGAAGGCCTGGGGCCACGGCAGGCCCCGGCCGACAGTACAGCGTCAAGGCTGCTGCCTCTCATGGGACCTGCAGTGCAGAGCAAGCCCCCAGCTCACCATCTGAGTTGCTTTGGTTTGATTTTGTTTTCTCAGGGATGGTGCACAAATCCCACTGGACCAGATGGGATGAGAAGGGCACACCAAAGTTTTTAATAAAGTGTTGTTTTCCCCACGCACACAGATTTAGTGCTAGCAGGCAAGGGCACAGTCTTAAGTCAAAGTTTCTTTGCATTTTTATCACAGTTTTAGATTAGGTTTGTATTTTTTTTCTCTACATGGATAGAGGGCTTCATGCTTAACTCATTCCCTCCCTAGAAAGACCCAACATCAAGCATTATCTTGCTGTTCTCATATCACATATACAAAAAGAAGTCTGACCTACAGAAAAAAAGAAAAAGTTTATCTAGAATTTAGCAGCTTTACAATAGTCTCCTTGAAGAGTGCACTAAATGTTGCTTATAAAAACAGAACACATTTGAAAACTAGTATGAAGAGTTCATTCAGACTGAATCAGTTGTTCAGCTGAGCAGACAGGGAGTTTGAAATAATCAGCAGTCTCTGTTAGGGAATTCAGCACAAAGATGTGATAAAACAAATTGCCAGAAATACAGTGCTAAAAAAGGAACGGATGATTTCCTCTTTTGTCTTTAAATATCAAGGTAACAGCAAGAGGCCAAGACAGTGTTGCCACACAGTTTTCCAGACTGAGATACAGTTTGATCTTTGCTGCCATTTCTAAGAAACAAATTCTGTCTTAAGCATACAGAGAGTGCCCATATTTTTAATCTTCTGAAAGCCTGTGACTAAGTGTGCAAAAACTTCAGTGGCATCTCTGTGGCATTCTCTAAATCTTCCCCCCGCCCTCCTGTCCTTCATCCCCCACAACATTGGCTTAATTGTTCACAAGTGACAAACTCAAAGGGTTGATGTTGTTTCTGGTAATATGACCCAAGGCTTCAATTTTATGACGTTTTTGATTTCTTCTAGGTTCATGTAGGAGAAAGTACAGTATATAGAGATCAAGGCAAGGCACCTTCAATCTAGCAATTTGGTGGGCATGTTATCCTAGGAAGCTGGGTGGAGGTACATACTGGGATATCAGTGAAATATATAGGACCGGACTTTGCATGCTTAGCTAAAAATAAAAATCAAGTTTTGTAATATGTCCAGTTTTAAAACTTCTTTTTTAAAACACCAGAAATATTAAACTATAATTTGTAACTACCCTTTGCATTGGTGCTGCAAAAAAGAACACAACAACATCCTTGCCCATGCTTTTGCTAAGTAGGTGTGGGATTCAGCCAAAAATAACAATGGCATTAAGTTTAGTCCCTTAAAAACAGGAAAGGATTATATTTGAAATGGATTTAGGTAGCGCAATTCTGATTAGTCTTACTTTTTTTTTTTAATTGGTGGTGGTTGTTTTTCAAACAATGAAGATTTAGTAGATGAAAAATGAGCCTTAATTCAGGCCTACAAGGCCTACAAAATTCTTTGGACCCACTTTTCCAAAAATGAGTGGGTCTTGCTCGCTGGGCAAGGCAAATGTTACCATTACCAGTAAGCCTGTGATATGTATAAAACACACACACAAAAAGAAACTAAAGGGGGATGCCAAACACACATTTCAGAAAACACCGCGTTGGTTGTGTTTGACCCTCTTCCCTCCACTTCAATGCCAACCTCAGAAGCACAGTATCTGTTACTAAAGAGTATTCACATTTAATCAATATTTTAAGCCAGAGACAACGATCCTATTCTTTATAGATATAATTTGTAATAATAGATTTTTGAAGGCTTCCTGATTCCCTGATTGCTTTCAAAACTAAGCCACCGGCAACACTTAAGTTATAGAGAAACACAATCCCTGCAAAAGGTCACAAACAGTGGAGCGAGCAGCCTTATAAAAAAGGGAAGAAGAGAAATCCATAATAGCACAGGTTTACAGCATCTAACTAGAAATTACTTGATTATTTGTGTGCTACAAAATAGAACTTAAACACATGGATTTTGCTGAAACTGGACTCAAAAAGGGATTATGGGCAATTGTCAGCAGGCAAGGTATCAAGTGTACTTGTGAAGTATGTCATTCACATGAAGTGTCACAGTCACAGAAAAGATATTAAAAAGGCATTCCAATATCTGGTAGGGCATTCCATGGTCTGAGTTTAGCTGGTTCATCCAGGTGTCTCCTTGTTGTGGGTGGAGCTACATGTTGAGATTTATCCACTTGCAACAACTCAGTTCAGAAACAGCAACGGGCAAGTTGGTGACTTGCCGCAAGCTGATCCACAGACACGGCCGAGGGGAAGTCTGGCAAGGATAAATCGCTCAACTGTACTCGGGACTCAGTAAAGTCACAACACCTGTGAGGATCTGGCTATGTCGTCTTGCTCTTGTTCACTGGTTTGCCACCATTCATTATTGCAGATGCACTTGTGCTTTTACTTGGAGTTACCCCAGCCTTTGGCACTGTTTCTCCAATATCATGCAAAGATGGTTCTCGATACATGGCAACTGAGGAGAAAGAAGAGAAAAGGAGAGGCATTTTTAACAATGCATCACATGTAGGAGTTCATCTCAAATAGGATTAATTTTCTATGTTACTCTTGCATACCAGGGAAACTACTTACTTTGACAGACACTGGTTTTGCACCACTGATAGAATTGCTTGACCCTCCAAAATTCTCACACTTCTTCTGCATCTGACTTAAAAATGCAGTGGGAAACTGCATTCTTTCTTGTTTAATGGGTACTATAGGTTCTTGGAAATGAAAAACTAGTGTTGTCTTTGCATAAGGCACACAAAAATATACATGTATGATCCCATTTTTAAATTACAATCTGTCTTATCACATTTTACTTCTAAAAGCTTGCATGTTTATTTAATGTTTATTTAAGGACTGTATATACAATAGAGTTGTCTAGACTTAAGTGTTCTTAGTCATACATTGCAAGACTAGGCTAGAGTCCAGTTCTACAAAGTAATGTGTACATCAGTCTCCCAAATCTGAGGAATTTGGCCATGGTCTCTTCCTCAGGTGTGTCCTGAAGAAATGTCCAGGAGATGTGGAGAGTACAAAAGAGGTTTGGAGGTTTTCCTTCCTCATTTCCAAAAACATATGCAGTAGCCACTGATCTCCACTGAATGTAGAAGTGCAGAAAACTCCAAATTAACTATTAACTGAATTCTTAGAGGAATTAGAAGTTTGTCTCTGTGCTTCAGTCCCTATCTAACCACTTCAAATCCTTTGAGGGAAATACATGTATTCAATTACACAGTTCCAGCATTAAGCTGCCTTAATGATTAATGCTCTTGGATAATTCAATTTCATTTTCCATGTCACTGAATCAGGTAATATTTCCACTTATACCTAACTTCAGTAGCGTTTATTTATATCAGAGCAATGTTAAAAGAGGTGTCACAGCAGTCAAAGGAATTAATCATCACACTGATTTCCGGACTGGGTGTGTGCTGCCTTAGAGAGCACAATTCCTTCATCCCTTGGCTAATTAGAGTAGGAGGCTGGAGCATCAGAGTACTGACCTTGATCTTCAATGGTGTGAAGTTTCATAATAAGTGTAAAGGGCCCCATAGCATCATTAACTAATCAAATACTTGTTCTAACATTTCCAGTGACATAATCTAAATCATTTTCTAGCTTCTAGAAGACTGAAATTAAATGTCTTCTCTAGAGTACATAAGGCTGGTTATGATCTATATCTTCAGAGTGGCTCATAAATGTGTTTAGGGCACTTTGCTGTTTAATTAAAAGAGCTTGGTGAAATAACACTGTGACCTACAAAATTATTACATTGAACAACATGAAATGGAACTATAAAGTAAGTAATTATATAGCAGAGCTGTCATACTTGATGATTCTCATAAGCAATGTAAATCAAGATATTTCTAAGCATTGTGTAAGCTATTTTGATGGAGTCTGATCATCCAAACATTATTGAAAAAAAGTAACTTCTTTCCTAATCCATATGAATTTGCCTTGCTTTTAAAAATGCACTGGCTTTCCCTCCCTGTAATTCTTAATTTAATATAGAGGGATCGAGATAAAAAGTATTAATATTGTTGAGAGCTTATGAAACGACTGTAAGCTTTCACAAGACAAGGTAAGCACAAAGGCATCAACCTAACTTCAAATAAACATAAGATTATTCTGATTCTTTCCTTATGATGAAACTAAAGCACTTAACAAACTGATCCTCCAATCAAAAATTTTAAGTTAAAGTATCAAAAGAAATTGGACTGCTAACCAAAGCGTTACTCGGGTATGTGTTTTCAGATGGTAAGTAATGAGATAATTTTCAGAATGACTGAGGCTACGTGTAGCAATTAGAACAATGAGTAGTGACATCAGGACAAGAAGCAAAAGGCAGCATAGGTTTATAAAGGCCTACAGAATACATAGGATAACACAAAAGTTCCAAGATATAAATGGATTTTTCAGAGAACATGACATCATTTTGGTGTGTAAGGTTACTGTTATTTACTCCTATCTTGGTTCAAAGGCCAACTTGCACGAGTTGTGTACATTACACCAACTGGCAAAGTAATACATGATGATTTATTTTATAGAGAGACCTTTGTGTTTTGCATTCGATAGCTTTTACTTCGAAATGCTGACATTTCATCTATTTCCTTTATAACTCCCAATCATCCTACAATATCCATTATTTCATTCTGCCTAATGAAATGTCTTCTCACTGCAAGACTCACAACAGCTTTTGTCCCTAACAACAGAATATTTTAAAAGCAGCACAATGCTCTTCTACAAAAGATTTCTTTTCTTGTAGAATGACCTCTTAGTCCTCGGAAAAATGTTTTTACATATGCCCTTTGTAGCATCACTACACAGAAGCACAAAACAGCTCCATGAAACATTGGGAATGGCATTGGGATTGGCCAATGTCAACTGTGGGGCATGTGTGGGGCATGCACGTTCAGGAAGGGCATTTTGGAAACCATTCCCTCTTCTTGTGAGATCTACAGGAGGAGGGTCTGCCAAGGATGGACTGAGCCTCACCTTCCAATGGCTTGGGTAGAAAATGAGCTGCTGGTTTTGTTTTCTTCACTCTGTTTCCTTTCATGACCTGCCCTTCTTTGTTCAGCCCCAAAAACCAGGCCCTCCCGGACTCCTGTTGTCTGTAGAGCATGGATGAGTAGATTACATAATAATTTTCAAAAACAGACTCCTTGAATTTGCACTCTGGTGTAAAAAGTTCCTGTGGGAAGAAAAATAAATGTTAAATGGTATCTCCAAAGTGTAGGATTTGTTTTGTTAACTTACAAATACCTCGTGATAAGTTTTATATATGACTTATGATAAGGTTCTGCTTTAAAACCAGGAGTACTGTCGTTCTCAGGAAGACCTCCAGTGAACTTATTTCACTTCCCATGTATACCTTAGTTTACCCATCTGTGCAACAGAGATAGTATATTTTTAAAGTAGAAAGAAAGCCACACAGGCATAAAAGCACTATTTAAATGACGTGCATAATTATTGTTATTATGCTTATTTTTCTGATAGGATATCCTTACAAAGATTAAGAAAGTCTATGCTAAAATAGTATTAATGAGATAACAGTTGTTCTGTTTTAACTGAATGCAGCAGACTCCCTCTGGTTAACAACAACTAATATTTGATGCTTAAAGTGCTGCTACCAACATATTGAAATACATAGCATTCCCTGTAGTCCAAGAAAATATCACCACAGGGAAATACTGTTCCGATGTTCAAATTTCTGGTGAAAGTAATTCCTACTGGCATCCTCAGCATTCATTCCAAAACTGGAATTTTTTTTCAGAAGTCACATTCGGTAACATCAGTTGTCCTAAACTCTATATAGGTTAATCTAAGCATAAACTTCTGTAGTCCAGGAGCCAAATAATAATATATATATGTGTATATGTATATATAAAAATAAGATAAGTAACTAACAAAATAAACAGTGTGAACACACATAGAGGTAGAGATTACCAAAATTCTTTGAAAAAACTCAGCAAGTTAATAAGCAAATAAATATACATGTAAAATATCACAAGAAAATAGGATTCTGTGTGAATGTGATTTTCCGTCTGTGGACCCATCTGCTGAAGCCTGTAGAAGAAATAAGACATAAAAGGAGGATGTAGATATGGGAAAGGGGGAAGTAGCTTGCTAAGATTTCAGAGCTCAAAGTTCTCAGCCCTGAATACTCTTTTTATATTTCCTTTAGTTATTTTTCCCAAGAAGTGAAAAAATCTGGAAACATCATATTTTTTCACTTCTCCATGCACAATACTTTTTTTCAATTTCTTTTTGTTCCTGGCCCCATGCAGTACTGAGTTAACACCCAGCAGGCAATGTATTTTCAGGGTCTCTATGCCATCCCCAGCTGCCTATATATTGTAAGAATTTCACAGCTGTTTCTGCCACAGATTTACTTCCTGGAAATCAAAGTCCTTAAAGATACAGTTCCCCATACCAAAAAGCACAGATTAAAGACTTTTCTGAATGGGACTTGGCGCCAACCTAGTTCTCCTAACGTGGTGGGGTACATGGTATTTGTCTTGCCATGGCTTAAGTTACCACCTGTAAGCAAAGCTGTCTTGATGAACACCATGCACACTATTAGCATTCTCAATCTTTGAACTTCAGATTAAAAAAAAATTAATGTATTTTATGCAGCAAGAGACTAAAAGCAGGGAGCAGCTGGGAAATAATTTGTGAGCCTGCACTAAAATAGGTTGCTTTGGCTGTGTCAGCCAGTACACTTAGTGTCTATAGGTCACACTCTTACAGAATGCAAAAAAATATTCTGAATTGTGAAATGGGCATCTTTTTGCACTACTCCTTCTTTGCCCCCTGTGTGTACAACTGCATATATATAGATATGTATATACATGCATGCAAAAACGCAAACAGAGTCTGTACTAGACGCACTGAATACTAGTGACAGGAAAAGCCCTTAACTGCACCTTCTTCTTTGCCGTGGGGCTTTTTCTCTCTCTGCTCGAAACTTTAAGACATCTGTTGTTTGTGTTACTCTCCTTTCTCCTCCACTGATTTCAAGTCACAGTAGGGCTCAAGGAGACTCAAAATAAAACCAGAAGGCAGGGTGGCATGCTAGAGGGAATGCCTGTTAAAGCCTAGCACAAGCATTTACATGCGAGTCATATTCCTTGGCTGTTGAAACAGCAGATGCTAATCAGGAAATGCCTACACAGCTCTCCTCATTGCCTACTTCACTGAAAATGCTACCCCCTGTGTTCCCCATGAAGTTTTACTTCCTTGTAAGGCTCAATTACCATAAACACTACTTCTTAGCCAATACTCACATTTTTTGTGCTATAAACAAAAGCTGTTTGTCATTCTATGTTCCTCCCTACTAGAGCTGGTTGGCTGCCTCTAAACACTATGTTTTTCCCTAACAATATCCATTACGATACTTAAACAAGGTTCCTTCAACTCGTATCCCTTCTCTGAATCAAACCAGTCTCTTTCCTCTCTCATTTCTTTGGCATTGCAGTAGTGTTTCTGACAGTGCACAGAATATGAAGTGGTAGGCATTTACTTTTTTTACGAGTAAAAAAAAATATATAAATTATGTCAACACACTTATTTGGCTACTCCTGGACAAACTGGCATAATTACTACTATGTAGCTATGAAAACCATAATAATACTCTGATAATTATTCTTTTTTTTTTTTTTTTTGCATNCCATAATAATTCTCTGATAATTATTTTTTTTTTTTTTTTTTTTTGCATACAATGAAGAGTCAAACCCGAATACTGTATTCTACCTAAAAATACTGCAGCTCTCCTACTCCAGATGTCTGGGTAGGGCAACAGCTTTGGACAGGGTTTGCATTCATCCAGTATATTAGGAGGCCACTCTACCTGGGTTAAACTCTCAGTCAAAAAACCCTTAAATATATGTTGCTTTAAAGCAGACTAATAGTTCCAGCAGTGTGGGGAGTAGTCATTAATGAAAATTAGGCACCTGACAATTACTATACTCAACTGCAGACACCAGCTCTTCTAAGGAAAGAGTTAATCAGGAGACTTCTGAAATGGCCCCCTTCCCTGGGGCTCAGGTGAAATTGAATATTTCTAAGTTAAGGGTGGTGCCTGAAGTCTTGCCTCAGACAACATCTCAGCTGGCTGAAAAGCTGTTCTGTATTTTCTTCAGTAAAGTAGCCATAACAGCTAAGATGTTGTTTTTGCATGTACCTAGGTCAAATCTAGATCTCTGTATCTAAGACTTAACCTAGTAAGAATTACCAGAAAATTACTAATGTGCTAACAGCACTGACTTTAAAAAAAAATCCATGGGCAAAACCTGTTGCTGGGGGAAAGGTAGTACAATGGTGTTTTGTAAGGGAAACTGAGTGGTGAGGACACTCCCCTAGGCTACCTCCCTATCTGTATCCAACCTGAAGGAATCCAAATCTGCATCTGGCTGACATGAATTATTTAGATCTTCCCTGCAAGAATGACTTTTTGAGTTTTGATCCCAGGACATTTTGTATTAGGAAGTAGATGAATAAATTGCAAAACCAGACATGACTTGAAAACAAGAGCTTGTGCTCAGGATTCCTCTTTCAAGGTCAGAGCCCAGATATAACCTGTAGTTTTATATAAAAAGTGTTTTTATCCTGTCAAAGCAACATTTGAAAAATAAAGTTTATACCAGCTGCCAGTTTCTAAAACCCCAGGAATGGATTTTGGCTGTGAACTGCAATCTGATACAGCTTCCTTGGTCCCAGAGTGATGCCTTAGGTTTTAATTTTTATATTTTTCAAATCCTGTACTGCTTAGTATACAACTCTGAAAGTTCATACAGTCTGTTAGCTACTATTCTCTCATGCTGGTTAGACATATAACAAACCCTCTCTGGGCCTGAACTCAAGGACTCCTTGTTGTCCCAGGACCCAAAATATGTAAAGCCTCTGACAGGAGGAGCAAACTTGGGGTAATTACACTATTACCTGAAATTATAATTGGAGAATTAACCCTGATAGGCAAATGGACCAAACTCATAAAAGTGTGAAAAACCCATGACCATCTTGGGTGGAGCCCCTCAGAGGCTTTTGACTCCCAAGGTGTACCTTTGAAGGCCCTTCAAATAAATACCTGCTTTTAATCTTGTGTAGCCCTCTGTTTTCAGGAAGCCACTTCAAGGCATCAGGAGAAGTGAAGGATGTATTAAACTGTACTTTACTGAGAAGAATTTTCACTTGGATATTTTTTCTAGATACTCATCAAATTTTTGCTAGATAGGTGAGTCCTATTTGGAGATGTTTTAATTCTTCTAGTTGCAGTAGCATTAGTTAATTCACAACACAAAGATTGTGAGTTCAAACCTGTGGAATCAAAAGTTCTGTCACTGCAGAGTTCTTAGTTTTGGGGCTCCCACCAGTGTTGCCAAATCTTAGCATTATATAGTATTCAAAATGATGGGGTTTTACCTCACGGAATCATGTGGTGGTATCAGAATCCACTTTCATATAAGAACAAAACACAAAAGAAATAAATAAAATAAAAAAGAACCATTGTCCACTTCTCAAATCTGGGAGTTTCTGAACAACAGAGCTCAGGTTACTTGTGGTGTCAATGCAGAGATATAAGGGTTGTTGGAAAGTAATTCAGATGACAACTGAGATGAATTCCCTACCAAGTAATGTCTTTCTGTCAATCAGAAGCTGAAGTCTGACATGATGAAGCCAAGTCTCAATGCCAGTCACTAATATGGCACTGTAGCAAATGGCTATCATTCAAAATCCAAGTACAGCAAACTTTATTGTCCCACAAGCCATTGAGTAATTGAAATTATTTGAATGGATTATCTGTGTAACTTCTAATTGCCATGATTTTAATCTGTTCAAGTTAGCTAGCTTTAGTGAAACCGCATATATCCATTCTTAGCCATGACCTTTCACTTAAAATAAACCCCACAAAGCACAGCGCTTTTCTAGCACAGCTCTCAGAAAGAAGAAATATGCTGTGAACCACAGAGCTACAAAGCAAAAACTAGCATGACAACACAACTAGCCACATCGCTTCCAGATATTGTTTAAAAATTAAATGGGCACCTGCAGTTTTAAATTATATTTCTGTTGAGTAAATCAATAGTGAGCTGTCAGGACTGAACACAAAGGAACCTTCCATTGCACACCATGAGGGACAGCGTAAGAACATGGCTCTACAATGGTCAGCTGTACCAACAATAAGGGCTCCCACAAAAGTTTCCTACCTTCTATTCCTGAACCGTTAAGCCTCTTTAGACTTGTGTTTTATACTGAAATGTATGAACGAAGGGCATTAGTTACAGCTCACAGAAGTGATAAAGCTAGCAGATATCCTCTTGAATTGTAGCCAGCAGCAAACAAGGAGGCAGTGGGCTCCCCTGGAGATGGGGACAACAGGACTTGTTCATCAAGCAGACAGCAAAAGCGCAGCTGTAGGCTGGACTAGCTGCAGTTTCTCCTTGGTGCAATGCAGAAGACACGACTGCAGTAGAAACTCAAAGAGATTGCCAGGCAAGGAACAGCCAGTCTAATCAAGCACTCTAAAAAATCCTGATACTGTTCATTATTTGCACCTAAAAGTACAGATTATGGAACAGGACCTCAATGCTTTTGAAGTACAGGCCAAGTAGAATCTGCCTGATGTGAACACCTCACATTTCAAAAAAAACCAACACATCCAGTCAATGATATCAGCATGGGTAGGTGGTTATCAATTTTTTTTTTTGTAGAAATGATGACAAAGGATTCTTAAGGACAGACTGGAGAAAGGGCAACACTAGCTTTGTGGAGACTTATGGGAAATTTCTGCAGAGGGAGAAAAGCAGCATAGCATCAACACAAAAGTGTTTTGAGAGTTAGAGGTAAGCAACACAGGAATAAAAAGAAGGAAATTACATTTTAATAGTGGATAGAAAGGTTGGAAATGACTCATGAAGACTGGTCTTAAAGTTGAAAAGAAGCAGTCTGCTTAATGACAAAAATGCACTCAAAAGAGAAGAGAATTAAGTTAAATTAATGAAGGGAAATGAACTTTGTGGCAGAGTTGTGAACGGAGACTGTGAGGGTAGCACTGCATTGCTCAGTGCAGGAGGGGAGGATGCTGCAGTGATCGAGGTGTGAAATGATGAGATCCCAGCAAACAGCTGCAGTGCAGTGGAATGGCAAAAGGCCCTGTCATAGATGTATTTGTGCAGCAAAGCCTGTAAGATCTGGAGGCTTCACCTGCACATGAGACTTGGAATACACTTAAATTGATATTCCAATGACTTGCTGCCCATTGAATTAGGTGAGTTAGCGTACCTTCTTACAGTAAACCTGTTTGACAAATGCTGGTGCAGGAAAACAAAAAAATCGCTTAATATTTCCCATTCATAACACCAAAGTTTCTCAACGCTTAAGATAGCTAAAAGTCTGCAGTTTAAAATTATCTTGTGCATGAGCTCCTCTTCGAGTAGCAGAAAACACAGCAACACATGGTTACATACCTTATGAATTAAGAAGAAATTTATATTCTATTTCCTGCAGGTTCAGAAGACATTTAGTGTATCTGGGCCTAAAAAACCCCTAATACAAATGTAGTTTTTAAACATTAGAACAAGAATGAGCAAAGCTGGCAAAATTTTCTATGTGCAAACTGGCCAAGTAAGATACCAAGGAAAACAAGACAAGCTTTGCAGTCACTTTACCAACTAACTTCAAAATAAAAGGCAGTAATACCTGAACCTGACAATCCTATAGATGTCCTATGAAAGCAGCAAACACTCACAGCCCCTTTCACACACTTTCTACCATTTTCTGACAGAAAATTTCCTCAATAAATTACAACAGTCAGAGAACACCATTATTGTCTCTTCTAAGCTAATGTTATTTGTGTCTTCTGGAAGATTACTAAACATGTGGTCTTTAAAAAAGAAGAAAATTATAAAAAGAGGACTTGCTATCATACAGGTAAATATCAGGGATGATTCTTGTTGGTTAAAGAATCATTGAGAGTACATTAAAATGTCAACATGTGAAAGAAAACTTTTAGCTACAATTTCTGTATCTCACTTTCAACTTCTTTAAAGACTTGAAAATGTGACTATAACAGCTTGTAAAGAAAAAAACCCACAACTTTTGACTAAATTTAGGAAAAGTCAATGTAAATTAATTCTATTGCAAATATTAGCACTTACTTAACTAGGATTCTAATTAGCAGAGATATGAATGCTAATATTGATCATATAGCAGTTCTTTTATTCATGTACATTCATAAGCACCTAAAATAAGGTCATGAATAAAATTCACATGGCATACATAAAGATAAGCTAACAAAAAATAGCTTGAACAGATCTCTGTGTCTTTAAGAGGATCACAGAATCACAGAAGAGTTAGGGTTGGAGGGACCTCTGGAGATCATCTAATCCAACACCCCTAACACTGATCAAAGCCCAAGTTTGGCTTAATTTTATGTCCAGATCGGAATCACGGAATCATTAAAGCTGGAAAAGGCCTCCAAGATCATCAAGTTCAACCTTTGACTGAACACCACCATGTCAACTAAACCACAGCATTAAGTGCCACATTCAGTCATTTCTTGAACAATTCCAGGGCTGATGACTCCACCACTTCCCTGGGCAGCCCGTTCCAATGCTTAACCACCCTTTCAGTGAAGAAATTCTTCCTGATGTCCAACCTGAACATTCCCTGGTGCAATTTAAGGCCATTTCCTCTTGTGCTGTGTCTGTTTGCCTGGGAGAAGAGGCTGACCCTCACCTGCCTACAACCTCCTTTCAGGTAGTTGTAGTGAGCGATAAGGCCAAAACAGAATATAGCACCTTGGTTTACAAAAATTTCCTTATTTCACAATAGATAGGTTGCCTTGCTTACAACTGGAAGCTATGGCCATATTAATATATAATTTATAAAAGGCAATAATAGTTTTTATGGAAGGCAGAGCACATGCTTTTTCATAAACTTACCATTTGAAAGATGAAACAATGATGTCAGAAAAAAGAGTATTTTAAATAACTGCAAGAATGATCCCAAATTACTACTTATATATACTACCCAGGAGGAGTCATATATTTCTCTCTCCTACTTACATAGAAGCTAGTATTATGTTACAAGCAGTGCTCTGGTATTAATCTTCTTTTGACCACTATCTACAATTCATAACAATTCACAGTCATCAGCTCAGTGGGACACGGCTGAAATAGAACAAATTTCCTTGATATGAGCATTTCTGATATATGTTATTTAAAGTTGGACAATTTGACTCAAAAAATGATCTAATATTTGTGAAATGCAGCCCATCATGAACATCAGAAGCATAACCCTCACACTGGGAATGAGTGAGTAGAGGTTGTTTGAACTCAAGAGAAAGTTGGGGGCAGCAGCCTGGAAAAGGTTACTAATTTTCAAAACTGTCTTTATGGCACTCATTACAAAACTAGAGTGCTTCATTAAATGCTCAAGAGTAGAACCACTAAAAAAGTGCTGCTTCAGCTGTATAAAAGAAGAAAAAATTATTTTAGAAATATTATTGAGAAGCCAAATTTGTACCTATGGCTTTAGAGTGGTCTGCAGCCCACCAAGAGCCATCACATGGTACAGTGTACGGTCAAGTATCCCCACAAACTCATAAATGAGAGAGAAGTTATTTTCTGCTTCATTTCAACTCTGAACTTCCACAGAAATGTGTAGTTTTTGGCTTGGGTACATCTTTGGCTCTAAAGGAAACACAGCCAGAATCCTTGCATCACTGAAATGAGATATTCATTCACCCAGAGCATAATCTCCTCCCCACCTAATCCTCAGCATCTACCTTCCCTTAAGATTCAAATATACAATAAAAGTTGCTTTAAGGCTTCAGCTCAAACACCAACAATAACTCCTTGCTGTATCAACACAGAGAGACATCTTTTATCTCCTGTACAGCATCTGTGATTAAAGAAACTCAGTATCAATAAGAAAGGCATACGCCCCAAGGCATGACTAAGAAACTGCATGCATTGTAGGGAATATTTTCTTCCAGTACTGTCATGGGGGCTTTTGGAGAAGAGCATGAGTAAACCAGCCTATATTTGATGGTCACTGCCACTCAGAACAGCCGTAATTCATCAGCTTGGCAACAGCACCAGGTTCTCATCTAGAAAAGGTCAGTGCCAAGGGAAAAATGGGACAGCACTAAACTAAGAGACTGAAAGGAAGGATTTAACAACATAGCTGTTGAAACAAACCATGATGGGCTAGGGAAGAAATTCTCATCCGGTTGCCCATCAATCCACCATTCTGTCCCTGGATGAATAATGCAGGAGGAATAGAGAGACACTCAGTCATAGACCAAACCTTTCCCAATGACAGTGGAATTTTTTGACACAAGTTTATCCAGACACTTGCAGTCATTACTGTAGACAATCTTCTGCAATGCAAATGCCTCAAATAAAACCAGCTATAAAGAAAAATGCAAAAAATAGTTACTGAAATGGCCAAGTACCCAAAAAGAACCAAGGAGGATGACATTTTCTGTAGTGGTTTTGTTCACATTTCTTACCTTCTGTGAGATAAGAATTAGGAAGAATGCAAAGCAGGCTCCAAACTTTAAAGAATATAAAGAAGTTTATTAACAGAACTAAAATAAAAAAGGAATAATAAGGGTCAGAATAAACCTTCAGAACACTTCTCTTCCCCCATCCTCCTCCCTCCTCCCACTTACAACATAAAGACACAAACTTGAGATTATTTCAGTCAGTTTACCACCTCTATAACAGTCTTTCATCAGTTCACTTAGGGAGAGGAGTCTCTTTTGCCCGTGCTATGGGGCTTCTCCACAAGAAACAGTCTTCTCGTGGCTTCGATGTCACAGCACAACAGCCGCCCGGGATGGTTTTCTGCTGGCATGTGAAAAGTCCCTTCCCTCGACTTACAGCTTTCCCCACAGCTGTTTTCGAGGGTTCAATCTTAGCTAATGGGGTACAATTTTAAGGATGAGCTGTTCAAGAGCAAAGGTTCTCTTCATCTACCTCTGGGATCATCTTCACCTCTAGGAGCAGAGGTCTTCTTCTCTGGGAGCAAGGGTCTTCATTTCATCACTATCTCTCTGTTCCGGCTCCTCACTGGATCACAGCTACTTCAACATTTGCTTTTTTCAGCACAGGCATCTTTGCTCATGGCTACAGTTTGAACGCTCCACCCCCCATGCTTTCATGAAATTACAAAAGGGTTCTCTGATGTATCACAGTCCATCACCATAGCTTTACAAAAGAATTTCAGCTTCTAGGTTTTGAAGCATCTCCTCTATCTCCTCCCTCTGGGCTTCAGCTCTTTCTTCTTCACTGACTTTGGTGTCACTATCATGGTGTTTATTCACATGCCTTTGCCCTTCCCTTTCTTCTGACCCGGGAGAGGACTGATGTCTGCAGGTTTCATCTCTTCCGGGGAACTTACAGCGCTGAAGGGGTTAATCTTACCCGGGCCTTGGCTTTGAACTTACCTGTCTGTGTTGGCCACACGATCTCTCTCGGACAGCCGGAGCAGGTCTCGGTGTAAAGTTTCAGTTCAGCGGCCGGACCGGAGAAGGGGGGCGATCCCGGCCCGCACGGAGCCGCGGGGCTGCTCTAAGGGAGCAGGAATGGCTGAGATGGTCACTGAGCGGCCACGACCCTGCCAAGCCGCGCCGGGAGCGGGGCGGGGGGGCCATGCCAGCCCTGAGGGAGCCGCGGCCACAGCCCGGCCCCCGCCGGGCGCAGCGGCCGGGCCCAGTCACCTGCCCGGGGGCCGCAAGCAACAGAGCGATTCCGGGGCTTGTTCGTCTTTAAATGCGTTTTTTACAGAGGCGTGTCCGGCTTCTTAAGTGGCTTAACAGAGTTGTCAATGTTCAAATTAGCCCATTGATTAGTTCTATCAGGTCTGGAGGAAGTTGCAACAGCCCCTTGCAAAAAGCATCACTTCCGTGGCTGGTGGAATTTTTTTTTTTCTTAACTAAAACTCCAACCTATGCTACCCCTTGACATTTACCACAAGGAAATTTCTGCTCCTCTCTAATACACTGAAATTTTAGATAAAGAAAAATGATTAGAGTTTTTGCTACTATTGTGCAGCATCAGATGGGATGGTATATTTTCATATATATGGTATTTTTGTAGACCTCCCTTAGTATGATAGTATGACATGTCCATAACTATGTACAAATGCAAAAGTAAACATAAATAAGTGCAAATTTAGAGGTATCTTTTAAGGTATAATTTAGGCTCTTTTAGTTCTACTTGTTCCTTCCAAAAGATGTGTGAACTTATGAAAGTTGAAAATGGGTGTAATTTACAAGCTGAGAAGCTAGAAAAAATTGCAGGAACACTCAAGCTATATGAAGTGGCCTACTTTAGTGTACTCTTTTCTATTTCTTTTTTCTTTACAGTTGTGAGCCTGTTTTTCTGCTTGCACCCTTTCTTTAAGACCTGTCAGTGTATGAATTATCCTGTCTAAAAATCAACTATTCTAAAAGACAGGGGCTGAAATAAATAAAAGTCAGGAGGGTAGGTATATGAAATGATAATTACATGAGTATTATATTAAATTCTTGCTAATGTCTCTTTCTCATCCTTTTGCTCTTTTATACTTGGTGTTCATAAGAAGAACAGGAAAGGTAAATTCAGAGAAACCTTAGTCTGAGGAGACTTGTATGAGGCAAAACTATTGTGTAGTGAATGTAATCAGATCTCTCAGAAAATGCTTTAGCTAAGTCTGCTCTTAGTTTCACAACTCAGTATAAGCTGCAGTTGATCACTGAATGCTGGGAAGCACAGGGAACAGAGATAACTGTTAGATGTTTGTTACTTAGCTCTTGTTATACAGCAAATATATGTTTTAGGAGAAGCAACTGATTTCTTCCTTCTTTCACTGTTCATCTTTTTGCTCCTCTTTGTTCTTCTACTTTGAAAGCACAACTAAATATTCAACAGGCTTTCCCCATTTCCTTCCAGAGCAGCTTTCACGTATGATGACAAAGGGCTCTAAATCCATTCTCTCCTCTTCCAATGAGAGGATTGAAAATGATGGACATCAAACCAGAAAGACAGTCAAAACCTGACAGGCTGACAAGCTCTTAAATATTCTGTACCATTTCCTGTTTTCTGCATTTTAATTCTTTCACAGAGATAGCTGCCTACAACACTGTTCCACTTACAAATAAGAAGTCAGTGCACATAGGATGGGGCACCCAACAAACTGCTGAAATATCCAGAAAATATAACACAAGAGCAAACTTGCCTGTCCTGAAATTAATAAATGTAAACACAAATCCTAAAAGTCTTTCTAGTTAGGAAATATATATATATATATATATATAGCAAATAGCAATGTTCACTTAAAATATTTCAGTTCATCTAGAGATCTAAAAATATGTTCCTATTATTATTTAATTTTCACACATCTACATAATTGTTACTTCAAGTATCCATTATCAGAAGAAACTTGAAGTACAGAGACACACCCAAACATTCAAAAACGGTATGAATCAGTACAAAAGAAAATCCATTCTGTCTCCTGTTTTAACTAAACAATTAATGGGAAATAAAATGTCAGCCACTAAAAAGTATTTTTGTGGAATGGCATCATACCATTAACCAGTTGGAAATTGTGAAAAGAAACAAGTGAGACAATTTTGGGTACATTTTTTTGTGCTAAAACCCCAGAAATTTAATGTATCTCATTAGAAAGGCGACGATTACATGCAACTCAACATGCTCAGCAGTGATGCTTGTTTTTGTTATGGATGGGAAACACCAAGGTAGTTATAGCTACATCCTGATGCTCACATAAAATTCCTCTTTCAGCAGCAAACTTGTAAGGGTTGATTATGAACAAGGTGAATATAGATACGGTACAAAACCCATAAAGGTACAAAAATCAGAGTGGTAGCAAAGAATTATGGCTTTTCATTTGCCTCAGTGTTACAATATGCATTGCAGAACCAAAAAAAAAAAAAAGAATTTGGAAGTAGTTTTATCAAGTAGTTTTCATAACAATAAGCAAAGCAAGATTTTTGTCCAGAGCTTCTGGCAACTGTGTTATAATCAGTGCCACTACTTACTCAAGGTGCTAGAAATCTAATCATTTCCTAAAAAATCAGTTGTATCAAGCCAGTACTTAACTCATTGTCTATTATAGGATATTCCTATAGCTGTCCTGAGAAAGTCAGAGCTTAGTGTTGCATGGACACAATATATTTACCCTAGAGCAGCTTCAATCTATTCATGAACTATCCTGGTGAATAATGAAATGAAAATATCCAACTTTTAACCCTTTTAATCTACTTCTGAGGAAGGCAGACTGTAAAACATAATAGCTTCTTCAAAGAGGCTCAGCTGTTGTGAACATATTTCCAAAAAAGCAATGAGGTTTTACTTGAGATTACAGTTGCTTTTACAGCTGCTTGGAATTTAATTTACATCAACTACATTCCTGAAAAATGGAGGATCTTCCTCTTTGTCAACATGGCAATAAAAACACATTATCTATAGACTTCAGTGGCTAATTGCAAGGATAAACTGAATTAGAAAACATATATTACTACTGAAGTGTGTATAAAAACGATTGGAGGATCAGGGTCAAAACTCTTAATCAATTCAGAACAGTAAGCTGATCTGTGACCTGCCCTCAGCTGGTAAAAGACACAATGGGTACACCTGTTAACATGTTCCCTGCTACATCATCTGTAAGAAGCAGGGGCAAACTGCTGAATGCAAAGAAAAGACCGTTTTAAGGTCTTAGAAACAGTCTTCTGATTTCTAAAGCAAAAAGCATGAAGGTGAAAATATCAGGTATTTTGATTTCCAAGTTTCTTGGAAGCACACTTTTTTACTGGTTCACCAAAGCTGAGCACAGTTTTCATATGTTCCTGTCACAAGAAAAGTGTGCATCAAGCCATACTACACACAAATTCTGAACTTCAAGGAATAATTCAGGAGAGCTGGAAAGAGGCTGAACTTCAGAAAGCGAGTTGGTGAGCCCCAGCTGATGCCTGGTGATGCCTCTCTAGTTAACCTGATCTCAGTTGCCTCCTTGCAACAATATTTTAATATTTGTTGATCTGCATTCCATTTTTCTTGTCCATTTCCTTCAAGCCTTTCAAGAAACTTTTTAATCTTTCTCCCCCAATAATCAAACCATTAGCATATTAAAATATTGCTACAGGTCAGAGGAACTTCTTGCCCTGAAAATGCCACGGTGATTACACACCCATTTCTATACCTGTATGTGCTGAGGAATGCAACTGTTTTCTTTGACCTTAGGTTTGACTGCCTGGTTATACTTTCATGTTTAGAACTATAAACATGGAATTTGCTTATCCTCAGCTTTATCTGGATTTCCAATTTCTCCCACTGTCCTAAAGGCATTGCATGACACACATTCATAAAGTTTAGCAAAGTTACATGTATTTTCTGCTCTTATTCCCATTGGATTATCTCACTAAATTCTTAACATTAAGCCAAAACACAGATGAAGGATCTGTGTTTAGACTTAAACTCCTGTTCCATTTGTTTACATTTCTCTTAGCTTCTACCTTTTACATTGGTCCAGATTGATACAAGCAGTCCCATGTAAATCTGTGCATAAAAGCCTATTTTTCAATACTTAACACAACTGAATTTCGTCCTCATGCTTGTATTAGAGAATTAGATATGGATGTGTTTTCTTTCCCCTGAAAATTCCCAGTACTGCTCCCTTTGTATAATCAACAGATTGTTTTTGCCTTGCTGCTCGTAATTCCGTACAAAACATGGTTTTTTAGATACATGAACTCTACTGAAGAGGCAAGCAAATGTGACCTTTCGACTGGGACTGGAGCAGTTGGTGTGACTCAGTGCCTGTCAGGGCTGATCTCACTGGTGCTAACTCACAGTGGCCCCAAGGGGCTGCCCCGTGCTGCCGCATCTCCAGCCATGCCCTCTGCAGCACTGGCACACCCCATACAAGGGGCGAGCCTGCAGAAGTGGAGTAACTCACAAATGAGTAACTGAATAGCACGCTGTCTGTGTCCATGATCTACCAGGGCCAAGGTCAGAATGGAACACAGACACAGTGTTATACCTTTTATGCAGTTTAAAATGCATAAAAACAATGACTTGGGGAAGAACAAATGAAAGAGTGGACATGGAAAGGCAGCTTTGACTGAAATAACTGAAAGACTTCCCAAACTATAATCTGTACTGTGCTGCCCTGTTTTCTTTTATTTTCCTTTTTTTTTTAGCCGTGAGTTTTAACCTACCACCAGTGGTATTTCCTCAGGACTTCATTCATGCCACTTCCGTTCTTTTGCAAAGACTTCAGACAGCTACTGAAAAAAACCCCACTGAAGTTTAGAGACTATTACCCAATATTGTTCTGTTAAAATATCTGATTTCTGTAATAGATAGAGTATAAAGTATGTGAAAATAACACTAAGGAGACCAAGTGTGCTCATAAGGGGTTGGAGCTGCTGTATTTCAAGTAAAAAAATGGAGATTGCAGAGTCATTATAGGAGAAATCAACAAACAGAGCATGCAATTGAGAATCTAAAACTTACAGCAGGTGGCAGCTCATCTTCTTCTGCCTCTCTAGTTTGCCTATCAGGTCTTTTTAATTGTACTTTGATCTAAATAAAAGCAAATAAACAAGAGAAAAACCAAGCAAGCCAGAACATCTAGATATTTTTGAAATGTGGATAGTTTTCTACTGTATAATTTACAACAGCTCGGTACAGATTTATCACTTGGCTAACCCAGGGTTATTTCTTTATACACTGAATGTCTCTAACATCTGCAAAAAAAAGACAATTCTTATGTGTTAACTAAATAACAATCATTTGGCAGACCTACCAGTGCTTAAAACAAAATGGGAGCAGCACCTGGTTGACTTTTTTCCAAACAATAACACAGTCTTAATATTAAGTAAAAAATAAACATTTCTCTTTAAATCCAAATTTAGAGATTGGTTCATGGTACAGTTTGTCTGGATCCCCGACAATGTAACATCTTTTTGGCATTTAGACCTGGTTCTCTGTACTGATACACTGTATCACCTTGCACATTCAGTATTTTACCAAGCTTTCAGAGGTGTCAGCAGGAAACACCAAGATATTTGGGAAATCTCAGGGTGTGAAACAGGCTGCCAGTAACAGGCTGTGACATTCCAAATGAGACTGCTAAGTACAAGAAGAAACCCTTTTCTTCAGGATGTGCACTGACACGATGCTCTGTCAGTGATTAAGAGATGAGTGCTGCTGCAGGGACCTGCCTCTGCAGTCGTGCTTACAGGTGTGTCTCCTCTGCTGCTTCTGGAAACCCATCCGCCTGGGAGTTGAACTCTTTCATGGAAAAAAAGCAGCAACTGAAACAATGCTGCCAGTAAACACAAAATTGGAGGCATTGGATATACCTGCCTACACAAGTCACACAGTGAATAAACTTTAATTCTCTTATGTACTTGCCTGAGATCAATAATTAGAAAAGAGGGAGTCACCATGGATAGCACTCACAGTTTCTGCTGAGGCACTCAGTCCCCCGCAGTAACAAGAACATGTTGTTTACATTCTGTATGATTTACCTCAATGACAAAACTGGTATTTCACAAAAACACAAACAGAAAACTTTTTATCTTCTTAATTTCTGTCAAGCTTTATGTCTTTAAAGGTCTGTATTAGTATTTCCACCCACCCTTGCCAGCAAACAGAACCACAAAATCATAGAATGATTTGGGTTGGAAGAGACCTTAAAGAGAAAAGGCTGGAATATAATTCTAACCCCCCTTGCCATGGGCAGGGACTCCTTCCACTTGATCACATTGCTCAGAGCCCCATCTAACCTGGTCTTGAACACATCCAGGGATGAGGCATCCACAGCTTCTCTGGGCAACCTGTCTCTGTGCCTCACCACCCTGAGGGTAAATAATTTCTTCTGAATATCTGATCTAAATATACTCCTCTTTCAGTTCAAATAAATATGTTGGGAAAAAGCCTTTGGAGTACATCTAGAAAAACCTGTAAAATTGAGATTAAAGCCAGAATTCTCAAAGGTGATCTCTGATTTTGAGATTACCTTTTAGCAGCAATACCTGGAGGCCAGATGGTCAGCTATGCAGTGCTGAGCAACCTCTGCTTTGCTCTCAGCTGCTCTGGTGCTTCTGAAAATCAGACCAGGAATTTTGGTGCCCCAAATATAGAACTGTGGAAATCTACTCAGAAACTATTTTCCCTAAACTCGCAAAATCAGTCCCATTTTCAATCCAGCTGAAGTGTTTTGCTTGCCAGTGTCAGGCCTCTTCAGGAAGCCCCAAGAATGGGCAGGAGCCTTTTCACCACTGGTTGTCATTATTATCCCTGTGCTGTCCTGTCTATACCTCCTGTACAACACTCAAGAGTTAGATATCTCACTATCTAACCTCAAAAAACACTCCACATCTAAACACATATGCAGATCAAATGCAATTCGGAGCTGTGGTTGCAAATCAGTCCTCAAAACTATTTAGTGTGGGGGTGAATAGATTTTCTATTGGTATTTCATCAGTGTTAAGTGTTTAAGAAAAAGGAAATCCACTAACTGAGTTCAGATAGATTAGGAGAAGTGCATGGGACAAAGTTGTGCTATAAGACAGAGAAAAATCTGTAGAGATGTTCCAGGTCTCAGTCATGAATCAAAAGCAGGGTTCGTTTGGGCTGAGACACTGTGGGTAAATGAACAGGTACAGAAACATTGCTCACAGAAACCTCTCCTCCCATATATCCAGTGAAGTGCATGGGTTTTTTTGCAGAGCTTCTTGGAAATTTTATCACTGCAGAATGGCATTTTTCATCATTAAATCCATAAATATCATTAGCTGGGATCTAATGATATAAGACTTGGTAGTCCTGAGGACATCCTGATACTCAAGTCTGGGCATGCTACATCTCTGCCTCATTTTTCTGGCAGGAGGAGAACACTTCAGCTGTCAAATCTTCCTGCCACTCCTCCCTTTTAGAAAATCACTCACCTAACTTTCTCCAGGAGATGCTAGGAGAGACAGTGATCCCAGGATGGAAAGACAAGCAGATATTAAGAATCTCCCTGCTTTGCCAGCCTTTTTCCCAAGCTGAATCCATGCAGGACACTTAGCCAGATCTGGAAAGTGAAATGTTGATAGGACAACTAAGTTGCCACAGGTTGCAGTATGACACTGTAAAAGGAGGTAGAATTCTGTATAAAACACTTTATCAGAGCTCTGAAGTGAGCAGGAAGTACCTGCTGCTCTGAAGTGATATCCAGGGGAGTATCGTCCACCCCCTGCCTCAGCTGATCAATTCGTGTAAGCCAAGCTTTTTCAGAAACTGAAATTAAGTAAATGGAGTCATGCTTACAAAGAAAAGGGGAAAAAAACCCTCTCTGCTTTATTTTTCTAACCTATCACTGCCTCCAGAATGCTACTGTAGGTATTTAATTATCTACTCTTATCAATAACAATAAAGTGATGCAATATTTGAGAAAAAAAATCTCCGTTCTCTACTCACATAGAATCTCTCTCTTGCCTGACACTACTCAGGTACAACACCCCCAGTCTGCATAACTTTTACCAAAAAGTTATCTGGTACCTCAGCTTGTGTATCTGTTAGATATGACTGACTCAAACCTCACCTACACTGGGTTACAAAGCAGAGGTAAAATTTTGAAATATTACACCCCTCAGAAAACTGATACAAAAATATTCAGGATCCTTGTAGGGAGATAAGAATTAATATTTTAAGTACTTGGCTCCACATGTCTGATAAAAGTATACTTGTTTTTGGTACTGAAGGTGAGTTATTCTCTTTGGTTAAATGCTAAACTTTACATTGAGCTTAAAGGAAGAATTATACAGCTACCCCTGGCCAGAGATCTCACCAAGTACCAACCAGACCTCTGTCTGGGTGTTCACATCAGTGTACTCCATGCCCACCATCACCTAAAAGTGATAGACAGCCTGCAGAGTGAGCTTCAAAGGCCTTTAATTAAAGCCCTGAATTTAGGATAAACAGATCACACTGTGAGGACACTACAGGGATGTCATTAAAAGGCAATTTGTCCGGGATTAGCCTGGCTCCTGCTGGGTTTACATGCTCCTGGCATGGGGGGACGGGGAGCTGGTGCTGGGGCAGAGAGCAACCTCTCTCTGGCGCTGTCTGGCATGCACAGCCAGACCACACGTATTGTGGTCTGCTTGGAATTGGCCACAGGGCACAGCAGCTGTAAACAGGGACCTGAGCCTCCCAGACAAATGATGGATTGAGCCACGACAGATGTTCAACATTATTTCCTTTTGGATTCTTCCAGGAAGCCCATCACTCAGGGTAAGCAGGCAAAGGAACCTGTTCCTGGATGGGTCATGGCTTAATTTATGAATATTAAAATAGGCCCTCTCTCCCTTCACTGAAACTCAGCACATGCCAGACTTTCATTATCTTGGCCATTTCTTTATTATGCTTTTATTAGATTCCACTTTTAAAATCATGTCCTTGAGCAATTTAATTTTTACATCTTTTTAACTTTTGGGGAGTGTTTTTGCTCACAGGTCACTCCTTATTTAATTCTCAGAATAAAGGCCTTCTGTAGGTATCACCATATTTAAAAGTAAATAAATTACCACTTGTATTTCATGAAACATATTCTTCTTCCCTTTATTCTAATTCACTGCTCCAAAAGGAAAACCCAAATAGAAAATGGAAAAAAAGGGGGAAATCATTCTTTAACAACATTCTGTTTAAATGAAATGCTAAGCACTGTGCAAAAATTATAACATTAGTATAATTTTATGTATTTTAATAGCTTGAGTATTTCCCTGACTTGCTGAAACCCCTACCAGGAGTCAGTCCTCAGGGCCAATGAGCAAAATGGCAAATAAAGCTGAGTAAAAATATCCTGGAATAATTTATAGTCTTTAATGTGTTTATTTGTCTAAATGTAATATTTATATGATTCTCATTTATGAAATTACTTAATGAAACATAAAATGTTATGAGACGTAATTTATTTTATTAAAATAAAAATCAGGAACACATTACTCGTATGGATAGTCTCATCTGAATTTAATCCCTGTTGTTGGGCACTCTGATTCTTTCTAAGGCTCAGAAGCCTCAGGTACATCACTTTCAGAAAACTGTTCATCATGAAGAATAGAGATGCCCTACAACACTCAGGAGAGATCTTACTATCTTTATTTCCTATGGATTGAGACAGCAACATTAAAAACTCTCAAGTGCCTTTGATAATAAAGCCCCAACCTGCAAACATTTAGAAACATAAATAACCTTAATTAGTATACCCGATGTTGAGAAGGACACTCATATAAACAAACTAAAATATATAAAAACCATTATTATCCGAAGAGAGGTACTCTAAGAAGTTTTCCATGCATTTATCAAGGCTGGCTCCCTTAAGCAGACATGGAGGCGGCCTCACCTATATCTGCCACTGAGAAAGTCACAGTTGAAAAATGTGGGATTTGGAACCTAATCTATGGAAAAACACCTGGATTGGGATTCATTTCTCTCCTATCCTTTCATAACTAAGATATTTCTTCTAAAGTGAAAACTGCTCTCACAAATTACTACTGTGCCTGAGTAAGTAAGCTGTACATGATGTGGATGTGAATGACAGTGAAGGGAACTAGGTCAGCTGTGTTGTTAAAAAAAAGGAAAAAAAAAAAAGAGAGAGAATACAGCAGCTAATCTAAAACCAGAACACATATAGTTTAAAAAAAGGTCCTATATTGTCTAAAAATTTTCAAAGTCCCTTACTTGTGTTTTATTAAATTTGTATTTTTTTTCTGTGTTTCTGTTTTCCTCATACTACAAGATGATCCAAATTTTTTCTTGGGAAAAGTCGGATCCACATTTCCTCAATGGCAAAAAATTCTCACATTTGAAACAGAGAAAGCATTATCATTTTATTCCATAAGTCAATACATTTAAACATCTGTTTTGGCAAACTAATAAGCCCTTTTTCCATTCTAAAAATTACATACTTCCTCAAATACAATCCTTGCTAAAATATTCCCTTCCACTGCCTCTCTCTTTAACTACTGCGGATGCCATTCTAGGCATAACTGAACGGTCTTTCTGAGCTCATCTGGAACCTGAATTAAATCAGTTTCTTCTTCCAGTGATGTGTACGTGCCTTGCTTCTTGTGTACTTCCTTACAAACCCACTGAGAGGTACTTGAATTGGGACACAGCTTATTAGGATACAAATCTAAATATACGAGATATTGTATGAGACCAAAACTAAGGATACTAGAGAGTAAATTAAGAAAGAACTGATTTTAAGTTCCAGTTCATTAAACTGGTTTACAAGAACTTTTTGAAAGATAAATGAAACTCCTGAAGTGGAACAGGCAGTAACTAACCCACAGAACCCACAAAACTATTTCCTATTGTAGCATTAAGTGTTTTAGATGCCCTGAGCGATGCTCTTGTTTGGATTTTGAATGCCTCATCACTTAAACACATCAGTGACATAAAAAGTCAGTCAGAACTGATGTATTAGCAGGAGAAAGAGGTGCTATTACTTGTATATCAGAACATGGCACTCAATTGTCAAAGGTAAGCCCAGGCTTCACTGAACAAGCTATAAGCACCATGCTGTTACTTGGTCACTTGGTGCCCCTTCTCCCAACGTGAGCACCCAAACCCACAGGGATCTCTGCCTCTAGATGGTCACAGTATAGCATTTAAAGACATCATTAAGTTCTTTTATATTTTCCCTTTGTATTTTGATGCCCTTATTAATTAAGAACAGGTTTCAGGTGTTACTTTATAGCTGGAAAGAAAAGCTGCAGCACCTCGTGGGATTTCTACTGATAAGCAAATGAGACTTGAGTACACAGAGAAGCGATGACCTCTTTGGAAAGGTAAGATGAATCATTTTACTGCAGTGTACTGCTAAGAGCTTCTTGTTCAGAAAAGCCCTGCAACGGAAGGGGCTGTGTGGAGCAAGAATAAGAAGAATGGAGGTATGTCCTCTCCCAGTCAAACCTGGATGCTTTTTACAGCCACAAGAGTAAGAGTGAAATAATGGGTTTCCACCTTTGTCTCTGGAGGTGAAGGAGACCCTGCTGTGATTCCAGAAGTGGAGGCAGGTAAGGGTGACCACATTGCTTCCATCAGGCCACCAGCTGGGTGTTGGGCTGGTGGACAGTACTCATGACTTGTCAGGCTCTATTTGGGCTTGTCCTGGCCTGCCTGGAGCTTTGCTAGAGCTTTTTTAGCTGTAGCAGCAGACTTCCAGCATAACTCAAGTTAAAAGAGGCTTCAGAAGGTCCAACCACTACTTGAAGCGGAGTCAGATATGAGAAGATGTGGCTAATGCTTTTTTTCTGCTGTTAGTTTATTTTCCACATTGGTGACAAAGAAGGAAAGAAAAAAATTAAATTAAACTTGATACTTGCTCTCTGTTTTCAGATCCCATAATTTTTAAATCTGTGTTTTCCAATTACTTGTGAGGAATAGCACAGTGCTGTAACTACAACAAAGTGGTTATGCAATAACAACTTTTTAAGGCATTTCTAACTCAGGTCATATTTAAATCAGCTTTTATCAGATGATAATACTGTAACTGTAGATAGTACTGTAAACCCAAACTCTTCAAATTCCAAGTGTTCACTTTAAAACATGTGAAATTTCCTCCAAAATAAGTATCCCCTCCTGTCTGAATTACCAAAAAGAAAAGGAAAAGCTAGTAATATCAAGAGGGATCTAAAAATCACAAAGATCCAATATTAATAAAAGAGTAAGAATGCTCACTGAAGTCAATACCAAACAATAGTAGTTATTCATGTAATTTACAATTACACATTTTAGTGGCAATCCCTACACTCTACATATCTTTTGACATGCCTTCAGTCTGCTTCTGAAGAAAACCAGAAGCAAAATTCTCAGCCAAAAAAAAGACATGCCACCATTTTTTGTTCACATTGTTTTCATGATTAATTTTATAGCCTTGGAAAGAAATTATTATTTTAAAAAATATTTCATTTGTGGAGATAATAGTAATTAATTACTTGTACATTGATTTTTTTTTAATTTGTGATGAACTTCTGCAGTATATCAGCCTTGATACTCCTATTCATCATCTTGTTAATACCCTTTATATTACCATAAGAAACAGAAGTAACCTGCTGTTCCACTTCTAATCACTTACCACTTTTAAAACAACATATGGCTGAGGTTGAATACATTTTTGAGAATTCTGTTTGTTTGGCAAAATTTAGTATCAGCTTAAAATATGCTTTCCTTTAAATTCTTTTCAGCTTACACTTAAATATATAGGTAGTACTCTAATATATTTCAGTCAAAAATGAGTAAGACCAAGGCAGGTTTTTGTGTAATATGTTTTTAGGTACTTCACAGAAGTGAGTAAATGCTGCTATTGCCATCTTCCTGCTGCAACAAAAGCAAAGACAGATCCTGAGATTAACAACCCTGTGAAGTATAAGCAAAAGCTTCTTCCAAAATACCCACTCAGATAAAATCTTTCTAAGCTTGCTTAACACTCTGGGCTTACCTTATCTTATTTACTCCTTTTTCTGTACCACTCTTGCTTCATCTAAGCCCTTGCAGCACCTCCCCACCTGTGCTCATGAAATCCCTTAACGTCACTTCCAGGGTCCTGCACCTCTCCAGGTCTGGATGAGGGCATCACCTGGGCCTGGGCTACGGGGAAACACAGAGCCTCTGAAAGCACCCCTTCCAACTGGGCCCTGGACTCATCACCCACGTGAAAATCTGATTCCAAGATGTTCAGAAAAATTACTTTATTATTAAATAACAGCTTTTTACCCATAGCAATACTAAAGAATATAATGGATGGGAAAACACAGACTTGCCTATCCATCACTTTCTCCAGACAGTGGCAGAGAAATGGAAACAATAGGACAGAAAAGTGCAGGACCCTTCCTGACCTCTCTTCCACAGCCAAAAATCTAAATGTTTACTGTGATAATTTTTCTGCCTAGGATATGAAGCCTGTCAAGGATTTTGCAGCATATGTGCAGCAGTACATAGAGATTTAAGCCTTGCAATGATTTACAGTCAGAGACTAGGACTGTAGCCAATCTTTATTGTAATTTTTCAGTGCAGAAAAACTACTTTTTTGGAGACAGTCATCTCGTAATGCTTGAGAGCAGATTTAGCTAACAAAAAACCCCACAAAAAAACCGGGAAAAGTGGTGAAGTTGTTATTCTGAAAGTGTGGGAGGGAGCAAATGAACATCTTTTCATGAAGCACATAAGGAGAAAATTCTCAGATCAGAAGCAAATCAGAGTGCAGGTGTATACAATTTACAGTTAAAGAAATAAAAGAACAGCAGGCTATTGCAAAAATGGAGCCACTCTTAGACAAAGTACAGAAGCAGCAAAGTGAGGCTTTTGTCCTGCAAATTTCTGAGCTCTCCTGCCTAATCTATAATAAATGATAGTGGATAATATGCTATTAACTCTATGAAGACAAAAAAATTGGTCTCTTTCTGGGGTGTTTGGACAGTTTCAAAGTGCATTTTGCAAGAATAACAATCCTGTGTCTCACTCATTGTGTTAAAGATCATTTTGATCTGACTCCTGGCAGACTAGGGTAAATAAATGCAATGAAAATTATTGTTCACACCCTAAGAGTGACAGACTAACTGCTGTACTACCCAGCAGGCTTACTGATGGTCTTAATTAAATACTTTCACAAATTCAGACCCCTGGCTTTGATAAAGATCAGCATCTTCTCCTGGAACGTCCACCGCGGGGCAGATTTGTCTGGCCCTCAGAGCAGATGCCGCGCTGAGCGCCTGCGTGGCCGCTTGCCAAGCGATACTTTCGTGGAACTCCTGGAGCAAAGCATCACACTCTGACACATTTTGCCAGCTGTCCTATATTCTCAAGCACAGTGACAAAATAAAACCATCTCATTATTTGACTATTTCCCATGCTAATCCATGCTGCTTGGCCAACCAGTGTGAAACTAAATAGCTGATGGCATTTTTTAGGGGGAAAAAAGTCCAAATCTAGGGTTTTGCAGGACTGTGGAATTACTCCAAGAGGCTTTCTGATGAGTCATTATCCAGCTGTCTGAAGCTTTTGGCAGAAAAGACATTAAAAACATATTATGACTGCACAGCTTTCGCTCCGGGTCCTTGCTCCAGATGATTTTTTTGCCTGTATGTACTGTTATCTACATTCTTTGCAGGATATTTATTCATATAGTCCTAACTACAATCATTGCAGAATATTTATTCACTGAGAATTCTGCTTATACCTCAATATTAAATAGCTGTTGCGTGGCCTTGGATGGTGCTGTTTAAAACAGTGGTTGTAAATCTATTACTTCCTCAGACTACATCTACATCAGCCAAATTTTCCTGCCTGTCTCTTTTTCCACAGATGCCCTGAGGAAGAGTTTCATTCTAGGCAATGACCTACATTAGGGCAGGCTTGCTGCTGCAGCCCTGGAGAGCACCTTTCAGTCCTGTTCTGCTTCCCCACTGCGGAGCCCCAACTCCGACTTGTTTTTCATTCAAAGTCTCTTGCTCAGCTTCGGTGTTCCAGGAAATAAGCCAAACATCTTAAGAAAAATGGTTCACAGGAACTATTCAGAAAGGATTTAATTACTTGATACTAGTTGTCACTGAAAAATGCTCTGCTCATACCAGAGAGAGAAAAAAATACCAGGTAAGAGTAGGAACACTGAAAGCATCAGGAGAGGTGATTCTTCTCCTCCACTCCACTCTCACGACTCCCCGCTTGAGTACTGTGTTCAGCTTTGGTGTCCCCAGCATAAGAAGGACATGGACCTCTTAGAGCAAGTCCAGAGGATGCTCACGAAGCTGATCAGAGAGCTGAAGCATCTCTCCTATGAAGACAGGAGGCCAAGAGAGTTGGGGTTGTTCAGCCTGGAGAAGAGAAGGCTTCAGGGAGACCTTCCAGAGGCCTTCCAGTACCTAAGGGGGACTACGAGAGTTGTGGAGACCAACTATTTACAAGAGCCTTGAGTGATAGACAAGGGGGAATGGCTTTAAACTGAAAGAGGGTAGGTTTAGATTAGATATTAGGGAGAGATTCTTTACTGTGAGAGGGGTGAGGTACAATAAGATGTTGCCCAGAGAAACTGTGGATGCCTTATCCCTAAAAGTGTTCAAGGCCAGGGCTCTGTACAACCTGGTCTAGTGGAAGATGTCCCTGCCTGCAGCAAGGGGGTTGGAATTAGATAAACTTTAAAGTCTCTTCCAACCCAAGTCATTCTATGATTCTATGTCCTGGTCTGTTTAGGGCGTAACTACTATGACTACACCCTCCTAGAACATAGGAAAAAACTCTGCGTTGGAGTATATATATCCAGTAGCGTGGATATAAAGGATCTCTTTTGCATAACTTTAACTATGAAGTCTTATGTAGCTTGTTGAGAGACAGATGTAGCTTCACAGAGCGACTCTTTGCAACCTATGATGTTGAAGATAAGTAAGACTAGTTCTCCTATACTGCTGATAAAGAACACACGGGACACTGTCATAGGACAATCATCTCATGCTAATTGCTGAAGTTCAGGAAAAAACCCCAAAGCCACTGGGTGTGGAAAAAGTACTGAATAGTAAATACCTGACCAAGTGTTATAACCGTAAGCAGCATGTCCTTTAATAACTTATACAAATGAATGTACACGTACTCTTATTTTGTGTTTAGTATCACAGGGATCTATACTGCCAGGAATCCATCAGTGTCTAGCACAGATACTTCTCTATAAATAAAAATGCTGGGTGAACACTTTAAAAAAATCAGCATCAAGGAATCTCGAGCTTTGAAGTGGTGCTAGTGTTTACTGCTCAGCTTCACTGAGTGCACACTGCAACAGAGGAAAACCCAGAAATATCCCTATATGCTAGAATAAACTAATTATCAAAAAAGTATATTTAACTATTTAAAAAGTATATTAAACAATCATTGCTCATGCACCAAGCTGTGTTCAGGTAGAGAGACCATAGGGTCCAGACAATAGGTTTTGCACTCAAGCCCTATGAATACAGCTCACAAGGCTTCAATTATAGGATCAGGCATAATACAGTTTGTGAGAGAGAAAGAAAAAAAAAGCCAACAAATGACAGTTGTATGGCCTGTGGTAAGTGAAGTTTAAAGATGATTGGCTAGTATTGCTCAGGCAATCTATCTACATCTCCATACTACATCTATCACCATAGCAACTGCAGCCTTGGAAGTGTTTCCAAGACTCTAAGAGCAATTAATTTTACAGGAGATGCAAAACTGTATCCCTATTCTCTTACAGAGGATTTAGATGGATCACGCCAAGTACCCCAACAGCCTGAATACAATAGTTATCACTTTTGACTTTGTAGGATCATTTACTCACTGTTGAGATCGTTAGTCAGTAGTGCATTACATGCATGCAATTTTAGGAAGGTGGACAAGAAGAACAGGCTCAGTCCACAAGGACTGGAAAGCTGTGAGCTAGTCCAAGGAAAATAAGAAGTCCTGGGCAGCAGTCTGGCCACTGCTTGTGAGTGACAGGGAATCCAGACAGCAGACAGTCTGCTCCCAGCAGGACATGCAGCAGCACATGGACTGGGAGAGGTCTGTGCTAACACATCTCTCTTCATCTTCCGAACCTGTGGCACACAGGCTATCTAAAGAAACCATTATTCCATGTAAACAAAAGCTTGCTCCACAATTGTATGGCACCACTAATACTTCCTCTTATGTGCAGCAGCCAAACAGGAACTGACACCAGTGTTTGTGCTCTGGTCACTGGCTTTAATATCAACTAGAACTGTCTCTGCAAAAAATCATAGTGCTGGAACAAAACATCCTTTTAATCATCACCTCCACAGTGCTCAGTATTTCAGAAATCAACACACACAGACAAGTGTGTTGAGAGAGACGTGAGATACTGTGATTTAATTGGAAGATAGAGATTCTTTCTGGACAGAGAGTTAATCTTCTAGATAGAAGCTTAGTAACACAATGGTTTTAAATTAATTAAGTACATTTTAAAAGGTGTGGTTTTCTAGAGACTGAGATGTCATGAATATCCAGGTTCAGAGGAACTCCCTTCTCCTCATCAGCCCCCCTTCACTTATGGTGATCTCTGTGTCCCACCTGTGTGCTTATGACTTTTGTCAAAAATAGCACGCTCTTCATCTCCACCTTGTTTCTGGCTCACAACCACCTAGCTTGGAAACCAGTGTTACCAGTGAAACTTTAGGCAGAATATTGCACTTAAACATCCATTTCCTGCAGTAAAACACAGAGAAAAAGGGCAATGTACTTAAATTCAACTCATGCATATTTGGGAAGAAGGACAGTTCCTAAAGGTCATGTCACTGGCTGGTCCTTGTAACATCTGAGCTGGCACCAGCAAAAAAAACTGCTGCTTTTTCATCAAACTGCCACTCATCAACAACAGTCCTGCAACCAGGATTTCACCTGACAGCTCATCATCATTAGTAGCCTTATTTCATTGCTTTCATTACTACTGACTCCTTTTCCTTTCCTGCCTTGTAGTTTTCAGACCCAAATACTTAGAGAGCTTCTAATTATCATTATTTCCTCTTCACGGGCTGGTCCTAAATTTATCATGGTGTTCCTGAGTTGGTATTCATTTACCATTTTAATCTCTTGGGCAGGCAGTTATCACCACATACCTACTACTTGCCATTATCAGCAATCTTTTCTTAAATGTTATGTGTAAATGTGAAAGTATTGGAAAGGTCATAGCAAGCATAAGAAGCAGAGTGGTGGGACTACACTGAAGTAGCAATTAAGAAGCCCACTTCAACTGAGTATTTTGAAAAATATTCCTGTTCACCTCAGCTTTTCATCAAGGAGGGATGAGGTTGGATAAAGATTTTGAACCCAAACCTATAGAAAAGTGTCTGAAGCAGCTTCTCAGACCACAGGGTGGTCAAGGCAGCCCAGATACAAAAGTCCTCCTGGTCATGGTGCAAAACTGTCCCAAGCCTTACCTGACAAATTTCACTACTAATCTCACCGTGAGTTTAGCCGGAAACTGCATCCCTGCTCTGAAACTTTAATGAGCATGTGCGGGATTAATTACTTGTAAGAGATTTTCCCAGGAGCCGAGAATGCCCCAGTGACCCCAGATCAGCTTAGCAATGCTATTTACATTCATACAAGACAAATCATATCTGCTTTGGGTGCTCGTGCATATACTGCAGGGACAATAGTCTCTACAGCAATGCAGTATCAAATTATAAAGCCATTTATCCTGATTTAAATCATTTACAGGTTTGTCATATTCAATTTTTCTACAGTGAAAAGATTTGCTAGGTCAGAATTGTTTACCTGCACTAATTTTCAGAACAGCACAGTCAAAGTTAGCTACTTATTTTAAATAGTTTGATAACTAAACATCTCTATTCAATAAATAAATAAATAAATAAATAAATAAATAAATAAATCCCCCTTACAGTTCAGAAGACAGAAAAATCTTAGAACTCCTGTGTCACTACAAACCCCACACTCAACAGAAGACCTGAATGAGGACTTCAGTTATCTGAATTTGGAGACTTTCTAAAGAACGGTTTAGTTTAAAATAACCTAAATGTTGTCCAGCAGCTCCTGAGCTCACCATATGTCACCATAGCATCTCCTAAAGCCACTATGGCTCAGTGACAAAAATGAGGTGCAGGCAGCTGAATTCCAGCTTGATGACAATGAGGGTTGCTCTTAAGCAGAGAAACACCCAGTTAAATATGAAAAAAGTTAATTAGCAGACACTGTTTGTCATTACAGCAGAGCAAAAGAGCTTGAGTAGGAGCTAATAAAAGTTTTCCTGTAAGTGAAATGCCCTGTAATTATTTGAACTAAATTACATTATCATAGTCTGGGACATGCAGTCACTTCCACTCTTTTTTCAGAGCAAGAACTTTGTCTTCCCTCTTCATCTCTCTCACAAATACAATGTAATCCAATTAACACTTTATCTAACCCTTATCAGCACCTTCTTCAAACAAGTTCTGAAAAGGAAATGAAAAAATATGTTCAGCTGTGCATAATGAGGAATTCAAATAGTCCAAAGTACTTTTCTATAATTAGTGGGAAATAATTGAGAGTTCTAAAAAACTATTTCTCTCCAGATACATGCAGGTATGGATACCTAAGAGAAAAGTTTGTGTCAACAATACAGGCTCATCTCTACACAAATAGAAAAACAGTTCTCGTACAACTCTGTATTAAAAAATATACTATATTTTTAAACATAAGTGTATTGCTCTTTAATTTGCATGGGCTCCAAAAAATGCACCCAGAAAACCGAAAAAACTTAGCTCTGGATTATAATTATCAAATGTATGCTGTACAGAAATGGGGTCTTTGGGGCTAAATTTTACAGTGATTATCCAAATTTCTGCTGTGCTAAGCTTTGGAAATTAATGGAATATGCACTGCAGGGGAACAAGACTACCAAAATTTTAACAAAACTATTAATTTCATGCTTAAGAATCTCTTTATCACCAGAAATTAAATCTATTGCAGCTACATCTCAGTACTGTTTTTGGTCTAGTGGGTGGCATCCCTGCCCATGGCAGGGGGGGTGGAACTGGATGATCTCAAAGATCCCTTCCAACCTATGATTCTATGATTCTATTTATGTAGCTAAACACTCTTTGCTTTAAATTTTTTGCTGAATGACTTTGCAGTTTGCAGTAATGCTTCATAGGTATCCTTGCTTCCAAAAGTGCAGTTCAGGGTACCCTGTCATGCTGATTTTACTCTTGTGCCTTCAGCCATAGTTTTGCTTCAGCAATGGTAGCTTTTAAATATTTCAGTCACGTTGCTGTTGTGATCCTCGAACTGCACCAAGAATTCAAATAAAAAACTATTTTTGTCTTGGTCAAGTGAAAGGGACAAATCTGGAAAATGTAAAACACCTGATTGCCTCTTAGGTCTGAATACAAAAATTGAAAATTGCCTGTACATATTTTTGTCTGTAAGTTTCTGCTATTGAATGAAAACTTTTCTTCTGTTTTCCAAAGTAAAAACTATCAAATATTGAGAATACTGTTATAGAAAGCATCTATCACTAAGCTAGAAGAGTGGTGTGTTACTATGATGCTTGCTAAATGGAAGAGTAAACAGAACACTCAATAACCCAGAAAGAAAACCTACACTTTTTTCTACCTGGAATAATATTGTTATTTTCAACTGAATTGAACTGTCATTCTTTTATTTTACTCAAACTACTCAAACAATTAAATCTGAAAGACTCCATGACACCATATCAACATCAACTTGACAATTTTTTCACCATTGTCTGGAAATCATGATGGTCCTCCTTTCTTTTTCATCACTGTTCAAAAGTGCCTCAAAAATATTCTAAGAAATCTGAGAAACATTTTTCTTGATAAACTGAGGACTCTACAGAAGAAACTGAAATCTGTGAATAGCCAGGAGGTGAAATACAAAAAATTAATAAAAAGAAAGTATACACTCAAACATTAACATGGTCTCCAAAAAGAACTGCCCAAAGGGTGAGCTTATGGTCTCCAACAGGATATACAGAGGATACAGCTGGAGGAGCTGGAAGACCTCTAAGGCATCTTTACCCTGTGTTTACCCTCTCCAGAATGCCATTTCCATCATTTAAAGATATGGTGAAGAGAACTGTCTGTTCTTCTTCTGAAGAGAAGAGTCTGTTTACTCATTAGACTTCCAGTTGATAAGCAAAGAAACCTTTTGTATTCACAGTTTGAAGCACACAGGACCTGTGCATAAACCCTTACCTGTAGGCTCTCACTTCATTTTCAGATATCATGGCTTACCAAAGTGAAGCTGAAATCACCAGCATGCTTCAAATACCACCGATTTGCAGTTGTAGGTCTGTAATTAAAAGCCATGTTTGACATCTGAATTTAACTGACACCCATATACATGGCTTTAGGCTGGTCTCCACTCTCATTGTGGTTTGTATAACATTAATTGAAATGCTTCCCTTGAAGGGAAACTTTCTGACGGCCAACCAAGTAAACAGCTTGGGTTCCAATTCCCTTCAATCATCCTACTGATGTGATCCAATAGGAAGTGATTTTAAATCTGAACTGTCACTAAAGAACAAAGCTCAAGGTTAAAATAAGAAAGAAACAGATATCTGAAGTTTTTCACACGACAAAAAAAGAGGTTCAGACAGAACTGTGTTTTAGTTATGCCAACTTGGATACAGACCAAATGAATAACAGCCTGTATGCTACAGACATGCAAAGAAGTCAGGAAAACCCAGTCAAATACACTGAGACAACCTAAAAATCCCTCTAAAATGCCCTTCTGACCACACATGTTCATTAAATTATGGCTTGTGCTAGGAATGCTGGATTGAAACTGCTGTAGATTTGGATAAGAGAGTTTTGGTATTAAACAGACTAGCAAGAGCTCTTGCTTGTGAAGTCAGAATTGTATCTATATGTTGAAATCCAGTGACCCTTTTCACAGTCATTGTTAACTAAGGACAATTCACAAGATGTTTTCTTGGTACATAACAGCCTTTTGTATTTCACTGCTTTCACTTTTTACTTAGCAAGAAGTGAAAAGAATTGGAGTGCTGTAAATGGTTTCCAAACCAGAAGATAAAATAGCATTTTGAGCAGAAGAAAATTTTAACTAACCATAGATGAAACACAAGTGGAAAACACCTTTTAGTCAAAGTATTACTTTCACTGTAATTGAGAAAAGTGCTTTTTCAGACTATACATCCTGTGCATGATATGCTGTGAAGCAGTTTTAAAAGAAACACACACTTCATGTTAAAAAGAAACATACACTTCATGTTAAAAAAATTCCATTAGACAGATGTCTCCATCTACACCCAAAGTACTGGAGCAAGCCAACCACCTCTCTTCTTTTTCACACATCAGCAAATCAGCTTTGAAGTGCATCTTCCCAGAAGCTCACCTACCTGAGTGCTCTGAAGGATTTACATCCTAATGACAACTGAAGCCAAGAACAGCAAACACCATCTTTTCCCTTAAATTTTCAATTGAAAGATATCTATAAAATTAAACTGAGCACCCAACTGCACCAGTGAAGGGCTAAGATAAACTTTTTTTTTTTTAAGATCAGCTTGCACATCTACAAAAACTTAGACAGACACAAGATTTTCCCCAAACAACTGCTGACATGTCTCCTCAGACACCTCCACAGTAAATGTTTCAATGCATACATGGCTTAAAACACTATTTCCAGCCTTGGGGGACTTCGCAGTAAATCTTACAGTTCTCAGCCTTTAACTGAAAAGTATTGTTCATTTTAACCCTGGAAGAGATTGGTCACAAATCACCAGATTCTGAAATGTCTACAAGGGCTTTTTTTGTTCAAAGTTTTCCTTTGTAACCTATAACAAGAAATTTCATAAAGGACTACTGGAAGCAGGGAACTTAGGGAAGCAGGAAAATACACAAACATGAGAGAATGGAAACATACTGTTACTTTCTCAAAATTAAATCAATGTTTCTTACTTACTTAACTGGTAATAAAATGCACAGGCTTCCCAGTATTCGGCTTAAAATTATGGGCACATTGCCCGTTTTGATTTGCAAGATGTTGACTTCTTTAGTCACACCACCAAGGGGGACCATAAAGAAGCACTTCTTTATTACTCTGTAGGCATTGCCATCCATCTTATCTTAATCACTTTGAGCACTATTTCGGGAATGATCCCTGCCATAACTCAGAAGCCATGCGCCAGCACTTCAACCTTTTCAAAGCTTAGACACGATTTCAAATTCTTTTGTAGTTCGGAACAAAGATTTCTTACTGGCTGGACCAAAAATCCTTTATCATTCAGCAAGGGAAGTGCACAGGTACCACCACTGTTCTTTCTCCTTACTGACCAAGGAAATAATTACTACTTAGAGCTTATGAAGAGACTATTACAGAATGTGAGATAAGAGTGAAAATAAGTGAGATATATATATATATATATATGTATATAAAAGAGAAGCTGTTTGGGTTTACATTTCTAGTTGACAGATCATCAGTTTAGAATGGAAGCAAGTAAGGCCTACAAGAAAAATTGCACAGTAACACACTGTGAAGAATTTGTGTTCGGATGCCTTTCAACGTGACTGATTCAGATGAACAATAATAAAAGTTTCTTTTCATTCTTAAGAGCTTCATTCAAGCTTTGACAACCAAAAAATTGTTCCAACAAGTTACACAGTATGGAATGAATGCAGTTACTGGGATGCTTATTTTATATATAATAAGGCCCTTTAGTTTAACAAGTCATTAGAATAAACATATGTCATACCACAAAGAAAAGAGATGTAAAATTCTTCCCATTATCTTCTCTCTCTCTCCCCTATTCAACTACAAGGTTATTAATTGCAGATGGCAAAGGAAAATGTCTTCTTTTATGTGCACATCTGCATAGTTATGTGGTAGAGACATTCTATGATTCTATGAACTTCAGATACAAAGTAAAATTCAAAACGTTGTGAAGCAACCTTCCAGTGCTGCATGAACTGATTTCAAACCACAGAAATGAACACCAAAAAAAATTTTCTTAAAAATTTAAATCATAAATAATTTTCTCTCACTTCAGCACAACACTTGCTGAAACTCCCACAGTAAATCTCTTGCACTATAAATTTTATTTCTCTTTCCCCTCATCTCCCACCCAAGGGAACCCCTAGGAGGGAAACACTGGCAGGAGTGCACTCACTGAAATAGTGCCTGGAATAGTGATTTATACATCTGGCTGAAATAGCCAACCACTGGATGTCACTGTTACTCCACATGAAGTAAGCAAACACAACCATGAGATTGCTACCACCATAGAATAGCTGTCTACTGTTAGATACTTCAGAAAAAAACCCCAACAACAAAAAAAAGCCCTTTGAAAAATGCAGTGAATTTAAAATTTAGGAGGAGTTCCAGGGAAAACCATGCTTGGAAAACAAAGGCTTAGGGAAACTTCAGTGCAAAGTGTGGTCAATGGTGGCCTATGCAACTGTGCCAAATTTTGGCTTTGAAAGAAACGAAAGGAAAAGTTGGCTTTTCCTTCAGAATGGGAGAGTAGTTTCTTCTTCAAGTCCTTTGTATTTCTAGCTTCTGGGACTCCTGGCTGTTTCCAATTGCTACCAATTATATATAGCCGTTGTTCTGCAAGTGTTTTTCTAGTTGGAAGAAGATTGTCTGACATGATTTATTTAGGTAGCACCACAAAGACACAGATGCACATATTAAAAAAATTCCCGTCAGTCCTCAGCTGATTATCCTTACAGAGAATGGTTTCCAGTTCCATTAGCTTTCCCATGAGCAAATTGGTTTTCTGGTGTAAAAATGTTATAAGCTGCTTCACACTGGATTGTAAACAGAAATTTCAGTATTCTTACAAGGAAAAAAAAAGATGCTTATCTTCCCCCTAGATTGCAAAAACTCCCTTCTTGATCCCAAGTGATTTTCTCCGTGCCAGCTTTCAACATGAAACTGCTTCAATCTACTGGATAAGGCAAAAACCTATTTCTTTTTCTTTTGTGTATCATGCTTCACCAAGCAATTGTTTTATCCTTATTTTAACCTCCTCACCTGGCTGTCTCTACTATTTCCAGTAGCCCTTGAAAATACAGAAATAAGTCAGCTTCCTATTTCCAACATCACCTCCAAGAAGCAAAATGCATCTCAGGCCACAGAATCTGAAAAGAGACCTTACTTCAATTTAAAGTGTAACTAATTGGGCTTAACCAAAAAGTTAATGCTCCTAGTAAATGTGAACTCTGTACAAAAACAAAAGTAGCCCTCATTTGTAAGGGGTTATCATTTGTTATTAATACATTCATGTTTTTTTTTTAGAATCGCTTAAATTTCCATTAGAAATTTCATCTGATGATATTTCTTAGATACTTTCTTCTTTCAAATTAAAAGTAAGTGTTAGGAATTAAAATAAAATCAAAAGTTCTTAATGAGAGTTTGAAAGGTGTCTAAAATATGCAATCATAAATAAGGAAATACTGTCCTTAAGCATCTTTAATTACAATGCCTAATTTCACCTCATGTATGTGATAAAGAAAGAGAATTTTTAAAAGTCATCTACACATTTTTCAATTTTTCTTTGCAGCTAAATATATACAATATTACTGAACTTGTTTAGCCTTGTTAAAATAGGATCTCTATGTTATCAGCATTAACTGTGGGGAAACTATAACTCCACTGAGATACAAATTCAAACTCAACACAGTGCTTATATTTCCAGATAATATTTTAATCTGTTGCTCTAGTTAGACGTCATATGATTTTATGGGGTTTCTGGTCACGTACTATATTTTTTTATGCTTCCAATTAAACTTAAAGCTGTAGAAAAGTATAGAAACATATAATCTGTACAATCAGGAAGATGAAAATATCTGGACTCAAATACAGAAAAAGCATATAGAATGCCTTAAAAATTATCCACCCATTTATGAAAATGCAGTGGAAAATGCTGTTTTAATGATACAATGCAAGGGATTTCCAAACACCTAAAAAACCCAGAGTTCACACATCTTTTTCACTATAAAATGCAGCACTGATTGCATCTTCTTACGTGACAGAAAAACTAACAAAAAAAGTATGGGTCAGGAATTAAAGAAGATTGGACAGTCATGTAAATTCTTTGTGAGTTAAAGATGCAGGAAATAAGTAGCCACAGTGAAGATATTTCAATCAAACATAGCTTTTTAACCACTTTTCCAGCTCCACATGAGAGAAGATGAGAGCTGACCTTTGCTGAATGGCACATCAAACACTTCACAACATGTAAATGAAGCCCTACATGTGATGGCCACAGACTCTGGCCACCTGTTCTTGTGACCAGGATATTGACCACAGTTTAGTAATGAAATTGAATCTCACGGAACCATTTGTATTGATGGAAATCATTCACTGGAATATGGAGCATGAAAGGCAAGCAACAATATGGCACATCACGTGTTCCCTGGCCATTAAATATACTTTTGCCTATAGTTTACACTTGTTTGACTTCTCTTTGCACTTACCAACTAGCCAAAGAATATGTGAGTCTTTCAAAACCACAGTCAGCAATACAAATTCTGCCACCAACTGCGCTTTTAACTTCAATAGAAAGGCAGAAATTGGTCACAGAAGATTCACGAAAGCAGAAAAAAATCTCTCAAAATGTCTTTCTGTTGTCTTTACACTGTCATGATGATGAAGCCTAGGCAATAGGGAAAGGGGGGTGAGGGTACCAGGGGAGGAGAAGCCCTGATTACTGGAAGACCTCATACAGTTTATTACCAGACAGTGCAAAACACTGAAATTCCACAGAAAGTACCTTGAGGCATTTCCTGGCCTTAGATAAGTCCCAGTTTGAAATTTTCTCCCTTTAATCTTTTCACACTGACTTTAAACAATTCCCTCTTCCACAGTGGGTAGTTACAGCTCCTGGTGCTGCCTGCCACAGAGGAGCTCTGACATTGCAAGGGGATTTTCTTTGATGAACTGTAACAAAACCCTCATGTGGGGCTGCATTTTCTTCACCCTTCGTAATGGAATTGCTCATTAAATAGAAGGTAAACATATTAAGAATGACAATTTCCATCCAATCATTCAATTTAGGAAAGGACAGACGGTCCTTGCAAATAGTATGGCAAGGTTATCCATAATAGGGATTTTACAGTACAGCTGTCAGCATTCAGAGATCATCTGTTTACCAACAGGTATCACTGTCACTGTCCTTGGGCTTTTCCTGAAGCAGGGGACAAAACTGACAAATGACAGGAGCATGCACAGGATCTATGGCCTTGTGCATTCAACAGATGTTGATCCTGCAGAGGTGACCACTGCTTTCCGACTCACTTGCAGCTGCATCCTTTGTTTATGCAAGAATGAAAGAGAAAAGCTCAGCAGCAAAGATGCCAGAACTGCACAAACATTTAAATACTGTAGGGGCTGATCTTGATTTTCTTCTGAGCTTGGTGCTTATTACTGTGTATTGTCTTACTAAAATTAATGGAAACACTCAAGCAAATAGAGCTTCTAATGCCTTAAATTGCCTGAGTCTTGAGGTCCACAGGTGCGTAAATGTAGATCATTACACCCACATGGAGTCCCCTGACTTCCCCCAAAAAACCTTTATTTAGGTGAAATCATCTGCCCACACTGTTCTTTTTTTAAGGATTAGAGATGCAGTTTGTGGCATAACATACCAGGCAATTTTTCTGAACTTCAACAAGAAATTAATTGCTTCTTGTTCAGACAGACAAGGAGAAGCTATTGTAAAGATACAATTTGAGTGCCAAAATAGAATTAGGATTGACATAAATGTGAATGTAGACACCATCCAGAAAATTTTTTGCAGCCTAAAGAACATCTGCTTTTATATGGTCATAAAATCCTCAACTACAATTTGCAAACAATATTCATTTTTTTTTACCATTTTTCTGCTTTTCATTTGGAAGATACATAGTCTTTTGGACATGCTGATGATCACTCACAAATATTTGTCTCCAGCTTCCACTTTACAGAGACAGCAAGCATTGAAAGACTAAAGACCGTGAAATTCATACTGGTGTCTCAACATGACACTATTTCGTACACGTCCCTGCCCTTCTTCTACTCTTTCAGGTTTTATCCAAAGCTTGCAGAAGTTTCAAAGTAACTAAAAACATGAAAACTCAGGGAGATGGCAACGTGCGAGATCCAATCTTCATGTTTGAATAATTCCTAGGGGATATGCAAGTAAAGATGACATCAAACAATTTCTAAGACTCAGTTCCATCATAAAAACAGCCCTTAAAATTCACTATATGTTATTCTGATTAATTGCAACATAAATTATTATGGATACTGTATTTGGTTAATGGTTTTGTATCCATTTATTTCAAGAATTTTTAATTTTATCAATTGAGTTAGAACTACTTTGAAGACTGCATGCAATATTGGATCTGGTAATAGTTCCTCACATGGAAAACTAATTATACTTCCCTATTGCTTATTGGATATTTAATTCTGCTTTTATAATAGATGCATTATACTGGTACATTGGATTCACTTTGAATCCAAATTTTCTGCTGACTTCTGTAATGCGTGCCAGGCCAATCCGTGAATGGGCTAGCTGTACCAAACTCCGCACGGTACAATGCAAAGGTAAAGCTTTCTGGCAATTGCTGAAAGGCCTCCTTCTCTCAAAAATCACAACTGCAAAAGGAATGCAACCTGTCACGCCAAATTAAGTGCATAATAAATGCATAAGAAGCCTGCTTTCATCTAGACATAAAATATACATGCTTCCAACGGGCTGCTGAGTCTCTGGTGACTTGCAGTTAGGGAGCAAGTGTGGGCCCATTGAAGTCCCGACTCCAGTGACACAGAAACCAGCCAACAGCTCTGGAAACTAAGCTGTCCTGTAGACTACAAAATACTAAAAACCTAGACAATTTCCTCAGGGAACAAAAACATGGGGATAATTCCAGTTTTGTTGAAATGGTGCTCACCATGCACTTTATTTAATGAGCAGGACACTTCTGTTGCCAGTCCCTTTTCTATCTCTGGTGAGAGAGAGAATGTAACATCACTATTTCTCCCCATAGAGAAGAAAGGATGTGTTTGTAGGCATGTGCGAATAGGCACGACTGATAAGTAATGTATCTTGTAAAATCTTCGAGGCAAGAACCATATTCTCTATATTTTGTACCACTTTACAGTATCAAACCATCACAGAAATCTTTACAAACACCCGACAGCTTTTTTTGCAGAAAAGAACTGAACATACATTATTTTTCTAAAAAATGAAAGAGCTGGCTAAGATGAATCTCTAGCAACCATGCTCATTTTTAATACAAATAGCTATTAGTAGGGAAATTCTCATTCTAAAGCTGTGCCAATATTTGAAAAGGGCAAATGGACTGACTGCATGTCACTTAACACAGCAACAATCAGGTGCATCAATCATCAGGCAAGTAAACAACCAATCACAACAAAAATTGTATTGGATTTAATTAGTAATTAAAACTTAGGCATTTAAGTAGTCAATTCAACATTATACTATGGAAAATGTTTTGGTTTTTTTCAGAGAAATACCTATTTATTCATTACTTTAAATTTGGTAGCTGACAAAGGAAAAGAAACTGTTCATACATACCATATTTCAACCTGTAAAAGCATCTTACTTGATACTTTACAGAATTTTGACTGAAAAAATTGACATGTCTCAACCATATCTTTCTTGGAAAACACCCTAAATGAGAAAGACAGGTACTGGGTGAACTGCTTGTAAGAGGGGCACATTGAGACAAAATACCTTAATATGGGGACTCAGATATTTAGGGACAAAATGCAAATAAAAATTCTAAAACAAGGATTAAGAATCACAGAAAATGCAAACTTTAAACAGGACAAAAGGTCAGAGGAGATGAATTTAGCAGGAATTCTCAGTGCATAGTTCTTTGGAAACAGTTCTTACAGTAGTCTGGACTTAACAAACCAAAACCAAGTGGAGGTGGCTTTATCTCTCTACACAGCACGATCAGGTCAGTGATGGAATAGTGTTTTCATTTCTGATCCCCATTCTTTTACAGTTGGAAGCATGGGAATTATTTGGAAGCATTGCATTTATCCATTCTTTCATTACAGTTCTTTTTGGAAGGTGTGTATCACATATTTTTGAGGACTGATTCAGTGTTCACTGGTCAAAATGGTGGGATGTCTAGCCTTGAAAGCTGGTAACCAAACTAGTCATCCTAAACTGGCTACTTTTGTATCTTAGTGTCTACTGGGCTGCCTCTGCAAAAAAAGGCTTCTTTTGAAATAATCTTGGGTGTATGCTGTCCACCATTTAAATTTACAGGAGGTTTTCCAAGGGAGACTGGAATGAAAATTTAGGTGTATCAAAATGTAGTTTGCATGAATAATAGACAACCGAAATACCTGTTGAAGAGAGCCGTACAAACATTCCTTGCTTTGGGGCCCTTGGGAACATAGAAGCATAGCCAAAGAAATTTCTAGCATCATGATCATACTTTTGCACCCATATTAATTGCTGCCATGAGAAATTAATTAGAATGGGCGTAGTGATGAAATGATGCAGGTAAAATGCTGCTAGCTGTGCTAGAGCCAGCTCCTCTGCAACAAGCTTGGCTGCCTGAATGGGGGTGCATTATGTGTCACTGGCTGTGTCCTGCACTTAGAGGAAATGTTACTGATCTTCCTTTTGCCCTCCCCTAATATCCACGGTGTTATCAGAAAAAGGAGGAACTAATACAAAGCTGATACATGGGCATCCCCTTAACATTTAACAGATAACTAGTAAATGTTAAGGGGATGCCTACATAAGAGACTGAACAATTTGGAGTAAGTTTTGCCTTGTGCTCTGGGACACAAGGCAGCTCTAGTTTTTAACCTCTGTGATAACAGAGTTCTCGGATCAGGCTCAAAGTTTGGCTGAGAAACAGTATACTGACTACACGTCAGAATACTAATGCAGATATGTGAATTTTGAATTAGATATAGCTCGTAATCTATTTTGTTGAGATATAGGTCAAGTTTGACTACTCACCATCCACCTTATAGACAAATGCACAGTATACCACTGGCAGTTCCAAGAACAGATGTTCTTTATTTAGTATTCCATACCAGGATAAAACTAGTAGTCATTGCATAGAAGAGCTTAGAATCCAATTACTGCATCTTTTGGTAATCATATCCCATTTTTCAAAGAAGTTTGCTGTGTGTGGATAAGGAAATAAATAGTCCTAGGAAAAACACTGAACAACTTTAAAATCAATTCTTCCTTATATTATTATTTTATACAAGATCTGAATGTTAAAAATAAAAATACTTTTTATATTCCATCCTTGCTACATCTCTAATGTATAGTTATGAAGCCACCTTTGGCTTCCAGGATAAGAGCGAAAAGCATTTAGATGTGAAAAAAATATTTTTGCAACTTATATTAACATGACTTATCATCATAGGTTATGCCATGAACTCAGAAAATGTTTCTACAATTTATTGCATGCCCACAGAGAATTACTCTCTGACTAAAACTGTTCAAGCAAACAGCAGTATCTGCTCAACCAGGAAAAGAGTCCACATCATAGCTTTGCAAGAAATAAGTTGATATGACAGAGTATCTGATAAAAATATACCTCTGCAAAAATTCAACAAAATGCTTCAATTTTATTAAATCCCAAAGGATTGCAAAACCACCAGAAATTGGCTATTATTTCTGGTTCTCTTATGAGAAGAAAAAACAAATTGCAGTTGGGATAGAACCTCTCCATTCTAACAGAGAGAAGCTTTTCAAGATAGATTTTATGCTCCAGAGTATGCAGAAGTCTGGGGAGTGAAAAGAAGGAGCACTATTGCAGATCATTTCTAAACCATTCTGAATTCAGGGGGAAATGCAGCCCAAACTTCACAAAATCAAAACCTCAGGCTCCCCAATCCATTTCCATTGTAAAGCAAGCTTTTGGGATGTTCTTATCATTTGCATTTATCTCCTTTGCGTTTTTCTATAACTTTGTTAATGAATTTTACATTATTTCTGAATTTGCATCACCCTGTCTAGTTTTACACTGAAAATATCCTCCAGGGTTTCCTTAGTATCACCACGCAGAAAGTCAGAAAAAAATTTTCAATAAAAAAACCAAAAAAGAGTTCAGATGTCATTGTTCAAAAAGTTAAAAAAAAATAGGTAATTTTGGTCATTCATATAGGTCATTCATGACAGCAAAAAAATAAAATATATTAATTTTTAGTGCTCAGTTATTTCACACATTCCTAGTTAGCATTAGCTTTTTTCAGAAGGGAAGTGTAGACAACAGTGCTAATTCAAATTTTAATTAGCAATGTCATAAGTAATCTAACAGGATAACAACACTAATTAAATTCACAGTTAATACTAAATTGAAAGTTTCTGTAAGTCTTCATGGGATTGAGAATATAATGCAAAGGAACAATAACCTGCCAAGAGAAACTCTTCCCCAGACCTGAGGATTGTCCTATATTAGTATCCTCTATTAACAGCTAATTGAAAGTTAAGGTTTTATGTTCTCAGTAACACACACTATATTTTATTAAAATGTGCTCACTCTGATATAAAAAAATAATATTAAAGATAATACACAGAAAGAAACCCTGTCTTACATGGAGTAAATGTGAAATAAAAGCATGTGCTTTGGAGAAAGCATCTTGGAACACAAAAAGTAGGGGATTTTGACGGCACTTTTCCCAGTGTAAGTCTCAGAGAGACTTGGTTTGTTGGAATGTAAGGTACATCCTAGAGAGGCATGAGTAGCACAACTTTTTATTAAGAATTTGAGATTTTGGTTATATATTGCTGTACTTATTGAACTGATTACCTAAACCATATGACTTTGCTGATTATACACTTGGGAGTAACGTATGCAGCTTGAAGCTACTCCATGCTGCTAAATGGGAGCAATTTTGGAAGAAATGCACAGAGGTGGTTGAAAGGGTTCTTTCATTCATTCATAACTTTTAACAAAAATAGAAAGGTTGATGAGGAGAGAACAAAATCAAAAATTCCACATCCAAATATGTATGTAGAAAAGGGGGTGCTCAAGGAGATAGAAACAGACATAATTAAAAATAACAGAATTCACATTTCTAAAATTAAAACCAGATATTGATAAACTAGCTGGACTAATGCCCTTTCAACCATTAAATTCCTCTTTATTGTCCTACATTTAATTGGACACATTGTCTAAGAATTAATATTAGCTAATAGACTTGTTATCTTCTTTATTAGTGCTCATTATGCTAAGCTACACTGCTGTATTGGACAGCTGCCATTCCTATTTTATTTAAATTTTGTACACTAAGTATATTTAAGCCATTAACTGCTGCCAAACACTAAAAATAAAGGAAAGAACTCTGGGAAAGGAAATACAGTTTATATGTCTAAATGAACACAATTCATTTAATAAAGAATTATCAAGCAACCAAGAATAAGAATAATGCTATTTGACAAAGGAAAATAGCAGTTGGGATAGGTCTTTTGTATCATAAATATCTATCAAACTGAGATGATGCTAAATCCATTTTAGAATGATTTATCCTTTAGGGGGCTTTAGAGGATAAAGTTTAAAATGTGTCCCATATCTCACTAGATGCTTAAATGTTTATATCAAGAAAGAGCTGCAATTATGGCAAGACCGAGCTGTTATTATAGAGCAGTATTTTGAAATGGGACTGACAGCTAGCTAGAAGACAATGTAGATCTTGCTATTTTGACAAAGTTTCTTGTAAATTTTCTATTAGCTCATCAGAAGCATGAATTTTTATGCTATTAATAAATTTGTTTATATATTTTTTTAATTGCTTTGTGTATTCTGCCTGATGATGTGCAGGTAGTTCTGCCGTTGCCAATATCTTGTCGTAACTTCAGTCTCATGCTTATGTTGAAACTTTACATTTTTATGAATTTTTTAATCCTGATATTGAGACAGTCTGAGCAAGTGGAGAAAGACTGAGCATCAGTGTGTGAGTAATTGAGCAGCACTCACTCCTGAGGGTGCTGCACAGTCACATGGGGGGTTCCACTACAAATGGAGGCAATAGAGGGATGTCAACCTACATCTTCGGTTGTTCAGAAGCTTTTGACGCTGTCAAACCAAATGGCACACAATGGACTGACTGCAATTCTTTTCAGTACACAAGAGGAACAAGAGCGTCAAAGAGGCAGCACTAGAAGCCATGAGTATATCTCTTTTGTGTGTGTAACTTATTGAAACTGATAACTGAAGAAAAGAAAAAATACATACTTGAGACTTAAGGTGTCTTTTAAAATTTTTTTGGAAACTAAATATAATTAATGCTAAATCTTTTGTAGAAGAAATGAATTTGTCTCAAAACATTTTTAGTTAAATTTAGGTTTTCATTTTGGTTAAATAAATCACAGTTTTAATTTAGAAATTACAAAGTAATCACAACCATTTCAAGAGCATTATTATCCAAATGAATGGTGAAAAAGATGAGCTAGTTGAGTGTGTGTGCCTCGTCATCTCAGCACTGATGTCCTGACTAGTAAAAAGATTGATTATGACAGAATTCATTGTACCAATGACGTCCAAGTTGGACCTGTATTTTGAAGGTTCAGAAAACAAGTTCAGCCTAAGTGACTTTCTAGTGACTCCTCTATCCTCTATCTCACTGCGTAGGGTGATAGAAGGACTGAACTTGTGAGTAAAGCATGCCAATGAGTTATCTAAAGCCTGGGGCAAACCTGGGCTGTTTTTTGGTGCAATAAGGGATGACACCCTGTTTTGCACAACCACAGGTGAAAAATAACACACTTTGCTCACCACTGGCTTTGATCTGAAATCAGACGTGATGGTACCAAGTCAAGGGGGGTGACAGATTTGAGTTCAGATGATGCCCTACAGGGTATTATTACATAACTAACCCTTCCTGTCCAATTCCCATACACAAGGTTTCCCTGCAGTTCTCTTGCACAGCAAGTGCCCCGCTTTAACATCTTAGCAATTAAACAGATGAAGAGATGTACACAATTGGCTGTGCCCCTCTATGGCTTTTATACTACTGTGAAGGCAGATACAGCTGCTGGTCCTTCCTCAGTCCACAAGCTTGTAGAAATGCTTCAGGTTTTCTCTTGAAACCATTCTCCATCCACTACTCCAGGTTCAAGTTACCTGAACTGCACTGTCAAAATTCTATGAACAGGAAGCTCGGTCAAAAGGTATCTCTGAAAGAACAGAATCAGTTCCTGTTTTCTTCTGGGAGTCCAAGTTCCCCAAGCACAAAAACAAGCAACCTGAAACCAAGGAAAAGATTCCCGAGTTTCATCTGCAGGACTAGTAGTGAATCAACAAGAGGGCAGGCTTGGGTCTTTTTGGCAACTCTTTTTTTAAAAAAATATTAGATAATTATATTAAGCAGTGACATGGCAAGAGTTTATGTATCAGTCCACATTCACAAGAAGTGGCTGAGGGCCACAGGATGTCAGATTCTGAATACTCCTGGGCAGACTCTTCAGAATATGCAGCTATATTTACAAAACTGTTTATCCCTTTTAAAATCAGTTATGTTTACTCTTAATTCTAGCAAAATCATCCACTGCTGAAATTCTTAAGGCTCCTTCCTTCTTCCTAATTTCACCTGCAGTTTTCAAAACCACAGAATACCCTCTGAACCATGAGAACCTCTGCTTCCCACTCAGTGGTGTGAGGACAGACCTGTCTAGCAGAAATAGCAAAGAAAGAAGGAGAGGGAAAGAAGAAAACATTTCTTAAATTGGTATTTTTTCTTGCTGCTCTTCTCTAATACTTTTAGGGATGTATGAGCACAGCCTAATCCCCTCAGATCACCTCCTTTTCACAGAATTTGATATTGCCCAAATAAGCTGGGTTATTTTGAAATATCACCACTCCCTTCACAGCTCTACTGCAAGGCATGTCACAGTAAGCAGCATTCAAATAAGTAAAACATGACTACCCAAATCTTTAAATTATGTAAAATGCTAACAATATTCTAAATACAGGAAAAGTGTTTCTTTAATGCTCTTTTCTGACAGTTCACCACAACTCCATCCATTTCAAAGGCTTCTGCTCCCCACAAAGAATTAAATAGCTGCTACAAATGTCCTTTGAACAACAGCTGCCATCAGTGGGATAGGAACACAAGCAGCCTGGGGACTGGTATCAAACAGTCCCCCAAAAGAAAGATCATGAAGCAACCAAGGACATCTAAAGAGAGAAATCTAGGCTGAGAACTATTTGAGGATTTATTTTGAGAGAGATTTCTTCCAGAAAATATATCAGATATGGTTTATACTATAAAGTATCTTCTATCAGCACAGTCCAGGGTATTCTAGTCTAGTTTCAGTCCTGACAGCTGAATTCTGACCTTCTGCAAGTAAAGTAATAGCAATCCTTGGAGTTATGTGACCCTTTGATTGACACTTGTGCATTGTGACAGTTTGTGTAGGTGTCTGGCAGCACAAACAGCTCTAACACCAACGTGGCAGTGCCACTGTGTCCACAACACTGGCGCTGCTGGCCAGATTTCCTAACTCTGCTACCCAAGGATTAAATGAGTATACATTCACAAGCTTTAAGATGTCACTGTGTCTTGGAAATACCCTTTCTTTGCCTAGGTCATCAAGGGGATAACCACAAGAAGATGCTACTGCTCTAGATACGGAAAGGTATCCTGCTTGCTTTTTTCAGACTGAGGATGTAATAACACAGTACAGAAGGTCAGCTGCCAGAAATCAGAGTGAATATGGATGTTCCTTTGGACATTTAAAAAAAGACACAAAATCTAATGGAAGATGCTCTTCACCACATGGGGAAAGCCGAGATCTGAAACAAGAAAACAAAAGGCTTGAACAGAGGAGTGCTGCCACAATGCTACGTAGGGCTTTAGTGCCACTTTGTACAGGGATCAGTGCCATTCCAGGAACACAGGATACTCTTGCAACACCCAGGGAAATGCTACCCAGTATCGAAAGGCAAGGAAGAGTTCATAGAGGAATCAAACACGGAAGATTCAGAGCCCATAAAGAACCATGAGTTCTTTCAGACTCAACAAAACTATAGAGAAAAAGGGAAAAGGAAACCAGCACTTTAAAACTGTCTGTACCATAAGCACTAAAAAAAAATAAGATAAAACATCATTCTTTATTGCTTCAGCATTTGCTTCCCCATGTCCCATCACAATCTCAAAACCCTTCTCTTCCCACTGTAAATGTCAGGAACAAAGACTCTTTATTTCAAGGTAGCCAGTTTTTTCTGTGGCATGTAGGTGGTAAAAGAAGGTACACAGGGTGAAAAACTGTTAATCAGTCTCAGCCTACAAAGAGGAGAATGCCAGAAACATCTTATTCCCAACAAGTTGTTCCCTGAAATCTAGTGTGTGGTAGTGTTTGTTATAGGCTATGGTTTTCTTGTTAGGTGTTACTTAAAAAAAAAAAAAGAGCAATAAAGTCAAACAAAAAAAGTCTGGATTCACAAAGAAAACATTTTATTAGAGGCTTCTAATGTAGTCAAAAGTAAACTTGCTCACAAAGGAAACAAATAGAAATGTATATGGAACATTACTGATTTAAGTTAATTTAAGTGTGGTGAAGATCTCAAAGTTTATCCGTAAAGAATTCAGCAACTGGATACTTGCACTATGCCACATTGCAAACATACTCATAAGAACTCCCCAAAAGCAGTGTTTCTACATAAAAATACATGTGTTTTTTTGTATTTGAGAACAAAAGGTCAAGTGCAAAGAAAACTGCTTGCATATTGCACTTCAGTTCAATAATCAGACAAATTACAGAATGTTGTAAGAACAAAAGAATGGCAACAGTTCCTCTGAGATTCATTTTAGATTTTTTATACCAGTGCACAGTTATTTAAATTTTTCTGTAATAATGACTGATTTGTTCTCTCTGATTTGTTTTCTTCTAAAAAGCAAATAAATTTTGTCTTACTATGGGGGAGGAAGGAAAACAAAGACTCTTCTTGTGTTCAGATGGTGGTGGAGGAGGTACTGGCCCAGACCACTGGCCCACATTGTTGTGCAATGTGCTCATGCTGCAGTGAGGAAAGATGTGTGCCATAGTCAGTGTGAATCTGCCTTTCTTTGCTGCTCTGCTCCAGCAGGTCGCCTCTGAGAAGAATCAAGTAGCATGCTTAGGCATTGTTAGTTCTACTTGCAGCAACAGCAGCAATATTTGGTGAGTTAGGATCTGGATATTGTCCTGTGATACTTCTGCTGCCAAACCGACTTGTGCCTGCTCCAACAGTAAATAATTCTGTGTTGTCTCTGTTACAGTTTCATGAGGTAAAGACCAGTCTGGGCTTGAAAGAGTTCCTGTTGGGATAGTAATGGCACTGAATACCCCTGCTTGGCCTTGAAATTTGCTGTCTGTGGATGATGAACACACTTATCCTGGATTTTCTGATACTAAAATAATTACTGTTGTCCAAATCTAGGCAGGACAGCAAGCTGTATTTCTGTCATCAAGCCAGCCCTTGCTTGTCTCACAGCATTGCAGGAATAGGAAGTAGATGATGCACAATTTCAGGGATTATATCCCCCTGTATGACAGTTTTGCAACAGCCAAAAAGTAGCTGCATTTTCCCACACTTGCTATTCAGTATTTAATGGGCTCACAACTACTGCTCCACTGTAAGCAATTGGTATGTAAATGCCTGTGTCATCTGGTGACTTTCATTTACTGTCTTCATCATGCATTTCTCAAATGATCTAATTTCCAACATAGCATGATTGACTGCTCTAGTAGTTGTTTTGAATGAAGGAAAATAAAAGAATTGGTTACACATACTCTAAAATGAAGTATCTTAGCTGAGTTTTCCAAAATAGAAGCTTCTGATGAGGAAGTTGTGAAGAGGGTGAACGTCAGTTTGAGAAACAGCGGTCAGGAAACAAGCTGGAGATAGTGGCTGGATGCTTAAGAAAATCCACATAATGGAGAAGATGAAAAAACGAAATTTTAGGAAGTTTGATCCTCATCACCTACCACACCCTGAGAGCAGCTCTTTTACAGCGTGGCACAATGCTGCACGCCTGGAAATAATATTAGGACAGTAGGGGTGCATAGTGCTGCAATTAATTTCTGCCACTGCAAAACGTTGTGAGAAAGGGGTGCCTTAGAAAAAGATTAAATTATGGAAGAAACACAGAACCATAAGAAAGTTAGAAATTCTGTGCTACCAGATATTTTACTAGTGCAATGTTTTAGTGTGCTGATGAGTACTTGCAAGTGGCAGCATTTGGATTTTGACCTACACTGGATTAAAAAATGAATAATGCAGGCTATATCTTTTGAAATCCTAGAAGAATGAATGTGAACTATCCCCCTTATTATGTAACAAGATGCAATAAATAACCTGAAGTAGCATAAAAATGCTTATCACAAAATAAAATACTTTTAAAAGGTATGTTAGCATGTTTGACTCCTACTGATTTAAAAGTCTATTGACTTACTTCAGGAATATGAATCAAGACTTTAATATAGGCTAATTACTAGGGAATACTATATCTTCTACTGAATGTACTAAAATATCACAGTGTCAGTAACATATGAAGGTAAATCCTACATCTGCAATGGCAGTTTCAAAACACACTGGTGCAATTGTCACTCAAAAGACTGTACAATCTCCAAATTTAAAGTAATTGAGAAATAATTCTGGATTACAGCTTTCACCCAGTTACTTTGTGCATGGGGAAATCCCTGGGGTTACAAGGTTCATTTTATAGACATGTACAGAACAAATAGCACTATATTAAGCTGTAGTACAAATATTTGGCTCATTGCTTCATGGTTCAGGGATACTTTACTGATGGAAAATAGAATGTTTTTGTGTTTCGTTAACATTTTCATTGTCTTGTGCATAAGTCAATGCTGCTCCTCTAAGAATGAAGCGATAGAAAACTGTGAGGGAAAAAAATGAAATTCAGTGATCTCTACGATTTAGTCACATATCCATGTCAAATTCAGGACTGATGAACAAATGCTGGTCATATATGTTACATTCCACAGGTATTAATCAAAATATTTATACCTTGCAATTTTGTGAGCTGGTATGCATAAATTTTGTTGTGAGGAAGAATATATCAAGAATGTACTAGACATTGTAAAATGATAGTATTAAAAGTGTGCTTCTCATCCTTCTGAAAGATGTCTAAATTATCAGTAGTAAAAGGTTAAGCAGGAACCCCAGCACTCTTTTACTTTTGAAAACGGTATGATATTGAACACCTGTAAGAACTCAGTTCAGTACTGTGAGCCAGTGAGAATCTGGAAACCCTCCAGTCCCACCCCTCAAAGGTAGTAAGATACAATACTTAGAAGCAATGACATTTTAATACACAGAAAAGCTTCTATTGACCTTAAAGTGATTACTGATTACCCTAGGGTGCAGGCAAACCTAAACCCATATTCTGGGATATGAGCAGAAAATGCTTCTCTGATGGAATCAAAAAGCAAAATCAAAATGTGCTTGTTCTGCATCCTCTCAAGAGATTCCAAATAAATCCACCCAGATCATAATGACAGAAAATAAGTAATGTGTATCTCTCTAGTCTGCCACAGTTTTGTTCCAGATGGATGGAGGGAGGAAAGAGAGGAGGAGACTTTATTAATCATCATCCTCTATATAGCTTTAGCGGTCTTCTTAAAGAGCTCATTTCAGAGGGCTTTTATGCTGGAGATCTGTGTATCAGAAAAGTTATGTAACAAAAATTCAACAAGACTAGGCAGCCACACCCAAATCTGGATAGATTTATGTGTGGTAAGTCTTCCCCAAACTGATCTAAAAATTCTATTTTATCAGCCTAAACCAACTTCCTAGAAGAAGAATTTCTGTACTGCTGGGTTGGAGACAATTCATAACAGAGTGTGATGGCTTAATTACGAAAAGATGGGCATCAGGGAACTGCACAAGAATTGTTCAGATGGAACCCCACAGCTGAGAATTCCAACGTGCTTTTTCAGAAAGCATTGCCATAGCCAGTATTTGAGTAAGCTGCCACTAAACAGATGCAGCTCTGTTTAGGGTGAGTGCAACCAGGAGGCAAAGAAGTTCTGTGACTGGTCTCCACCACCAGGTGCTGCAATAATTAGGTGGGTTCATGTGGGATAGTGAAAAACAACGTGTATAGGCAGGTTGGAGAATAAAGATAAAGAGCAGAAAGTGGTGTTGAATATTTCAAGTAATAAATGTGTTGAAACATTAGCATTTCTTTCTTTTTTGCCCTCTTCTTTTAAATTGCCAGGCACATGAACAGATTATTTTGTCCTATATTACATCTTTAAAATAGCAGAGAACAGTGAGGTTTGGTGCACAGGAGGTGTTAAAAGTGTCTCTAATCCAGACTAAGATGCCATGTTCCCTATGAAGGGAATATCCCTTCTCTCACTTGGGATCCTGTCACAGAGATACCAGTCACCTGTGCAGGCAACAGTTAAGGAAGAGCTCTCAGGATTTTTCCAGTTAGCGGTAGAGGTTGGTTACTGCAGTTTGCAGGGACTTGCTGGGTCTGGTTGACTTCCCCTTACTGCAGGGAACATCCTGTTCCTGATAGTGATGCTTCAATTAGGAACAAACGGAAACAAAGATACTTCTTATTCCTTAGCCTTTTCGCCCATAATTTTGCCCTCAAGACTTCATTCAAACCTTTGGCACACCTGCTCCATCTAACTGCTTCTCTACAGAGCAGCATGTGAAGGGATTTGAGTTGTGAATTAATTCTGCCGATACAAAGTCACCAGGGAATATGCCAGTGCAGATTAGTCATTTGCCTCATGGGATAATATGTCAGAATGAAAACAGTAAAAATATATCAGGCAACTTAATGTGTCTGATGCTTTACACAACACCTTACAGAGATGAAAGATATTAAGCTTTGATACAGTCACAAAGAAAAGAAAAAATTCATGTCACTTTAAAGAGAGATTTACTTGGAAGCCCAGTCGTATTTATGAATAATGAGACTCCTGCAGCTTTGTCTTCTGTACTGATTTCTCTTTCACATTAAAAAATCTGTATAGAAGACACACATGTTTAAACAGCTTTAAGACTGTAAATATCACCTGTGATGTGCAGGAAAAGAGTAGGTTAGTGGTGACAATTTCAACTTCAGATTGTCTATTTTGGCCTAGATCTCAAGAGAAAAAAGGCTATTTGAAGCCTTTTCAGTGTATAGAGAATAGCTGAAACAAGGACCATTTTTAACTTCTGTTTTAATTTTGCTCACTTGCCTATTTTGCCCCAGATTTTTGCCTCTAGTCTTCATTACCGAGTTTTGACAACAGCTTCCAGCCCACCACTTCCCAAACCTATAAAAAGAGTCATAATGAAAATTATCACAAATCTAAAAGATCTTTTAAACAGCCATTTAAACAAACAGACATGTAACCAGTTTTCTTTTGTGGTACATTTTTGTTAGGACAAAATGTGTGTTGGACTCCTCCAGGCTCAGAGACTAAATTACCTCCTTTTTCACCAGCCTGAATAAAATCACATAATCACAGAATTACAGAATATGCTGAGTTGGAAGGGACCCACAAGGATCGTGGAGCCCAACTCCTGGCCCTGCACAGCACCATCCCCAAGAATAACACCTTGTGCCCAAGAGTGTTGTCCAAATGCTGCTTTAATTCTGTCAGGGTTGGTGCTGTGGTCACTTCCCTGGGGAGAAATGTTATCTCCTTCACATTTACATTGTTTGCATGAATTACTAAGCAAACACCTTTTACTTACTGCTATTTTAAAGTAAGAAATTGCCAGTTTTCCTTGTTCATGAAAGATCCAAGTATGATTTCTGTAATCCACATCACTTACCAATGATCTGTAAAACTGGAATTTAAAAAACAATATGAAAGCTAAACCAGAAAATTTAGGGAAGTATTAAAAAAGACAGAAAAATTTATGAGAAAAGGAGAAAAGCACCTTATGCTTTCATATCTCAGAGTTTCTTATGGTTCTGTTTTTCATTAGTCTCTCTTACGATAAGAAAATTATATTACCAAACATATGGGTTTGAACTGTGTGCATTGATCACCTGCTCTGGATGTAGCAGGGAGCACCTCAGTTAAGCAGGGGACAGATGAGAAATTCCAAGATTGAAACATGTCTGGGGGCTCCTCACAGTCCCAGCGATGAGGGAGAGAAAAAGGCATGCAGCCATGTGCAGTAAACATGCCTGCTGACACCCCTCAAGCCCTAAGTGCCAGCACGCCTATTCTTCTCCAGTGGCTGGTGTTATACTACCTAGCACCGAATCACCGAGGGCCCTGCTGAGGAGCATGAAAGCTGAAAAAAAAGGGCTACAAAAAATTGTTTTGTGAAAAGATGTCCCAGTGTGTTATAATCCAACACGTGGCCAAGAGCAGATGCCTCCCCAGCATGACTGGACTGCTGCTGCTCACAGCAGCCGTGCCGATACCTCACAGCGGGCAGCACAGTCAGGCAGCAGAGTAGTCTGACACACTAAGACTCAACAGATTTGTTATTTCTTACATCTGAAGGGTAAGAAAGATAACTAATAAACACTATGTAATGATCCCAAGTGGCAAACTGTAAAAAGATTTATTGATTTTTAGCTGCTGATTTCATCCTGTGAAGCAAGCTGTGTTTTGACATGTACAATACAGTATGGCGTGGAAAACTCTAAACACATGGAAAAAATATATAATTTCATCAGGTTCTGGACAGACAATGATTTGGTTTATAGGAAAGTCCTATGACATGGCTTAAGGACCAAGTTTTAACACTCGTGAAGAGAATACAGAAAATGTAGTTAGCTGAACCTGAAGCAGGAGCAAAGGACACTGAGAGGGAATGGTAAATGTGACCCAGGGAAGGAAGTTTCCCAATAAGGCATGGCCTTGCTATAAGCTGATATTTGGTACCATTTGTTCTGTCTGAGCAATGACTAGGAGAGGTCAACTGGCTTGGGCTTCACAAGTTAAATCTGCTCCTTGTAGCTGCAATGCTGTTAAGTGCATATTACTAAACAGACAGAAATTCAAGGCACAAAACTGTAATTTAACTTGTCACTGGGAAAACATATTTTTTCAATTCACATTTCTCTACTTACATTCAATCCTTTCAAAAACTACGCAACAGAAAGACAAAACATTAACAAAGAGATGAACTCAAGCTTATCCACATCCAGGTTTAAGTACCGCCCTGAACTCATCTCAGTTCAGCCTTAAAGGTGACCACTAGGCTAGAGACTTGATGACTAAAAAAATCCTCTCACTGAATTCAAATACTTGAGGCAGCATGTAAGAGCTATGAAGAATAACGTTTAACTTAGATTTGAAATACTTATGCACAAAAGTGTGATTGTGAAATTCAGTGTATGCTTCTACAGATATCTCTGGAGTGCAACTGTTCTATGAAGTCTCAGCCTATCAGATCCCCTACCAAACACAGGAGTTCTCTGTAATGTTTTTCTTTATATAAAGATTAATAGTTATTTAAGAACTTTTTACAAGGCATTTATAATCTAAAATATGAAATTTTACACAAAGATTTCAATGTGGGGTTTTTTAATAATTTCCAAATCTGTGCACAGAAATCCTAAAATTGTCTTATAAACTATAAAACCTAAGTACACTATAGAGATTTGCACACCATTAAGTCAATATAAGTTCTGTCTTGTTTTCTCATTGAAGGTACTGTATGTGGAATCAAAATTATTATTAAGACACTACTCTTATTGTTCGGAGGAGCCCTGTGCAGAAGGACAGATAGCGTTCCAGTGTAGCTTTGCACCCTGATGAAAACTACAGGAACTATTAAGGAACGTACTGGTGAAACCATTTCTTCTTTTTCCTCTACTTGCAATTCTTGATTAAAAATTGCAACTATTTCTAATGGTATATAAAACCTGGGAAATAAGGTTGGGCTTGAATTATATTTTGAATGGAACACAGAAAGAAGAAAAAACCATAAGAGAATTCATATCTGGTCTATTTTGCCAAGGAGGGTCTTAAGATCAAATAGGAAGTCAGAGGCAAGAACTGTAACACCACAAAAGCTGAGACATGTGGAGGTCAAATGCCATGATGTCAGCTGTATTACAAATTGCTTCAATTTGGATCAACTTTGATCACATGAATGAGAACCAACCTCGTTTCTCCTCCAGCCTAAAATCATCTTCCAGATGAATTTCTTCTGTAGTCTGTTCACAAGGAGAAATGGAAGATCTTGTCCAAACTGAATTTTTGGAATTCAGCTTGTAAAGCTATTGGAAGCTTGTAAAGCTGTGCAATACAGAAGAGCTGAGTGCATCCTACATCACAGCACCTGAGGCTGTGTGGAGACCTCCCCCTTCTCTGCTATGCTCCACTATGACCGCACTGTAATCTGGAATCTCACCAGGTCTGGAATCTCAGACCACGAGGATTCTATTTACAGTACTTGCTAAACAATGAAGGTGGTAATACCAATGCTAGAATTGACCAGTTCATGTTTTCAAAGCACACTGGAGAAGGAAATTAATAGTTTTGTTTTGAATTCTGAAGGATATCCAGTTAACTAAAAGCCATAATTGATGACAAAAATAGATGCTTTGAATACCCACAAATCCATGGATTTGTAGAGATTTGAATAAAACGTCAAATAGAAAGAAAATAACTGTTTTGAACAGGGTTGGTTGGCAGGGGTTTTTAAATTTCTTTTTGCTTCTTCAAATCTTCAAATTTAGTAGTTAATAAAATTAATAAACAAACCATTAAAAATAGAATTTGACTTAAATGTTAGTCATGGGACAGGCAGATGCTTTTCCAGAACAAAACCAAACACTGAAGCTTTCTCCTATATAGAAAAAAGTGAAAAAGATACTATCTATCAGCTTAGTAAAGCCAAATCTGAACAATCACAGAGTCTGCAAAATCAAAAGCTAAAATTTTATCAGACTTGCCAGTCTTCCTTCTGGAAAGGCTCTTGGTTACTCATTGCAGTGAAAACTCGAGAGCAAAAAAGGAAATGAAAAAGGTACCTAACCTACTCTGGTAATATGTGTAAACAGGAGATTTAAATCAGATGCCAAGGTAAGGTATGAAGATAACATAAAACAATTGACTTGGGTGTCCTCAAACACACCGAATAATAAAGGTTGTCAGTTTTACACCTGTGTATTCTTCTAAAACATGAAAAATCAGTTGTGTCACTACTGTCTAACGGTGACTGTTATTGAAATGTCACATTAATCCGTTGCTTTACCTTAAGTCTGTTCTGTCTGAAATATTAAAGCATTAATGAAAAAATACCCTTAAGGGTACTGTCTTTATTACGTAAAACACAGATGCATCCTTGATAGGTGCTGAAAAGAACTTTATGCAAGAAAATACCCCATCTATTTCTATTTGCTATATATCCACATACACATCATTGCACTATGTACTGTATCTCAGTTTTATAGGCAACAGACACATCAGCTGTTCAACTCAAGCACAACAAATCATTTTTACAGCATTGATTTGCAAATTTTGCTCACTGAATTGCATTGCTTCAGCCATTTGAAATGAATGAGATTGTTACAAGTAATAATGGTTTCATTTACCACCACAACACCCTCATTAAACCACAAAAAAATCATGAAACTGTCCCAGATTCTATAAAATAAATTGATCCTTTTATCAGAAATGAAGTACTGCTGAGTCCCTTTAAAGTTAGCTGCATCTGAAAATTTTAAACTGAGAGGCAGAAGGACTTTTCTTTATGAAAGACTCACTCTAGTACATTGATTTCTGTGTGCTTTAAAAGTAAAAATTGATTTTTTGTATGTACAAAAAGCCAACATGATTTTTATTAGATCTATAATAGTAACTGTGCTGTTGTTTGTTCTGAGCTAATGACTTTCTTTTCTTTTTATTGCTTAAGTCATGTCCTCATAAATTGTTATATATATTATATACACCTACTCTTGTCCCAGTTGTTTTTGCTATTTAAGAGAGAATACTTCACACCAATACAGGAGAATATACTTTAGGATTATATATATTATATAAATTATAATGAATAAAATATATATATTATTGCACAAATTTTTTTTCTATTTTTGTATGTGAAAAAAAAATTATAAGCAGAGGTCTGCACCAAATCTTCTATCCCTGTTTTATGTTTATAGCAAAAAAACAAAAAAAAAGGGTTAGAAAGAATTATATGAATCAGTGATTAAGAACTGAACAAAACTTAACTTTTCATATTTCACATGTGTCTAGACTCCCTTATGGTCTGAGTTTTAACAAGAAGCTCTAGTTAAAAAGAAATTAAAATACAATCACAGCCACTGTCAGTGCTACATCAGGAGCACTCTTCAGTTATGTTTTGAGCTAAAACTGCAGCACTCTTAGAAATAAATTACTGTGCTTCCCTTGCATGGCTGCATGTACAAAACCAGGTGTGTCACTCTTAAAATCGTGCTAATTAAAACACAGACACAAAATTTGATAATACTAGTAGAATTTCCTAGAGCTAGTGCAGAAGGCTCTAAGTATCTGATATGTGCCATCTATCTTAATGTAGCACTGTCAGCCCTGGCAGTGCCATAATGATTCTTTGGAAGGGGGAGTAAAAAGCAAAATGAGCTGCTTGCAGCCTCTGTGGCTGGTTACAGACAGCGGGCACTTGTGTACCCGTCCTCTCAGAAACAGCTTGGGCAACAAGGACCCACAGCCTGTGACCTCAAGGCCTGGAAACAAACACAGCAGTTACCCCACAGGACAGCACAGAGGCAGCAGTAACCTGCCTGTACATCCCTCTGTGGCTCCTGTCCTGTATTACCTTCCTGGATCAAGGTCTCAGCAAAACAGGTGCTCTGCAAAAGTGATCACAGATCCTTTACGGGTTAGTTAGGTTAACCCCTGTGCCCACACCTAGGCCCCACATGCCAGCTCTGCTTTGCAAGAGTAATGAGTATTGGCACATCCTAATAAGAGGCAGAAATCTCCCAGGTATCAATCCCTGTCTCGTGGGATTGCTCTGACAAGGAGAAACACCAGGATCAGAAAGCTCAGGTAACAACCAAAGTGGCATCACCTTGACACAGGAGATCTTAAGCTACACACTAATACAGCTCTTGGCTAATTACCATAGAATAAAAAAATAACAGGAGTGATATTTCCTTTCGAGAGCAAAAAGCATAGGAAGCTGTTGCTCAGTTGAGAAACTGCATTTTTAGAAACCCACCTTTTGAAGCTACAATTTAAATCTTTATATTGAATTCTGTACCTACAAAGTATGACAAATATCTTTGCACCATCAAGGAGTACTATCTAGCATGATGCCAGCGGTTGGCTGGTACCAAAGATACAGAATATTGCTGTTGCTGAGATTACAATTTGGGGGAACATAAAAATAGAAAAACTTCATAGAGGTACAGCAGATGTGGATGCGGCCTCCAAAAAATCTTTAAATACTGCCTTTACTCTGCCTGCTTCATGCTGTGTAGTTAGCAAGCACACAGCACACAGCAGAACTGCAGCAGTATAAACCCAGCTGCAATCCCAGTAAATAAATCTCCACAGAGAAGGATTGTATCAGAACAAAGTCCATCTAGCCCTGTAACACAGGACAGCGGCCAAAAATATATTCATGTAGAAAGAGCAAAAAAACCCCCCAAACCTACAACAACAACACAGAATGCATGTGGTACATAGAAAAACAGTATGACTACTTTCTTTAAAAAAGGGAAAAAAACCCCAAACCTGTAAGTCATATTCAGGTATGTTCCTAGTGTGCTGGTGGCCTGTATAAAATGAAATGCTTGTGCCCATTGCATCCCCTCCTTTCTTATAAGAGCAATAACAACAACATTTGCATGTGGTACAAGACAGATGGAGTAGGGTGGAGGCAAACCTCTTTCAGTGAAGAAGAACAATGTTCTAACATTAATACATTTCTTTACAGAAGTCTTAGAAGATACTGGGCACTATCTTTATTTGTGACTTGCACAAACTAGATGATTAGTTCTGGATAAAGGATAGAGGGCTATTATAATTTGGTTCTGGACTTTTAATTGTGGAATTTTCGTGTTTTCAATTAAATGTTTAAATCAGTTTGCTATACACCAATGGAGAAAGAGTTTTGGGAATTTAGCATGCTGAACTACACAGACAGCTACAAATCTCTATGTAGTTTGTTTCTTTCATGGTGACTCCAATTACAATGTAGTGCTCTGCCAAAAAAAACTACCCCAAAACCTTCAAAACAATTAGCTATTGCTGTAGTTTATGGATTAATTAAAACCTTACATTTATCACTTAACACACTGAGCATGCAGTCCTTATGAACTGACTTTACAAGCCTATCAAGAAAGCACTGCCACCATGACACTGGGTAATTTTGTGTGACAAGAACCACATTTTAGCCTATAAGGAATTTGTATTCCAAATAAAAACAAAAGTGACACTAGATTTCACTCAACAAAAGACTCAATTACAGTGTAGAAAGAACTACCTGCCCTAGGATACATCATTCAATTTAAGTATATTTCAAAGAGTTTAATCATCTAGACAATAGCCTCTGAATAATTAAGCACTAATTCAGCTTAGTTATCTTCAGGAACGTATCTTCTCATCTATGTCTGTATCAGGGAAAAACCATCTCAGTAGTAATTCTATACCCCAAAAATACTGGGGTCTAGATCTTTTCCTACAGAGAACTAAATCAAGGTAACCTTATGGTCTACAATTAAGTTGCAGGGAAACCACTACACTAATTTAAATACTCTTTCAGTCATAAATTCTGGGACCTGCTCCACAAAAAATACTGAATATTCTTCTTGTATTTTGAAGGAAGTGGGTTTAGAGATTGCCAGCCTCTATTAGTCAGAGGATGCAGACTTGTCTTCCAATGTTAATAGTTATATTTCATGCCAATGCCTACATAATTGCACTTCTTGAACCTTTTATATTTACACACTACTAAAGCAATCTAAAAACATCAAGAAAGCTCACAGCATAGGATTACCTCAAGTATTTTCTAACCCCCCTCTGGTAACTGAAGCAAAATTGGTGCAGTGGGTTTATGTGGCTCCAAAACATTTGACTGAACATGAACTTTTGCTATTTATCTTTTATTGCATACATCCAAAATTTAAGCATCTCCTTTGCACAACACTATTTTGTTCTGAAACATTTTGGTCAACTTAAAAAAAAAAGTTGAACACTCAGGCTTTTGTTTTTTGTGTTGTGGAGGCTTTTTAAGTCTTGAACTCATAACCATCTATCCAATTGCTTCCTAATCTCTGTAATATTTCTAAAGTATACTTTACCTTCACAGTAAGCTCAAAGGTTGTGCCCTACTGCACAGCCATGTCGTATTAAACTGCCTTCAAGAGAATTTATAGGCATTAAAACTGTTTCTAGCTTTCACTAGAAAATGAGTAAGAGGGGAATGAAGAAGTGGTGCACAATACAAGCTTAAACGGAAGCTTCTTAGGAAGGCATATTTTAGAACGCAATAAAAAGTCACATGAGAGTTTACAGAATAAGTTCCTCAAGGAATATATACTTCAGTTATTACTGTTATACAGTATGCTAGTGGAATCTCCTGGAACTTAGTTTACTTATTACTTGTGATAAAATTTCCTTTATTGACAATTAATGGTTTTGGTTTGGTTTTTTTTTGAAGAGGCTAAAAAATAAAAGAGTATGCAGCATTTAAATTTCATCCATGACTTAAGTGAAATATTTCTCTACTCTTAACACAGCTTATCAAAATAGTTTTTCTCTGGTTTTCTAACTTCTTTTCCCTTTCAGTACCATGAAATATTGTATTAGTGGCAGGACTATTATGCCATTTCTGAACTGTCATCTGGTCATCATGCCCTTTCTGATATTTTTGCTCCTTACAGTGAAAAGCAACTCAAACTAAACTGCACTCAGCACAACATAGAGCAAAGCTTCTGGAAATCTTGAAAAAAATATAAACTATCCCTAAACACAGAAGGTTAAACGAAAATATAAATTCATTCTTAAACAGCTTGCTGAACTAATCAAGTGTTGTTATTATGGTCCCTCCCTTCATAAAAACATCACCTCTCAAGAATATAATATAGATTCTCAGACCTCACAATCAAACCAATGCCAGGAAACCTGAACTGTAAATCACAGCAATAAATTCATTTTTTTTTCAAAGTGTTAGAAGTTCAACTACTTTTGAGTCGTTTTATGCGGTACCTCATTTTCTGTGATAACCTCATTACACCAGAAAAAAGGCAACTGTTTCATCATTCCATTTAATGAAATAAGAAGCAGAATTTTCAAAAGTGTTCATTCTCATCTGGGCTTTGCTCCAGTTGAATTTAGAGGGAGTTTTATCTAAAATGAACATATTTATATTTGGGCCATTGGAGCTGGTGAAGGAGGTTATGAGTTACCTACATGGTAGCTGCAAACCTGTGCTGCTGATCCATGAGATTTCAACCAAGTGCAGCAGCCAGACATCAGCTTTGAGCTCTGCTGGACATCAAATGAAGGCCATTGCATGCACTGTTTTCTGAGAAATAATTTAGACTAGATAGTTTCATTTCATTTTGTTCCCTCAAGGATAAAAATGAAGGTCTAGACTTCCATGGGAAAAAGCATGGCACTGAAGACTGTCTAAAAACTATTTAGAACATTTGAGGGTACATTTGCACACAAATAAAATGAATGTCTACTATGACTCTAGTATTGGACAAGAAACTAGCAAAACAACCAGTAGGAACCACTGAGAAAAGAAAATAAAAAAAGAAAGGAAGTGGACAAAATATTATTAGAAGGATTTTCTATGCTCCATGCTGCTAACTGGATTTAATTTCAATTTTGAATCATTCCTATTTCCCTTCCTATATTCTTCTTTTTGTGTGTGATGATTCAAAATAAAGCTCTAAGCTGTATTTTGTAAGTATCAGGATAAGAAATTTGAGGACTGGTACTAGAGCTGTAACTACCTCTCTGCAGATCTCCAGAGCTCTAGGTTTTGTTTATTGACTGAATTCAACAGTTTCCCTTTCATGCAGCAAATTACTCCTTTTAAAAAAGAGGGTATAAATATTACCAATATATTGGGTTGTAATGAAAATATTTTAAAATTAAAATATTAATTTTAAAATTGGGGATAGAGAGGGAAGGAGAAGAGGATCAGGGGAGGAGGGGACATGAGCCTTACAGACCAGGAGGCCAAAAGGAGTACAACAGGGGCGAGTTCTACTTTTTGGAGCATGAGTTAACTTTCCTTCCTGACAGATCAGTTCAACTCTAGCCCACATAGAATCAGAGAATCATAGAAAATCCTGAGATGGAAGAGACCCACAAAGACCATCAAAGTCTAACCCTTGGCACTTCACAGGACCGTCCCCAAGAGTCACACCATGAGCCTTAGAGTTCAAATGCCTCTTCACATCCTTGTTTCCATTTGTTCTACAATTCGTAACAATTATTAACTTATTAGCATGTCTCACAGGAAAATGGAAGTATTAAAGGAAATTAACCTAAACTTTATGGTACCAAAAATTCTTAAAATATTCTACTAAGTTTTTTTAATGCTCTGAAGCAGACCTTCAAATGCCATGAACACATGCTGAAATTTTTTTCTAAGGATTTACATTAAGAAAACATTTTTTTTACTGACTAATTTCTACATTAAAAAGGGCTAGATGAAAGCAAACCTAAGAAAGCAATACCATGGAAAAGGCTTTTCAACAGTATATAAAGAGAAAGGGAGAAACAAAGGAAAACCCACATTACAGACTAATAAGACTTCGATTTATGCTAGAGATAGCATTTAAGTTTACATAATAAACCTCTACCCTGCAGTTAAAATTCACAAATTACCTTTCAGATCTCAACAGGAAAAGGTATGGTATATATTTATTGACACATTTTCTCATCATTTACCTCCAGTAACATTTGTTTCTATGATCTTTTTATTCATGGGTCATTCTCATTTCAAAGTACTCTCTGCAGCAATTTCTACTTTGTATATATGGGGTTTCAGGTGCACTTGTCTGCTTTCTACCTCCTCCTGGTAATTGTCTTGAAGAGCCACTCAGAGCTGGGCGTTAGAAAAATGCATTCTCATTACCATCTTACATTTCAAAGTTAACTGGAAATTTTTATTGCTGTATTTTTGTTGCTAAGGTATTTTTATTTTTATTAAGGTATTTTATTAAGGTAGCCAGCATCATACTACTGGCTAGGTGGTACAGTATATCCTGAAGGCATTCTCTCTGAAAAGTCTTTTTGTCTTCCCTGAGCACTGTTACAACAGTGTTCTTTGAACAGAAATGCAAATGATTATACGTAGTGGAAAATCCTTTTATTTAAGTTTTCCAGCTCCATGTGTATATATATAGTTCTATTACAGAAGACTGCATTTATCTTTGGCTCCGCCATTCTTATGGTTTAAAAGTTTATCCACTCTTCATGTACCCTCCATTTCCTTTCAGAAAGGAAGCAGTAGTCTTAAGGAACAAAATAGAAAATTGGATGCTAGAATCTGTTACATATGTACTTTTCTTGGAAGATCTTTTGTAGCTGGGTTTTGCATAATACTCACTGATTTTAACCTGCTCAGGAATATTGTTTGCAGCCTAATACTCCATTGCACTAAAAACCTCTAATTTTAACTGCAGGAATACTGCAGAATGGATTTTCTCCACAAAAAAGGGCTGTTAATTAGCATCTAATATTGACTTTTTTTGTTTTTTAAATGTAGGGGATATTTCTGATTTCATTACCTTTTTAGCAATTTGTTAAGCAAGGTAGGGACCAAAAGACAAAAAAGGAAACACACATATTAGCCATGTCCTATACTCTTTGCTCCTCTATACTCCTATGTTTTTTTGGCAAAAGGCATAAATTTGCTTTGAATTTCTTAATACTACTACAACTACCAGGCCATTTTTAGGACATTTTAGTGTCTTTTAGACCACTAGAAGACACTATTTTTTTCCACATAAATTTCATAAAACACCTGAAGCCGATCTTTGAAGTAAAAGGAGTGACATACTTCATGTATTCTATCCCCTGACAGGCAGCATTTGAAAATACAGAAAGTGGGAGAATTACCCGAATGATTATACGAGGATTGAAATAAGTGATGCTTATTGAAATAAGTGAAGCATTCTTGAAGCCCAAAGTAAATGTATTCGCATAATACACTATATACGTGGTGAACTACACTTAAGAAAAGCATTCAAGGAGATATATTTAGCTCCCTAGGGCCAGAAGGTCTGATAAGAGGGGACAGGTGTCTTGCAATGTCACACTAACACCTAGCTATAGATGTTACTTAATTTTTTCAGTGTCTTAGAAAAAATAGCAGTTTAATGCTGAGATAATATTTTTTTATTAGCTTTATTGCAAAAAATAGATATAACACCATTTTAATATAAAGAAATGGAAATAAAAGTGTACTTTCAGTTTCAACCTTAAATCTTTCATTATTACTTTACTTTGAAGATGAAAGAGAAACTACTGAGTACATCTCATCAAAAAGAAAGGACCCTGTTCAATTTTATTGACATAACACCTTTCAAATATAAGAACTTTGCAAGTTATATCATTGAATTAAGTATAGAGGTCTGAATAAAAATACAGCTATTTTTCTAAGCATTATTTACATTTCAAATCGCCTTTGATGCTATCAAGGAGTAGGTGCCAAGTCTAAAGAAGCTTTAACAGAATATGGCCTGAATGCTTTTCATCTCACTGCATTTCACTTAATTGCTACCCATGAAATATGGATTTTATATTTTTAAATGATGTGATTTTGAAATCATTATGTATTATTCAATGTGTATGCTAAATCTGACATCTGAAATGATGTCATGTTTAGTTATGTTTGATCTGTTCAATATTGCTTTTTTTACTATTCTCCACTGCAGCAAGTTGCACCTAGCAGACTAGAGGAGAGTCTTATTTAGGAAAACTTTTCCAAGATTCAGTAGAAAATACTAAAAGCTGTACCTGGTTCCTGATACTGCTGCTTTGTCTTCATCTACAGCACAGCTAGGAGATATCCATGGGAAAGACCAAATGAGCCAGTTGGTTCATCAGGTTGTGAAAGTTAAGTTTTATCTGCATAGTGATAAGGTGGCTCAATATAAAATTCCTCTGGAAGAAATTACACCTTAGTCCCTGTGTTCAGGTAAATCCAGTTAGCCAACAAAACAGGCTTGAGGGAAGAAATAATTACCAGAACTAGAAAATAAAAAAGAGAAGACAAAAAGCTCATTTTTAGACAGCTACTTTGAACATGAGATTTTAGCCCCCGGAAAACGAACTGTATGAAAAAGACATTTTTTCACTGTTCTGACACTGTTTGCCATTTTGTTAAAATGATAAAAAAGTTAGGACTTTTACAGAATCTACTGAAGACACATTTCAGGAAACAGCATGTGGATGAATAATGCAATTTTGCCATGGTTTAGTGGCAGAAATCAGGGTATTCCACACTGCCGACTATGTGAGGCTTGCTGCAGAAAAAAATTCACAGTTTTGTTAAATTCATTCTACCATGAAGTTACCTCAAATCATTTGAATCCATGTCAATAATTTCTGTAGACATTTCCCAGGTGACAGAAGGCTTTGTGACTACATTCAAACCACATGCCATGGTGCTATGATGAATTTATTATGACTTTCAAATTCAAGAAAGCAATGGGAAATTCAGACACTTGCTTCCTAAACCTGTAGGAGCCTGGATTGAAACAGTCTAGAGAAAGATCTAGGGGCTCTGTGCAGACTAGTTTCTTCTGTTACGCAGTCACATGTCTCAAATCCCTGCTTCATAGCTGACACTTAATATATACTTCCGTCACCATGGTCAATTAAACTCTTCTCAATTAAACAGCTTCTGAAATTTTATTATTTTTTAAAAGGAAGACAAGAAAGCTTACTGGCATTCTTGTGCAGCATTCGTGGGAGCAACAAAGCTACATTCATTTCTGCATGTCAAATTTCTTGGGGTCTCCAGGCGGAATTTGTAAACAAAATAAATTTCTGTCACTATGATATTATGGGCATTTGTTGGCACTGCTAAGGCTCTGGTTTCACTCATGGAAACAACAGTTTCCCCCTCACTGAGGCTACCCAAAAGCATGAAAACTGCTGAAGCATGTGAGAAATCCTTGGCATATTCCTTTATTACCATAATATAAGATTATGATTTTAATAACCTGTCCTACAAAAGCTTGCCTTCCTGTCAATATTTCAACCCTGACGTTTAGAATGGAACATGCCAAAGAAAAATATGTTAATGAAAATATTTGCTTAGTTTTTATGGTTACTTGTTTTACCTAGTCATACTATAGAATACATAAATGAACCTATTTATTTGATGGTCTTTTTACAGTTGAAAGTAGATATTTACTTCGGAATAAAAGAACAGTGTGCCACCTTAATAAGGACTTATCCAGCAGAGCTTGCTTTCCAGGTCACTCCAATCACAGAGCGATATCAAGTTGACATTAACAGAAAGATACTACTAACAATCTTAAGCATAGCTAGAGAACCCCCTGCTGTCTACCAGTGACAGGAACTGAGTTGGAAATCTTTAGAAAAAGCAGCAGGCCATGAAATGCCAAATAAAATTCCTTCTTCCATCCAGAGACAAAGGAAAAAACAGCATAGCGCTACTTTAACAAATAGGACTTGACAAAAAAAGAGAGAAAATAGATGCGGGCATTTTCCAACATTTCTTGTTTTGACAAAAGGAAGAAAGTGAAGAAAAGGAAGCTGTTTCAACTTCTTGGAAAAAAAAAGTTACATATGAACAAACCTATTTACAGAACTTTTGAAGTCCATCTCTTTAACAAAAATATTACTTAGTCTAATTATAAATTACCCAGAGATAGTAATAACTAAGAAGGAAAAACAATTGTCTAATTTTCTCTGATTTCTTATAAAGTTACTGTTACATACCCTTGAATTCAATGCTTCCTGATTTGATTACCGACACTTTCTATCTATTGATAGAAGCACAGATACTCTGAATCTGCAAAATATACAGGTTCAGTTCTTGTAGAAATGGATAATAATTCGGAATATTTAGGCATGTTAATAGAGATCAGGTTCATTCTCGGAACAGTTTCATAGGGTGTTAGTTTGCTTTATTGTTGGGTTGGTTTTGGTTTGTTGTTGGCTTGGTTTTGGTTTGTTTGCTTGGTTTTTTTATAATTTTAATGCCTGTCATTAAATTACATCTTTCTGTATAGTTTACACTACTTTTAGTCATGCATGGGGATATATACACTAACACACCCCTTTACACATATAAAAAATACGAGCATTTTTAAATGCATTCGTATTTATGCGGTTCTTTTCTTTTGATTATCTAGAACTTTTACTAAAAATTATGGGAAGATTTCAGTACTCTCTATATTCCTAAAGATCTTGAAAATTTGGTTGAGTAATTGTTTCTGGTTTTCTGCATTTTTGGATTATTTACTTTATTAAAAGCAGAATTGCCTAGATAAATTCAGAGCATCTCTGTCAAGATACTTTTAATCTTTATTTAATATGTTTAATGCCTACAGTGTTACAATTTATTCATCATTCCTTTATTTGGTAATATCTATGTTAACAGCTACATTCATGAAGGTATTTTGTGACTTTTCAGTTAAACAACTAATCAACAAATTTTCTTTACATTTCCATGAGTAATATTTTATTATTCAAATCTATTCATGAAGCTTCTACCACTGTAGGCTCACACAAAAATATGACTCTGGAAGTCATGAGAATAATAAGGTTGTAGTGTAACTTTTAAGACCAGGACTGCAGAAATCTATGTTATATTTCTGAGTTTGATGTTATCTACAAACAAATAAAACTGAGCATGCCTCTTCACAACTAATAAGATCTGTCATCTGCCAGAATAAAAGGTCATTTAGTGTGAATTTTGCATCTTGTCTGTTTCTAACATGGCCCGTGTCCTTACATTTCCTATTAGGGTAACTCCAACGATTTCAAGTGAGGCTATTTTTATAATGGCTAGTTTCTGACAATATTCACTAGTGAGACTGTTTTCTTATGATTGGCAGAGTTCGAAGTGAACCTAATTTAATCTACCTGTGGATCATTTAATCCTAATCCTTTCCTCTGCCTCCTTCTTTCTCAGTGCCATACTTGCACATCCAAAGCTGTGAATTGGACAGACACTACCTCACTATTCCTCATATTTCATCTATAGAGCAGTCACCTCCATATGATAATTCTTGAAAATCAAAAATCAATTGACCTATCTTCTACTCTAATTGTGTCAGTTGAAGAAAAGTGACTTTCACAGTTCTGAGCACTGGGCAGGATGCTGACATTTGTCAAAGATGCAGTGAAATTTCTGTAGGTATTAAGGGAAATACCAATTTTATCTTTTCTTCTGTTTCCAAATGCTATTCTTCAGCCACCTTCAATGGTCAGATGAATGCTACATGGGTGTTAGAATAGCCTCAGCTGATGCTTCCTGAAGTTGTCACTTCCAATGCCTGAAAGGCCAATTCCTTCATCTCCGTTGCTGCTGGTGCCAATAGATACTTGAAAATGAAGAGACAAGGGCACACTTCTGATCTTCAAATGCCAGGAAGAAAACAGCCAACTCAGTCCTCCCCATGAACAACTAAATGTTGAAAAAGAATATTAAATGCTCCATCTTCCTATGTTACCCTAAGCCTTAAAAGAAGTTGTCCAGAAAAAAAAAAGGGGTGGGTGGAGGGGAAGAGGAAAGCAGGTCGATATTAAATATGCATTTTTACTAACAGCATTTGGGCATTGAATTAAGTGAAGGAATTCTCCCTGATATGTTCTGTTCAAGAAGCTGAATGAGAATGATGCTTGCGCATCCAAATCCTTCCAGTACCTACTGAAGTATAGACCAATAGCTTCAGATCCCACTGGAACAAATGGAAAAATTGCTTCCAAACCTAAAAGTCATTCTATGCCATTGTAAAAACAAAACTAACTCTACAGAGATTGTGCTTCCAGATTATTCCAGATATTAATTATACTGTACTGTTTTGTTTGACCAGACTATTCTCTCATTATCACATTAACATGCATTTTGTTCTTCCCTTGGCAGGGAACATCCAAACCCATCCTAGGGTAAAAAAAAAAAATGCCAACAAGAATTTTGGAATGTAGTTAATCCTGGGCAGGTCTACTTTTTAATTAAAATTTTATAAAACTTAAACCCTTATCTTTTTTTTTTTTTTAATAAAGCCATATTCATCCAGTAATACAAAACACGGGGGGATAGAAAGAGTAGCAATACTTGGCAAATAGATTAAAAAAATTTATTCCTAACATCATCTAAGCTACTTTTAAGAGTAGATTTTTTCATAATATTATTGTCTTTCCTGATGATCTGGGCTGTGCTAAGTTTTGGCCTGTAGCCTGAACAGCAATGTGACAGGGTATAACTGCTTAGGGAACATCAGTCACAACACGGAAGTCACATGCTGGCCAAGAGGGACATGAAAAAGAGAACATATTATGCTTTTGAAATGTTGGCTATATTTTGTTTTGTGCCTGTGGTATAAAAACCTTTCTCTATGTTTTTAAAATTCACCAGCTGTTAGGCAATTCTGCAATAAGTAAACAATTCCATGGTGAATTAGGCAATCACATCTCTTTTATGGAAAACTTTGGGTCTTTAGCTCTGTACATCTGTGGAGTCACAGAGTACTGGTATTTCATTTTCATGTTGAAACACTGTGTTTTCAGCTTTGCAGATGCAATCACACTAAAGATTAAGTAATATCATGTAAATGTCTGGTAATGCTAAAAAATCTTATCAGTCTGTTAATAAGCCAAAGCCTTCCATAACGTGACGTGCTATTGGAAAAAGAAAGCCATGGGTGCACAGAAGGAATTAAGTCTTCAGGTTTTTTTCCACTTACTCAAAGTACAAGGTTTTCCTACACACCCTGTACATTATAAGTCCAGGTGTTCATGGTTTTCCAGGTAGTGGCATCATGTCACTTTTTATTACAAAATGTTTAGTGACAAATATATCAGGAGAACAGAATGTAGAGAAAAGTCACATCTGAATTCAAACACAATGGGGTGACTTGTCTACTCACCCCTACTCCAATGCTTTTGCTGCAGTAAAATTCAGGTTTGACTGCTGATTTTCTACAGATTTATGACTCCTTGTGAGACACCCTCAGGGAGAGACAGTATGTCCCCAAGGCTGTATTTGTAGTCTGCTAAAAAACAGGAATCCTTGTCAAATCAACAGGAATCAGTCAAGAGAGCTTCTAATCTGACAGTGAATAGAATATGCTGAAGAAATGCTGCACAACAAACTCACGAGTTTAACCCTTCAAAGAGGAATTATAGAAAATGCTCTGTTATGCCAACCCTGATACCTATGAAATCAGCAATTGTAACTAGCATCACAACCAGGCCAACACTTGGTACTCCTAAAAATTTCAGAGCCCTTCAATATTCAGGCAGTATTCTATAAATATAAAATTGGAATTTTTAATTACACTAAGATGTGGGCATAAAAGGCCCCACCACTGCTAGGTGTTATTCTCATGCTGTGCCACAACTAGTGCCTGGTCAAGTAACAAGACAAATGAACCTCATACATTTCTTTGGGATGTCTGTTTCCACCTAAAACTGCCTCTGACTGAATGATGTCCCAACTGAGGGTAAGAGAAGAAGGCAGGGAAGAGTCCCACTCTACAAACAAAAATGCCAAAAGAAGGTTGAAAGAATCATAGAATATCCTGAGTTGATAGCAACCGACAAGGATCACTGAAATTCAACTCCTGGCCCTGTATGGGAATGAAGATCTATGATACTTGTCTAAACGAGCATAATGAGCATATACGATCATGCACTATCCACAGGAATACACCAAGCAACACCATTAAGGAAAGTTGCCACCAGAGGTAGTGAAGGATTGAGGAATTTGACAAACCAAGAGGGAGATCAAGGCCTGATGTTAGCTAACTATGTACAAGTTGCTGGATGCTTGGTTTTCTGGTCAGTTTTGTATAGACACATAAAAATCAGTGTTATCACACTTATTTAGGTTGTAAATGAACTCTAATCGACAAACAGTTAGCTACAAATTTAGCTAAAAGGAAAAAAAATGATCTCAAGTTCTCCTTTCAGAGGCTTTATTCCCTGGGAAGACAAGGCTTCAGGGAAAATCCCAGCCTTTTCTGTGGATATATTTGCCCACAGACTGTCATAGGTCTGCAAAGCCGCACACCAGATCCTGTCCCTGGTCACAGAAAATCCCATGGGGAAAGGTGGTGGAAGCAGCCCCTGTCCCCTGCAGCACGCAGACATAAGAGAGGGGACTATGAACACCCTCGGGCGGGTCCCAGATTAACAAACTCTGCCAGCATGTGAGGGGCCAAGGTAAGGGGTCATTAGTCAGGACATGCAGAATCAGCATTTCTATGGGCCTACCCAGATGGTCAAGTTTCCATACAAGATCTGGCCCATGGCTAAAGCTGCCTTAGAAACAGAAATATCCCAAATTTTTCCACAGGCATATGGGAAGATTACAGGGGATATAAATTTATCCCTGACCATCAGTAACTAAACTTAGCTACGCACTTACCTCTTCAAATGTAAAACGAATATGCTACAACAAGAAAATTAGTGTGTATGATAGCAAGGTAAAACAAGACCCCCCAAAAATCAAGAATAATAGGAAACCTGTTACAAAAATTTAATGGATATTGTGCATAAATCAGTCATTTACATATATAACACTAATACCAAACGCATCTATGGCTTTTGTCAGCATCTGATATTTACACAACTGTATCTTCTATACAAAGCCCTGCTTTGTAGAGTTGCACAGTACAATAACATTTTAAATATACCATCCTTCTTTTGAAGTCTAATCATAAGGACCACACATGATACAGAATTGTGTTGTGAAGATATGATGATAATTTAATACGTACATACTTGAGCCCACACCATCTTATTATAGGATATGAGGGGTACCTTAGAAAGTTCCCTGAAATTATAGGATCCTTGCATAATTTTCTTTAATTACTTAGGTAAGTACCATCCTCATCTTTTGTTTTAATATTATCAGATATAAAGTGAATATTCTGATATAGATATTTAAAATTTTAGAGAAATCTTTTAAAAAATCACAAAATATGCATTTGGCTATTTCATTTCTGCAAGGTAATGTGATCTTTTCTCACATAATGAAAGCAAATTTTGCCTGACTGAAGTCATTCTTCAGAAAAACAGAAATATTATTTTTAAAATTAGACTATATATCTAAAAGCTCTCAGTTCATTTCTGTCTATCTATCTTTGTATCTAGATGTGTTTTTTGGAAATAGTCCTGAATAACAGAAGATGCATTAACTATGCAGTTACAGAAGTGATAGACAGCACCACACGTGTCTAACTGTTCTACTCCACAGAAAGTTGGGGTTTTTTCCTTGCCTATAGATCTTGATGATGCAATAGGAAGTTTCTCTCCACCGTAAGAATGACATTTATTATGAAATGGATTTAAACTTACCATAAAATCCTCCCAAAATTGTCTTTAATATTTTCAATATTCATTAACCATTAATGGAAAGAAGTATTAGGAGTTTGTTTTGGAAACACATTTCTGATAATTGTCTAAAATTTGAGAGATTCTAAGTCTTTGGTGGTCTTTTCATACTTGGATACAATGAATGAGTAAGATTAAACAGTAATGAATGGAAAATTAGAAATTTCAAACATGATCCTTTTTGCTTGGGAAGTGACAATTAGAAGGAGAACAGAAGCCAAGAGTGGTATACAATAGGCAGTCAGATGCATTCAATATTTAGGATTACAGACAACCCCAAATGTCTAAGACCAACAAAGCAGAGAATAAAGAAACGTCCAGAATAGTGTAGTTGTATTTATGCAACAAAACCAACACTGGCCTAAAATACAGAGATGTTACCATGAGAAACAGAACTGCTGGAAGCAGAAATTTGACAGACTTGATTAAGCTGCTGGTCCATCAAGCCTGCGCTCAGCCTTTAGCTGTGACTCTTGCACAATAGCTCAGAGACAAACCTCCTCCAGTGCAACTGCACTAAATGATGCTGTACATTGAGGAAAGCATTCCTCTCAGTCCCTGTGGCAGTCATCCTACTTCCTGAAGCATGAGATTAGATTACCTCATTTTAGCATACCTACCTGCAGTTACTATTCCTTGTCATACAATTATTGAAAAATGTCCAACTGCAGCTGCTGACTCTGTGATTGTCCATGCTTTGCCAAGTTTGGAAGAGCAACTTTTAATCTTGAGGCATTTATGTACATTTCAGGGAGAGAGAACACATATAGTAAGAGGTTTTTGCATGTGGATATGAGAAATATACATGAGAAAGGAAAATGAATAATTTAACCAAATATGAAACTGTTTCTTACAGACAAAAATTCAACTAGATCCTGGATACTGTAGACATTAATGAGCCAAACAGGACATACATATTTGGTTTAACTGGCAAGAAACAGTGCTGCGAGTTTTGAGTCAAATTCTGTTATTACTCCCAGTACAGCATTTAATTTGCAGGAAGAAACAACTGCCATAGAGTAAGAAGCCACACTAAAATATGGTATCTTTATATTACTAATTATCTTTTTATATATTCAAAGTAGAATATTTCATTAAGCAATATGGTTTATGAGCTGTAGTTCAAATAGTAGCCATTTCTGTGTGTGAAAAACTCAGAAAGGTAGAAATAAATGTAAGCACAAGACTTGAACAATAGCGATATCATCCTAAACATTTCTACAATGATGGTATCATTATGGAGTTTTCTACAATACTGTTCTGCTCCACTGTGCTACTTATCCACTTTCTTATATCCCTTCTTATCACAGTCTCCTCATGTCAGCCTCATTCCATTCATCTCTTCCCTTCTCACTTCTCTCCTGCCTTATCAAACTCTCATGTGTCTCTGTATGCCCCCTTTTTTTACCTTATCTTGTGTGTGAAAGCATTGGCTTCAGCACATTCAATCAAAAATGTGCTGAAAACCTAACCACTGAAAAAAGTCATGGACTTAGTGTGTATTTTGTACCCCTTTTCTACTATGTACTGTGGCAGGGACATCTGACACTCTTTTGTGCAATATAGCAGGGCTATGTTATCAGTTGTTCCTTAAGTGCTACCATGGAATAAATAAATTCATTAGCAATTTTCTGTATTTTTTTTGGCAGGCAACCTGAGAGACAAATTACCTACCTCCAAACACAGATATAAATAAGCATAAACCATGCAGATGTTTTCCTTCTCCCTGTCAGTGTATTTCAACTGCTGGAACATGCTGAACTTGTTTACCTTTTGAGAGATGCAGCCCAATTTACAGAAGAACACAGCCCTGAAACACGCTATATGATCCCCTCTCAAAAAGATTTTCAATATGAAGCAAATATAGGTCACTTTCTAACCAATCCCAAATTGAATAAAAGATAACAGGAAATGCAAAAATGGTATACATATGTAAGTAAGCACTTCAGTGGTAAGCCCTTAAAATAAGGGAGTTTGCAGAAGGTCTGTGCATTTACAGTCTTAAAAATATCATACAATTAGTTTTCAAAAATCTTTACCAGGAGCCATGATTTTCAAATAAGTAAATATACCCATTTTCCTCTCTCCAAAGTGAGCCAGAGTACTTCCAAGATACAGATAATGACAAGTGAAATAAGGTCCTATCCCTGTCTTAGTAAAGTCTAAGCTGGAAGATAAATGTGTGGGAGCAGGTTGAGACCCTAAAGCATAAGTCTGACATAAGAAAGAAAAGAATGTTTTCTATTGATCACAATATTATGAGACACTCCACTCTGACATGCTTACATTTACAAAACCACAGACACCTCAAGAGCAGCAAGACTCACCCTTTGCTGATATTTAGTATACTTCTGACCACTAGAAATAGAAGTCTACATACTTTAAATCACAGAGCAAGTTCTATTTGTTACTTTTCTCTAAACAGATATATTCCTGACTATTTCTACAGTACTTTGCAAGGTGGAGAACATTCTTTGTCAAAATATAGGTCAACTACTGTTACAAAAATGCTGTCTTGATCTCAACATTAACCCCTTTTTGACCATTCTTATAAAAAAATGAGTATTTTAAAACATTGCATTTCCTCTTTGGTTTTGTCTAGTTTAAACGCCCTTCTGCTCTGTTTATTTTAAAGTTTTATGCACCTTTGAACACTCAAAGTACTGCACATGCTAAGCTTTGCTATTCTAAAGCATAAAGCTCTATGAAAAGCTACACAAAATCTATTTTTCATTTGACTTTGATTTAAATATTAGAAATACAGACTACTTCAGTCCTCACTCTTTTCCAGGCTTCACTAAAGGTGCATGGAATGTTCTTCCTTGAGGCAGAATTTTGTTCTCCTCAGAGAGGTCAATTATGCGGGCTTAAAGAAGTGGCTGAAATAACGGCATTGGGAAGCTGCTGAAATGTCAGGAGAAATCCTCAAAGGCTTTTTTTTTCAGGTGAGAGTTGCGGGAACGATAGAACAAGTACATATCTCAGCAACAGATACTGATGTTCTCTCTCTTTCATGAAGTCTGTGGCACAGACCTATCTCTTACTGCAACAGAAAAGCTACCCCAACCAACACCCTCCCAACACTGTGTACTGTGGCAGATCAAAAAAACAAACCCCCACCTCACAAGAAGATTATTCTGTTAAGTGAGTAGTGTGACATTACTAATTCTGAAATACTTCACAAGAAGTTGTTATAATCTCCCAGAAATACAACCACATCTCTCCAGCACTTTCTACCTCCTTCTAGTGAGGTTCCCACTACCCCATACCCAGAAGAGGACCTCTGGAGCCAAAGTGCACAGTGGTGGAAGAGGGGACCAGGGAGGTCAGACCTGGTCCTGCAGGCTCAGTTGTCTTTTAAAGCATCAGTCTTACTAAGAAACCATGCCGTGAATCCCTATGACTTTGATACCTGCTGCTGACAGTATCACAGCTGTACTCTTTCCTCTCTGGTTTAGTCCACATCTCTGATCTCAGAAAACTGGCAGAAGAAACGGTGAAAGAGGAAACACAAAGAAGAAAACACAAGCAGACTAATGTGTTCTAGACAGGAGTTTTCCTTGTCTAGATTTTAGATTTTCCCTTTTCTCTTACTCTGATAGCCACCAAATACAGGTTTCACCATACCATACTGCTCCTATGATGAAAAAGGGAACCAGTAGCCCCTCCAAACACTCTCAGATATATCAAATAATTCTGGAGAAAAATCCATTAATATAAACCCAGAAGACTCTCATATCCTCATCACATGAAAATAGGAATCATAAAATGGACTAACATATTATAAGTTTTACTTCTGAATTCATCCTGCTAAAATAGCAGGAAATCCTAAAAGCAAAACAAAACCTGCAGCCCCCTGGAAGTTGAACTAATGAACCACTTGCAAAGGCAGTTGATCAAAATTAACATCAAACCCAGCAAAAGCTTCTGCCAAGTACTGCACTGCCATCTTCCTGCTGCAGGCAATACCTGTTCCCCATGGAGAACCCCTGCAGCTGTGCTCCCTTTTTCAGTACATGGAGCCAGTTTCATTCCTTTTGATTTTCACAAGACAAAACCTGGAAATGAAACCTCACCTTGCTCACCCTTTCCAAAGGAAGAAAGGAATAAGGCATATTTTTTGACTTTAACATATGAAGTCCATAACTATTATGTCAAAAATCTCACTGAGATGGCTCTTTGTGGAAAAATCCAGATTCTCCAACTAGCTTTCATAGTTATTAAGTCAGTCGAATTATTCACAGTTCATTAAACCATCTAAAAGAAATTTCAATTAATTTTTACAATTCTCATTGCTCACTAGCATACATGCAGAACTGTCAGTAGATAAATATATCCTATTTATGACTAGACATATATCGATATACAGATATAAGTATATGTAAATATACACACACAGAGAAATAAAGTTGGATGTAGCAATCCAAAGCTTCAAAACAGGCGAGCTTAATGGATAGTCTTTCAGTGAGCTAACCCTTAAAAGAACAAGGAAAGCACAACATGAAAAGGCTCTTGTTCTCATATTTCATATGATAGAAAATAATGAATTATGGCATTACAATAATTACTTTAAATACACAGAAAAAATCAGGTTATGATTTTGGAAAAAAATTTGGAAAATTTCTCTCAAGAATTTTGCAAAACCCTATCAAACTCCAAAGACTTTGCTTCTCCTTTATTTGACGAGACTTTGACAGTGCATGTTAGAGACCCTGGTTTGATCAATTCCCAAAGGATAGAATACAAATCTCAGCTGCTGCAGCAGGCAAAATAGGTATGAAAAGCTCTTGAGACTGATCTTCCTACACAATTTGCTGTCCTCCTGTCTCTGTTCTAAGAAATACTGACATAACACTCTTCTATGAAGTTTCTGCACATTTTTCTAGTTCTAATTCTGAGAAATAGTTGAAAAAAATCTTAAATATGGAAGAATAAAGGGGGGGAGGGGGGAAAGAGATACTCTCAAACTGATGCAACCAACCATTAAAAAAAGGATTTAAAAAAGGCAAGAAACAATGTAAATTCACATTGATAATCTGTATGTAAAACTGGTCTGTCACTGTACCTTCCTTTTCTTCTTAAAGAACACACAGCAGCTTCACACATAATACTTTCCTGTCAGTGCTGTTGCTTAATTAGTCAATATGATGTGAACCTTATTATAAAACTAATTGAGTTGGGGCCTCCAGTCTCTGAAGAGAAGCATCAACATGTAGGCTATTCTCACAAGATAGGGGTTTCACATACTCTGAATATGAATGTGAAAGGAAGAAGGGACACCAAGCTGTTCTGCGGAGGACTATATAGAACTTCAGTTTCAACTTACACTAAAAATGTTACTTAGTCTGCAGGGCATGCTTCCATTTTTTAAGTCCTTTTAAGAAATTGGTAATAAATATAAATACGTGCACATTTTAACTATCATTCCCATTATGCAGCACTCTCTTTGAATGATGGCAGTTGGCATATGAAACTTAGAAAACTTTCTTCTCCCATCCTCTCCTAAATAGTCAAGGGAAAAACATGTGACACGCAAGAGAGAACTTCAGCATTTAGGTGCAACAGATACACAGATATGAAAAAGAGTCAAAAAACCCACCAAGACAGTAACAGAAAGTGATTGGTTAAAAGGATTTTCTACAAATGATGATATATAATTCTGCATACACTATTTCTTCATCTTGATCCTCAGGTGAAAACAGACTTCTCTCTGATGCTTTGTCATTTTATATTCAAATGCATTAGTCTTTAAAGTGGAAGCAGGCAATTGCTGAGACAAAAAGGTATTATCAATCTTGTCAATACATTAATGTGAAACAGTCAAACCTGTATTACAGCACTGATGTTTTGAAACCACTACCTTTAAATTTTTGATCAAATGTTATTATTTTTCTATTTGGCTAAAGTTTAAGTTGAAAATAATTTTGTAGACATAGGAAAACTAAGTCTTCTGCTGTGTTTTCTAATGTGTCAAATTTGTCATTTAATGGGCCACTCATCTTTCATTCTCTGCACAAGGAAGAGTAAGCAGTACATTATAAAAACACTCATTTTCTTGCCTCACTTAACTTCATTTAACTTGAATCATTTCCAGAATAATACATACAAACAGTGCCTATCACAATTTGTTTGTGTGTGGTCCCCCTGCAGAACTAACCATCAGGAAACTGCACATTTTCTGAAATTTGTATTTCCTTCTGGAGGACTGAGAACTCACTTCAGGAACAGTGCTGGGCAAGAATGTATTCTTCAGTGTGCCAACAAATTAAGAAAATGCTGTTCATGCCATGATCCAGAAATGAACTCCTCACACAATTGATGGAACCGGAAAGCCGGTAATTCATTTTCTATAATAGCTCTAGGTTTTTCCTTCTGGTTTTCTTCCTTCTGATAGCAAATATCGCATGTTTTCCTGTGATAGAATTTTTACTTTGAATAGATGCAAAAAAAATGTAGCTCATACTGCTGGAGTTTCAGCAGTTTCCAGCAGGCATTTTATGAGAAGGAATATTCTCTTTGTCTTGACATTGACATTCAAGATTAGTTCCATTTTTTCTTCCTAATTAGCTTTTCCAAGACAATTGTATGTTTGAAACAAACAGAATACTTTCCCTCAGGGCATCAGAAACTTAATCTTTCTAATTTCCTTTCAACAGACATTGAAAACAAAGAAGTGTGTTGTAACTCAGTTGGGAATTAAGAACTGTGTGACATAAAAAATGGAAAAAGCACTATGTAAATAAATTTAACACAGATGTCAATAAAAATGTAGTAATGAAAATTCCTTTAAGCCACCTTGTTAATACCTGACAGAACTACCTGTTCACATTAAAGTCTATTTGCCTTTTAAAGGAAGTTAGGACACTAAATTTATATAAAACGGAGGAATTTTATATTCACAACAACACACTGAGTGATTAGCATTAAATCATTGAACTATCATAAACAATCTGAGGTCTTTCCAGTCACTTTATCCAGCAGTCTTCTTTGTGACTCAAAAGATTTTTTTTTTAAACTTTGATCGTTCTACAAAGATAATAGTCCCTCACAGAACTCTTTATTTTCCTTATATCTGATATAAAAAAAATCAATAATGCTAAGCATAGAGTTACAAGATTACGGTGATAAACCATAAGGCTGTTAATGACCTCTTAGGATGCTGCACTCATAAATCTTATCAATAAAAGTAATGGTTAGAGCAGTTTTTGGATTCCGATCAACAAGTCACTAAGAAAATAACTGCAGGTCTTTATTTAAAAATTTTGGAGAAATGAACTTAAAGTTACAATCTTTGTGGCATATGGCACTCTACCAGTACCGCCTACCAGAAAAAGAGCTTTATGGTATGGTTTTTTAGGATTGTTAACATGCAGACTTTCATATGCAGTACACAGTAATTTCCACTGTATCCCGTTTATAGATAATGCTGCACACAGCCCTGGTGTGTGTAACGCACACAGACATTACAGAACTTCTTAAAAGTGAACACACGTCTCATTCCTGTGTGGATTTCAACTTCAGCTGTGCCTCTTAAACAGACTGCAGCAAGGTACTTACTGATGTGTAGAGGAAACCTTCTCCATTTAGGGCTATATACAACCCAGTCTTTACACCCTGGATAGCGACAACTCGGAGTCCCACTGGTATAAGGTTGAATAAAGCTGTGAAGAAAAAACATGACCAGATATAAATATGCTACGGTTAATACAATATTCTAATCAACATCATTAGCAAAAAGAAAGAAAAAATTGTTCCTGTATAATTTTTTTTACGTTTTTAAAATTAGACTAACTCAGAAAATCTTGCTTCTCTGATTCTGGCAAGTAGCTCTTTATTTTCTTTGGCATTTTTAAGGTTTTTGGTTAAGAGGTGTCCTCATTAAAGACTGATGTCAAGGGGTCTGTGATTTCAATTTTTTTTTCTTTGCTTTTGTGAATGATATATTTGATAGAAGCAGTAAGACACTGGTGCAGGTAATGACAGAGGCTTATCATAGTTCATAAAAGCACTGAAATATGTGCTTGACTCTCAATGCGCATAAATGTTGCTGAACTGAATACAGAACTTGGGGTAATAATAAGAAAATAGTTAGAAAACCAGCTAATAACAAATACCCTAGAAATACTATATACCTCTGTAGGAATCAAATCAGCCACAACTTTGATTACTGTCTGGAAAAAGACCAGTGTGAAGAGTGGGAGTTTACCAGCCTCGCCACAGAAAAACACAACTTTTGTAAGCAGGTGGCACGAACCAATTCTTCTAAATCTTATGCCAGCACACACCTATACTATGTTTACTGACTCATGCTAGAAAATGAGATGCAAAGCACACATCAGTCCTGGAAGAAAAGACCTTCCAAGACAGAGTTCATGCTAAATGTTTTTCCACTGTGGATGAGCCAAGGGCTCCCAAGTCCTTGGATGAAAACCAAAAGCACAACCTGTGTGTTCAACATACGCAGCAGGGACTATGGTTCTACCAAGTCAGGTCTCAGGAACACAGTAACACCTACAGTGAGTTCCTCAAAATTTAAGAAGGACATCCATAGGTGTGACCAAAAAGTGTCCTGTATGAGGCTATCTGTAATCAGGATGCCAGAGCTAAAGCCCAAATCAAGAGAAAAAGGATAATGTAATTGAGGTGGATAAACACATTTCTCAAGGTGTGAAAATTCCTGTTTGGTCAAAGGACAAAAATCCACAGTTTGTTTATGATGAAGATGATCAAGTCTTTACAACTGAGAAAAAAACATAGGTTGACTATTAGAAAGATAGCAGTGTAGTAAAAAAAAGAGATTCCTTCAGCATTGTCATGCAGAAAAAGAATGTGTAACATTAGATCATTTTAGGAACACACAAAGCCAACATAAAGCTAGGAATTGTAGCAGAGTACTTCCTAGAGCAGTAGAAAGCAAAATATATTCAAAAGAGCTCTAGAAGAACTGAAAACAATTTGGCAGGTTTACAAAGAAAATAAAAGAGGTGGTAAAAATTAGCACAAATAAATAGCATTTTAATTTCTGTCATTTCCAAAATTCTCCATTACACTAGGATATTACAGTGAAGTTTACCAAAAAAATATTTGGTACAGGAGAGTTACCCTCTCTAATAGATGTAAAACAGTGAAATACAGCACTCACAGAAAAGATATCCTAGGAGTACATAGGCTAAACACTGCACGGCTTGAGGGCTTTTAGTTCAATATAATTTGGAAGTTAAAAATTAGTTATAAAGTCACTACCCTGAAATTAAACAATGTCAAAACCAGCAAAATCACTGTTACGGGTTGTGGAGGGGGAGTTTGTCACAGCAAAACTAAGTTTAAGATGGCAATTGAGTTTGGGTTTTTTCCTAGAAGTAAAGAAATTTCAGGAGGAAACCTGCACATGAACACCATGCTAAAGGAGTGAAGAAACAACTGAGGGGACACCAGGAAGGAAAAACAAACAATACTTGTATAAAGAAAAGAGGTGAACACAAAAGACAAGTCAGGCATGAGAATTAAGTCAGCTAATGAAAAATAACTCCAAGTCATAGTGATTCAGTGAATCAGTGAATTTGATTCAGTGAATTTGATTCAGTGATTCAAAACTATCTAGATCGTACATATTGCTGTATCACCAATAAAAATAAAGCACCAAAGCTAGAAAAAATCCAACCACCACTGAGCAAGAATTACAGGCCTGTAACACGGCAGTGTTTAATGCAGCCTATAAAGTTACTGAAGTGGCTTATAGTTGCTGGTGAATTTAGAAAGCACTGCGGAGGGCATGTAATGTATCTTTTACTGCCACCAGATTTTAATTGGAGATTTTCAGAGCTCCTGTAATTAGTCTAAACCCTTAAAATTTTAGAGTGTGATCTGAAATGCTGCAATTCCGCACCTACAGAATATTCAGTAAGTTTCACAAAATCTTTCAGACTTGAGTGAAACTAGGGCGGCCAGACTACATTCAGCTATTGATTGACAAATGTTCTGCAATGTGTTTCATACTGGCATCAGCAAAACACGCACCAGTAAGGCACAGCATGTGGTTTTAATGCACTTTGAAGCTGGCCAAAAGAAATTAGATTTTCTCCAGAACCTGACTGGGCAGTACTCTTCACTGAGCAAGACTTTTGTGTTCAATTACACATTTTAAACATTCCTAGGATTCACCTGTGCTATCCCTCACTCGAGTAAAAACCCGCTCTGAGAAAAGCAGAAAGCCTTCCAGAGTCTGCTGGCGTTACAGTTCTGCACAGCCAAACCTATGTTCTTACCAGAAGGGGTTGTTAAAAAGAGCCATGTCCTCTGCTTCCTTCTATCTTTAAGAAAATGATCCAACACCAAAACCTGGGGGGTGGGGAGTGAGGTCCCTGAACATCTTTACATGCCTAAAGCCAGTCCAGTGAGTCCACAGATGAGCTGAGAGGGGGCACCCTCCAACAGCCCAGGAAATATAGCTGTGCCTGGTGCTCAGTGTTCCCATGCTTCATGCTTAAGTAGAAAGCCTGGCAATTCCAAATGTAGGTAAGATGTGGGAACATCAGGGAAAACAAGGGAACCGATTGGCAAAAATGGTGCAAGTAAAACCCTTTCTCCTCTTCGGTGCTGAGTCTGTGCACACTCCCTTAGCTTTGCTTTGTGTTCTATCTAAACCACAGAAATGAAGCATTTGGGTTCTCCTCCTCTTCCTAAGCCTGCAATCCTACTCCCACCACAAAAATATCAGAAAATGGGGGTGGGCACAGTTAGCAGGAACAACAGGCATGAAAAAGGGTTATTGGTTTAGGTTTCATGGAGGAGACTTGCAGGAAATCCAAATCTGAGTTGTATTCTCAAAATGTTTTAGCAAAAGTTTGAGTCCACTTCTTTTTATAAGCAATCACTCCTTTCTTGAGCAAAAAACAAAACTGCCACCAACACAGTCCATTAACTTGAAATCTGAAATGCCTGAAATCAGGTATTTCCATATACTTGTGAAAGTCTATTTAGGTACAACTGACTTGTAGCTACAAGAAAATTGCTATTACAGATCACTTTTTCTCAAGAATCTTGCTATAGACCGATTGCTTGAGAGTTACAAACTTGCAGTCTCTTCTACATGCACACTGCCCTCGTGACAGCTAATAAAACTTTCCACAGCCAAAACTTTCCAAATGTCCAACCAGATCAAGGTAACTATTTCTTTAATTTATTTTCATCTGCAGGCCTCTAGGCAAAAATGACAACTCCATCAAAACGTCTTTTAGATTGGCAATGACTGCAAAGAGGTTGGTGTTTAGAGGTTTGTCCATCCATTTCTTATGCAGCAAACCCATTCTCCCTGCCTGATGTTACAGAAGACATAATTAAAACTTTTTTAAAGTATGACTGAACATTTACCCTGTCAGACTAAGATTATCCCGGAGGGAGAAACAGGCTTACCTAACTCCCAGAGGTGGTGTAAATAGATGAGTAAATGCCTGTATAATTCTTTGAAGACAAACTTCAGTAAAAACCAGTGCAAATATCAGGCTGCAGATATTTCAGTGTGGTAATCCGAAATTAACATTCATTAATCCAAATTTAACAGCACTGCAGGTGTTTTTTCCTAATCTTTATGTATTTTATTTCTATCTAATGATCTCCTTTACGTTACAAGGGTGCTGTAAAGATTATTTTATGAGTATCTTCAAACCAAAATATGATAGTGGTAGGTATTTTATAAAGACATTAAAAAGTTAATACTTTCACATTCAATTTGGAAGATATAAGTAGACCATTAGAAGCATGCATTAAAAGATGAAAATAAAGGAAGGTTAAATGGTTGCAGGATATCTTGAAGAGCAACTTTACCAGATACCAAGCACCACAAAGGAGTTAAATCATGTTGCAGCATAATAAAAGATGTATACAGCATAGCCAAATCAAAGTTTCTTGGGTAATGTTCACTTTTTCAATTGTGAGTTTATGAAGTAAGACTACCAATGAGTAATGCTCTTTCAATTAGAGAATATTATAGACATGGTATAAACAAGACTGTAATTTCATAAGGGCACAAATTGCAACATTTGAGTGTTACAATCAGGTCTATCACCTGTAAAGGAAAGTATCATTTATGTTGCATTTTTTCAGTGGTTGTTGCCTGAGATACACTCTAGGTGAATTTCAAAAAGTGATAGAGCTGCAAGATTCAGGGTTTCAATCTCAGAAATTAGAGCTGGAATTGTCTGTTTCTCAAATTAATTAGTCTTCCTACTAAACCTACCCTTCATTCACGAGATAAAACTTTGAAGATAGACCAAAGCCTAAAAACAAGCTGGTTTAGGTGGGGAGGACAGGAGGAGAATGTAATGCTTATTACTACAAGCACATATGGAAATCGTTTCTATTTCTTTATGATTTCTGTATAGTAGCTTGTTTTTCCTAATTAATAATGATGAGGCCAGTGAAGCAAGTTGCATTTGCACCTGTAAAATCCAGGAAAATTAGAGTGAGATAGTGACAGCTACACTGAGTAGGACCTCAGCAACCAAAGCTACAGCCCTAACCACAGTCACTCCTGCCCTTTGCTACAAGCAAGACACAAAAGCAAACCAGAAATTGTAAGGCGTTAAAGAAATTAAAAAGAAAAACAAAAAGCTAAAACAAGATATCACTGAGAGTGGGGCAAAAAAAAAATACAGACTGTACACACGAGATTGTTTGGCTAACAGCCTTGATTGGGTGAAGTATTTTAAGGAAACTCAGCACCATTAGCCGATAGGTGCATTAATTACCATTGTTTCATGAAACATCATTAACTTGGGAAAGATAAAAAGAAATTACGACAGTGAACTGAAACCTGTTGGTCTGTTTAGGCTGGATTCTAATATCATGGCCATCAACATGAGCAGACAAAAGTACATTCAGGGATGCAATTACACGTCACATCTTCCTTTTTCATGCAAGCATTTGCGCACAGTGATACACTAAAAATCTTACCATCTGTCTCTACAGTCTCTAGCCTTTACTCAAACTGGGACAATGAGCAGCTAATTAAAACCACTGGTACAACTCATTTTGACTTCAGATAGAAGCAAAGAGTCACATTAAGAGACTACTGAGAAGCTTTAAAGACATCTCAATTTTAGTTTGAGCTACCTCTCTATAACACGGTGACTCCCAAACTGTGTAACTTATGTTTACTGACATACATATAAAATGAGTACAAAATTATATAGGCACTTGAGGGAATTTTTACTTCAAGTACTCCTCTAACTGCTTGACACAGAATACATGGCAACAGCACAAAAAGTAGCAGCATGACTAAGCTTCAAACAGTTTCCTTGCTGAAGACAAAAAAGAAATTGCATCTTTTTTCTCTCCCTCGCTGCTCGCTCCCTCTGGCTTCTCTGACACCCAGTTACTCAGTGGGCTCTCTTCAGGGACAGTGAATAGCGCAGAAGACAGGTGGAAGGCTGGCAGAGATGCACACCCTTTGGCAGTCTGTACTTCCTTTGTTTATGAAACACACTTTGAATGGAAGTCGTTCTCACTATCCAGGTAAATATTCTATCTGTCTTACAGACAGCTAATACATGTCCATCCCTTCTCCCACTGGGCACATTAAATAGCCTGCAAGCGCCACGGTCAGAAGCAGGATTTTCTCCCTTGGGAAGCTGCCAAAAGTTATTCACTTGTAAGCCTCAGACAGAAATCATCATGCTAAGGAGCTCACGAAATGAAATATCAAAATACTAGATATTCTATCCATGAGAAAATTATTGTTTTAAAGTGAAAGAGAGAAGGAAAAACAACATATGCTGCAATAAACAAAAGCAATAGGAGAAAAAAGTCCAACAGGAAATGAAAGGAAACAGAGTGGAAGGGGAAAAAATGGAGAGCACAAAAGAAACAAACACATATTCATACATTAATGACTATACCAAGTGGATAAATCTTTTCAGCTCTTAATACAGTGTTGATACATATATACCAGCAAAATTTCAGATGGAGACTGTAGGCCTTCTTGGCAAACACATTAATTTTGCATTCTTCTGTTCTAAACTATCTTTAATAGAAAATATTGGAAAATTGGACTAGTTAAGAAAAAAATAATCACACCAGTGAAAGACAGAAAAAAATACCTTAATGGAAAAAAACCCCACACCTTTTTAGCCAAAAAATAATTTTGGAGTAAAACAAATTATCTAACAATATTTATCCAAAATACAAAATACTGTTATACAGAATTTGGTTGAGTTTGGAGAAGTTCAATGTTTCAGAATATTTATAATATAGAATATTCATTCTGCATTTTGGAAAAACAAGAACAAGGGAGATGGGCATAGAGATGGAAAAGCAGAAACGCGCAGAAAGGGGAGAGAAAGAGTAAATAAAAAAAAGAGGACGATTTGTGAAGCTGACAACATCAAAAAGAGAAAAGTAAGGCACTCTGGTCTAGCTTTGAAAAGACTCCAAATCCATAGAGATCTAAGAGTTAAAAACCTCTCAGAAATAACAATAAAACATTACAAAATTGTTGCAGTCATACACACCTTCTCGCTGAAGCTGAAAATAAGAGAGATGGGCAGAGGGAGAGAGACACGCACTTATACCCTAAGAGAGTTCTAAGACCTCATCTAGGCAAAGCTTCTATAAAAAGTGATAATAATCTTGCCTTGTTTAAGGGTTTAGTATGTACTCCAGTACAGAAATGGGGATGAGAGATGGACACATTGAGGGAAGAAAAGAAGTAAGGATGGAGGTGGGATGGGGAGGGCATGGGAAAGAAACAAAAATACTTGGAAAACAAGCAGAAAGATACACAACAAAATATAGTAACTAACTTTTCTCAATTAGTAATAAACCAAAACAAACAATAAAAGATGATCATGCTATCTGCTGATGAAAGGTGTTATAAATGACAGCTGTGCATCAGTTGAAATAGAGACCTTATCAATGTAAAGCAGAAACCTCAAATACCTTAATTTCTGCAGCCTGATTCCAACATTTTTAAGGAAACTATGGGGTTATTAATGTGCACATAACAAGAAGATAAATTTTGTGTAGTAAAAGTGTTTAAAATAAAATTCAAGATGACACAGAATGTTACTTAAATATGTAATGATAATTAAAATAAACAAAATACAAATCAACTGTTTCTAGAGTAAGAATAGGTTTGTTTAATTACCATTTGCAGCTAAGTTATCAAACATATATATGCTCATTGAATGAAAATATGTGGCAATATTATACGAAAAGCATACCAAAGCAGCAACCCACACGGCCTTTCAAGATCTCTTTTGTTTGGAATATTTTTAAAAACTGCCACTATTGCAGTCTCTGCAGTGGCAGAAAATCTCTTAACATCATTGGAATTCTGGCTGGTGGAGGGACTGTAGGATTTTTAGCCCCAAAATTTTTTAGTACCTTCAGCAAGGTAATTTAGCATGTGTTTTATGAAGGACTTCGATAGTTTAGCATACATTTATTTGCTTGCAAATTCAGACTTTTCAGGGAAATTTAGTTTCCGTCTCTTGTTATTTCTTTGTTATTTATTGGAAGATAAGAAATTTATGGCAGATAAAGAGTTTTTATTAAAAAATTCTTTTATTATAATTTTATCACTTTTATAAAATTACCAGAAGACATTCATTGGCCTAAATATCTCCCTCCAAAGGTCCATGAGCACTTACGCCTTCCCCTTCAGAGGCAACACATTTAGGCCAATGTCCTGCACGAGCCATGCTGGTGGTCATCAGGCTTCAAAGGGAGAGAACCCTCCTCCTTGGAACAAAACACATTCAGAACCCCTCCAAAGGCATTAACATGGTGCCTGTGCATACACATTCGAGCGATGCGATCTGCGTGTGCGATTAAGACATTCCCCTGGGGCAGTCACTTACTAGAATTACTGCTGTCATCCTTGGTTCCATCGAGACTTCCATCGGGGTGCATTTGCAAGTAGTAGCCTTGCCTGCAATATAACCTGGTCACTATACCCTTGAGCTGGGGATCTGAAAGACAAACATATTTTGTCACTAGCCTCAAAACTTTTTCCAAGAGTTATCCCTACTTCTCTCACTGTAGGAGGAAGTTTGGTGAAGCAGCAATGCTGTCTTAAAAGTAAGTACTACAATAGGATGTGTGCTGATGGAGATGGAGAAAAATCTCTCTGCAGAGTGTTGTTAGGTCAGTTCTGTGTCCTGTTCTCTGCCTCCAACATCCTTCATTATCATTAATACAGGTAAAACAGAGAAAAAAGAACACCCCAAATACCCACAGTCAAAAGCTTAAACCATATTAAGCCCTGCAAAAAATTTTAGACTTCAGCAACAAGTACAGCCCATTATAGAAACTAACAAAGCATTTGAAACACCCTACTTGTTTCATATATGTTAGCAACTTACTGTACTGCATATAAGTTTTAAGGAAACTGGGAGGAAAAGGTCTGTTTCCTTTCCTATCAAAAGTGGTAAACTTATCTGTTTATTTGTAACAGTAACCATCTGAAATTCCCAAAATATTTTAACCAAGCTAGAAGTACATTCAACTCACCTGCCCTCTCCCACCCCCAGGGAATAACACCCACAATCAGGGCAAGACATAACCCATCTTCAATAGAAGGAAAAAGCTGAAAAACTCTCAGTAAGCTAAAGCTATGGGAAATCCAGGTAGATGAACAATGAAGGTTCTCCATTAAATACGTTGCATGTATGAAAATTGCCAAGAATTGGGCAGGGAGCGCCGAGTCACAAACTTTTTGATTCACAGCACAGATGTTGCCTTACCAAATCACAAATCAAGCTGTTGCAAAACTGGTTCAGGGAAAGAAGACATCACATCTTTAAAAAAAATCAACAGAACTACCTCTGTGTGTTATCAGTATTAATATTGTTCAACATTAACTATTAGGCCCAGTTCCAGGCAGCCAGTACATAAATTTGTGAGAACATTGGCATTAAAGCAACTATATTGTATCAGGCTTAGCTCTGCAATAACGAATCAAATTCATAAATACTTTGCTACAGATATGTAATAAAAGAAACGTGAACTTCGAAGGAAGACAGAAAGTATTTTCATGCAACCCTGTGGCCAGAATACAAAATTTGTGTATAATTGCTCTCACAATTAATCATGCTGGGTTACTTAAGAGTATCCTAAGGGGATGTGAAAATAAACAGTGATAAACAAAACTGCCTCTAAGTGGTATGTACTGAAATTTCTATAGAGGCTCAGTTCTACAAAATTATCCTGCAAATGTTAAGATTTTATTGAATATCCAAATTACAAAGTCATATTAAGCAATAAGCCCGTCTAAATTAATAATACAGGATTAAACTGTAAATATAATAAAAACTGTTACTATAAATAGTAGCACTGTAAAACTTTTGAGGCACGGAAATAATTTAACAAAGATCAACATATAAGCATATTACAATTTAAATTTTTAAAATCTATTTTAACTGCAAATTTCACTTTCTGTTAATTTTTACATTAGCATAAGTTTATCTTTATATAGGAATACTCAGAAACAAATATTTTTTAAATTTTTAAACATGTTAAACTGTAATTCCTTTGAATGAACTGTCTCCATCAACTTCATCAGGAAATTCAAAAGTATTTTCATAACTTACAAAATGAAAAGTGAATTTTAAACATGCTTGTTTAATATTTATTAAAAAGGCATCTTTAAAGACTAAATAGAAGTATAATAAAAATATTATTAAAACTAGATCTTTAAAAGTTATTTACAGGAGAAGTATCACCATTTTGAAAAACACTTTCTGTACCCAAGAAATCGTGAATAAATGGTTTTTTATCAACACTTTCTAGTGCAAAGAAGTTTCATAGGAAGGCAAAGTGCAGTCAACTCACTGTCACCAGCTGTTTGCATCTACTGCTTCAAGGGAAAAATGTCAAACTTAGAAGTCACTTTCAAAGTTGTTCTTTATACTCATTCTATTAATTTTTCTAAATTGACAAATTAAATCTACTTTCTAATAATCATTTGCCTGTTTTCATCAAAAGCATTATTTAAAGTTAACCCTGCTTTACCAGCGATTCAAAATTATAGCTGAATGAAAGTGAAATGACACATCCATCTTGATGCAACTCATAATAAGCAATAGTCACAAAGACTACCCCATACTGCTTCAAGGTAAATATCTCCAAGATGAAGCAGACAATTCCTGTCAGGCAAAAAAGAGTTTATCTCTGGTCCTTGCAGAAAGATAAATTAGTTTTTCAGGCCTTTTTTGAGACACCTGAGCAGCAAGCAGAGAAGAGAAATATGCTAGTCCCTGTATTTCCATAGCATTTTATCTACCCTTTGTCTCTTAATAATATTACAGGAACAGTCTTAGCTTCAGGTGATTTAAAAATGAGTTTCTCAAATGCTTGTTGACCACACTTTTTAATTTTTTTTTTTTTTTTTGCTGTCTTCTAGACAGCAGTAGTGAGCAGCAACGCCCAGAAACAACAGCAGATTGTTGCTGCCTGTCCACAAGTGTACAGGGTGTGTTACCTTTTTTAACTCTCACCACAGCGACGCAGACAGACAGACAGACCAGCATTTATTCTTACCCTTTAGCCCCCACACTCGCTTTTATCTTCCCACATGTAAAAGAAAGATAATGGCAAGAAAATACAGTAAAAAAATAAACCACAAACAAACAGGATGAGAGCAGACAACTTCACCAAAGAGCTCCTGGCTCTCGTGATTTTATCATAAACATTTTGCTACTACTTCTCTTAAAGTCCCAGCTGTAACAGTGAGGTTATTTTGTGAACAATGTAATTTCTATTTAATTTTAAACACCTTGATTTCAGGGAAAATGAAACTAAAATAAAGCAAACTTCACCATGCATCAAAAATTAAGAGACAGTTCAACATCTCCTAATGATTTTTAATCAATCTTATTTTGCACCTTGACTTCTGAGGTTGAGCAGTTCAGCATGACATATCATCAATGGCCTATGTTGGGAAAAATTATTCTGACTTGTTATTAGGGGTTGTCTCTTAAAATTCAAAGCTGTACTGAATGGACAAAGAAACAACTCTTCAAGACTCTCTTTCACAGCAATCTGTGTGACAGCAGCCACTTGCAGCCCACTTTTCTTGCTTTTTTCCCTTGTCAGTGGTGATGGCAGGATGCATGATTGCAGTTAGCATGAACACTCTGTCAGTAGCTTTTCTGATGTCCTCAACAAAGGCAGAGTTTAATTAAGATGTCTTCTCTCTCAAACAGTGGCTACAAAAATGGCTTTGGCATTAACTCATGACAGGCTGAGTGCAGATCTTGCTCTTGAACAATTATGACACTTTATCTTTCGAATTGTGAATATTTTCTGTTCACAGAGAGAATGGCTTTAGCATGTACTTTCCCACTCCAACACACTGCCAGGACAGAAGTATTTAGAAACTTTAAAGATTTAAAATAAACTAGGGAAAAAACTCATTAAATATGAGTGTTAAGACATAGATGAATTTAAAATGCTAAAAGAACAGTGGTGAATATGCCTATTGTATATTTAAAAAATTAGTCCCTTAGCATCCACTGGGGTTTTAATTTTTTTGTTTTTACCAGAGGAAAGCTTCTTTTTACTGTCATTCTTTATTTCCTCCCTCCTCTGTGCAAGGGTACTAAATAAAAGCCTGCTGACAAGAAAATGCTTAATAGGGAGAGAGTCTCACATCAACTCACATTCTCATGGAGAATAAACTGCAGTATCCAGTCAGCTACCAGTCTGTCACAAAATGAGTTGCTCAGTGAGCCAAGTAAAAGCCAGTATTTAGAGGTACATTCTGCTCAGATAGCAGAGCATCAAACTCATGATAACAACTAGTAACTCCAGATCCTTCATGTTTTACTTGTCCTTTATTCTTCACAATTCTGTCCTGCAGTTCTCACTTTTGGATATTTCAGTGCTAAAAGTACCACTCATATTGGTCCAGAAAAAAAAAAATAGAGCATCTTTTTCTTTAAGATTTATGGTACTCCGATAGCTACCATGACTTGGCTGTCATATCTTGCTCGTTGATGTTATGGTCAGCATTTGTTAGGAATCTTCTCCCTCATCTATTAAACTTTACTGAAATATAAAAAAACCTCCATTATAGTCTGTATTCAGATTTTAAAAAAAAGTAAACCCCCCAAAATCCTGCAGCCAGCAGACTTCTTTTGAAGCTGGAAAGTAAAATACCCACCCAAAGTCCAGAGTGTTTCATCCCCTCCAGACACACCTCCCCATTAGTTTGTAAGCCCTGGGAAGTGCAAAAGGGCTTCCCGACTTCTCTCACAAGAGTACTCTTAACACTAGTGTGTGTGTGTGTAGGGTGTGCTGGACTGGAATTCTTGCCATGTCTCTCGCTGAAGCGCCTCTACTTTGTATAATAATTAACTACCCCCCCTGCAGGCAGGTTAGACCCCATCCACTATACCAGAGTTCAAGACATCTTCAACCACTCACTGATTTCTGCACAGAAACCTATTGTTGCTTCAGATTAATGTCTGGATACTTTTTAAAACTTTAAACTTGTCTCTGTAGTGCTTAGTATTTTAGAAACTTTCCACTAAGCAATTCAACTCTGGAAGCAGGGAAAAAACGCCATGTAAAAATTACATTTTCTTTTTTGGATTATCATTTCAGGTATTTCAGTTCCTGCTGTAATGCTTTTCCCAGTTTCCAAAAGTCATCTTCCTCTCAAGCGTATTGCTTATGTTCAAGTGCAACGGTACTCAAACAGGTACAGTCGTTACAGATGATAACATTACATTTTGCCTTGTTTTTGGCAAGCCTTGCATCGTCATTCCAGCACATAAAAGTGCAGGGTCCTCTGAAATGTGTGTTATACAATCATAAAGACAAGCTTCCTGAAGCAAGTACATTGCCAATGGGGAATTCAAAATGCAGAACTTTGTACTTCAGTTAAAGGTGATAAAATCCTAAATAGGCATCTAAAACCATCCTTCATTATTAAAGTCTTCAGCTGTTCCAGTGATACAGCTCTTGTATTCAAAAGCTTTATACACTCCTTAACTTCTTTATTAGACTGTCCTATCACCTGGTGTCTCAATGTTTCAAAGTTTCTGATCATGTTTTTACTTTCTCTCATTGTTAATAGGAAAAGATAAAATATGGACATTTATTTTATATGTTAGTGCTCTCTCATTTATTAATAATTTTTTCAATATCTCACAATATACATCAGAAAACTAAAATTTAATTAAAAACTTGAAAGAAAAATATTTTTGAAAGAAAGTTTTGCTCTATTCAGGGCAGAAGGGAAAAGCACATAATGTGAACTCAGAAAAGCAATAGCTTCCATTATTCCCTGTTCCCATAAGTAATAATAGTACTTGTTCTGAAACGAGGTGGCTTTCTCTTTGCTCACTTATTTTTCCGTTCTCATGATGATTACAGGGCACTCAACTTTGGTGTTTATTTTTAACTCTACTTTTTGTCCGTTTATGTCTCACATCACAAGCTCATCTCCTGCAGAACCTCGCTTTGAGAGAGCAGTTAAAAGACAGAAAGTCCTCCTACGTTCCTGCTCTGTCATTGTCATTGGCACTTCCACAGCGTTTATGAAATTTCCCGGTAAACTATGAAAGCAGGTTGGAGTTCTGCAAAATGGCTGCTTTTCTTGAAAGCCCCCTTTGTGCTGGCATCCTTGCCTTTGTGTTGCAAATGTTTTTATGTTAACTGCAGAATGTGCTCCCTTCCATTTGTGGGCACTGACATTTTGGCTCTGGGTCTCACAGTGCATTTCAAACTACATAAGACTTGTTTCTTGCCATGTGGTTTTACTTGAACAAGTTTGGTCATCAATAGCATTACAGGAACTTGTCTTCTAGCTGGGATAATTTATATCTGTTCAGATTTACAAGTAGACTTGTCTGCAGTGTAACAATTAACAGCCTCCTTTACCAGACATTATTTTTGGAGTGTATTTGTTGGAAAGGGAAGAAGTTTAGGTTGTTCAGAAAACATTTTGTTCCAAAATCGCAAATTTACACGGGCATGGTAGTTTAATTTTAGTAAATTCATTTAATAATTTGCATTTCTCTTCCTACTGGACTATTCCTACTGCACTATAACTGATGGTTCTGATCTTGCAACACATGGATTTGTTGGGAAATTCCTGCCTAAACACTGCCATCCACTTTTGACCCATGTTTCTTCTACTACACTAAAATTCAGTGTTCTCCACTTTCTTAATATCTAAATGATATCTAAGCTTATGTTATACACAGGGATATGGAGAAGAAGCTGGTCTCTACTTCCAAGCTTACTTAGATAGCATCAGTCACAGTTTAATAAATTCAACTAAAAAGTATCAACTTCCACTGATGAAAAAGCCCCATCTTTGCAACTATATTCCCTTTCTCAATTTACTTTGAAACCCTAAAAATTTTACTGTCTAAATTCCATGTTAGAGAAGTCTTGCTATTACAGTTTTTATTTTTTCTTTTCATTTTACATAAGCCTAAAAAATACCCAATATGTCTTACTGAACATTATGAACTTAGACAAAACAACATTCTGTTATTTTGTTTTGGAGCCCTTCCTATACCTGACCATCACAGTTCTACCTAGCATATTCTTGATTCTGAATTCTAACAGCAAAACATTAACATTATACAAAATATTGCTTAATGTTCCTCTTGAAAAATAAAAGCATCAAGCAATAGATGCCAGAATTAAGTAATTTCCGTGTCTTCAATTTGCAATAATCTCTACTTTGTTAGCTTTCCATAAAAAGCCTTTGTCAAACACCAAATATAATTTTGCTCACACTCAAAAAATACCAAAGCACAACAACATGACAGCTACTATTACCATTTAAACTATGTACAAAATTTGAATAACATACTGTCCTGGGAATCAGTAAATAAATGGGATTTAAGAATGAGATTTCTCTGAAGATGTCACTGAACAGTGAAAGCACAATAGGATGGTCATAGACGACCTTTACAAATGTAGTTGAATATATTTCACATAACACCTAACTTAAAAAAGAATGAATTTGATACTGCCCTTCCTAAATAATTTCTATTTTTAGAAGTCAATGTTTAAACACTGCAATAATTTTTACAAGCTTTACTACTTATCTCCTTGCATGCTGCATCACTAAGCAATGAAATATCTGAAGTCAGCTTCTATTTCTTTCACCAGCTGACTTAGAACTAAATTTTAAAGTGCCTAAACAATCTATTTTACAAGTATTCAAAGCCATCAGAGTAGTGGTTAAAGGAGAGAGAATTAACAGGATAATTTGAACGCTAAGTATTGAATCCTACACCACATTCCATTTTCTATTGTTATATTCAGGAGGCTTCCGTAATACCAAGTGTCTGGTGTCTTTAACTTGTTATTAACTTTATTTAATTCCTGCCAGAATACATAAAAGTCCACAAAACGAAGTGTATTCCCTATGCCTTTAGATATGCAAAACCATCACTTCTGAAATATGACTGTCAAGAGCATAGTATATTATATTTACTTTTATTTTCTTGCCAATGGCTCAAAATATTGTAATAAGCCGTTCATATTATATTCAGGAAATTTTAGTTTACTGACTAGTCTAAAAATTGGAGAGAAACGGAAATTGCACTGCCGATGTACTGTGACAAAGAAGATTTTTCCTAGTTAGGAAGTGATAATTAGAAATTGCAAGATATAGAATCATAGAATCATGTAGTTTGGAAAGACCTTTAAGATGTTAGGCCCAGCTGTTAACCCAGCACTGCCAAGTCCATCACCACGTTCCTTAGTGCCTCGTCTACATGTCTTTTAAACCCCTCCAGGGATGATGACTCCACCACTTCCTGGGGCAGTCTATTTCAATGCTTTCACCCTTCCAGTGAAGAATTTTTTTCTAATATCCAATCTAAGCCTTCCCTGGTACAACTTGAGGCCATTTCCTATTGTCTCATCACTTGTTACCTGTGAGAAGAGGCCAACCCCCACCTGGCTACACTCTCCTTTCAGGCAGCTGTAGGGAGTGATAAGGTCACCCCTGAGCCTCGTTTTCTCCAGCTAGACAACCCCTGCTCCCTCGGCCACTTCCCGTTAGACTTTTTCCTCATGTGTCAGAGACACATTGCAGAGCAAAAGTTCCGTTTTCTTCGATAGCTGAACAACTTAAAAGCTTTCCTGGTTTCAGGTGCAGCAGATTTCAAATACCTCCTATTGTAGCAGTCTCATTTTTTTTACTGCCACCACAGATACATTACTACATTTTATAAAGTTACAAAAATCACAGGTTGTCATTTCCACGTGACAGTTTGTTGAGTTGAGTAGACTGAGTTGAGATTTGTGCAGGTTTAAATATATAAATCAGAAAGCCAAAAGAAACAGGAATTATCCTTTTCCATCAGAACTAACAATTTAGTGCACAAATGTAAACCCCTGATTAATAACAAAATAAAAGCATTAAGTGGTAACCAAAGATAAATAAACTTGTTTCAGATTTAAAAACTCATTCAAAAGGAAACTAAGATGTTGGTAAAACAATTACATTTCAATTTCGTGTTCACTAATGTACAAAACAAAGGGATTTCTTTTTCATATCGGACAGGAAAGCATTTACTGCGAAAAATTTGTATCAATAAGCTGACTTAAAATCTTTAAAAAAGTAAAAAGTAAGAATTTTACTTAGTAGAACATTATGTATTTTGATATATTAATATATTAATCCTTATGCTTTAACATATATCCTCATTGTCAACCCACGCCATTCACCAACACTGTCTGAACAGATTTGTTTACAAAGACAAAATTTGTTTACAAAGAAATTGCAGCAAAATGAGATCTGTTAAGTGCAAATTGCATTTCAGTCCTCTTCATGAACAAGCAGTATTACTGGATATGCAGGAATCCAAAGGAAAATTGATTGAGAAATGGATAATCCCATTGTGAAAAGGAAATAAATTTATTTCCATAGTTGTTATTAGTTAAGAACATTTTTGTTTCTGTATAAGCAAGATTAGAGATGTTCCATCAGACAAGCAGAAGTTTGTGCTGTTAGTATGAATACAATGCCTTATTTACTTAGAAAAATATTTATTTGTCTAGGAAAGCATGAATGCACTGGCATTAATTCTTATAGAAGAGCTACAAAAGAATTTTAGTTATCATTACACATACAGTGTCATTAACAATTTTTTAACATTTTAAATAGTGTTACATTCCTCTTTCACAAAGGGTTGCTATTTTCACTTATAAACTCCAAAACCACTAAAAGCAATAGAAGTGAAAATGAGGCAGTATTACCAAAAAAAGTATAATTGAGGGTCTTCTGCTTTTTTCATTTATTTATTTTTTAAAAAATTATATACCCAAGAAATATCATGAGTGGATTAGTAAGAACTATTTGAACCGGAAAATGGCAAGTCATACTAAATATGAAGTTCTTTCTTTTTTGCAGTGTAACTAAGTGTTACCTGGGAATGCTCTTTAACCAGGGAAGAATTAACAGACTTTTTCCTATATTTTATTCTACCACATGCACAAGCACTTGCACGGTTTTTTTGTGAGAATACAGTGAGATGGAGAGACAGAAAGAGAAGCAATGCCTGGCTGCTTTGATTTCCCAAGATAATTTTTTCCCAAATTCTCCCTGTGAGAAAGAGAAAAGTCCGTTCAGCCTGCAGATTGCAAGGCTTTATAATCTGTGGTATTAAACACAATTCAGAAATCCTAAGAGTAGCAGCTTGGAAAACTGATTTTCAAACAGAGACAAGAAAATAATCCCCTGCACTTGAAGAACACAGTCTGAGCCTTTTAGAATTCCGAATAAGAGAGTAATGTCTTCTATCATTGGTATGACAAAACCATGCCTTTTTACTGAAGCTACTCTCTGCTTATTTTTTGAGTTTGAGGTTTTGGGCCACACCTTCAAGGCTTTTTTGTCTTCTCCCCATCTCTGCTATCGAAGAAAACTTGGAATACACAGAAAGAAAACAAATTATTATGAAGTAACATGACCCCAGGATCCGGGCTGTAAGGAAATCAGTAGAATTTGAGACTAATGACACAGGACAATCACAGGAAACTGTGACAGGCAGTCACTCAACTAAAACCTCTTAGAGGGACTTCAGCACAAACAGCCTTCCTTCTCTGGAACTTCTCTTCTTTCAAGACTGACTCTAGCATGAAAAAAAAAGCCATGGCTAAAACCGGCAAATTCCATTTATTCTACCTAATGCTCTTAGAGGAAAAAAAAAAACAAACAAAAAAACCCCCAAACAAACCCAAAATATTTATCCCACTTAGATTACTCCAACTGTTTTGGAAACACTATTTAGTCCAGATATTTAGCTACTAACCAGAAAATAATCAGAACTATACTCATAGCATCTATGAGAAAATGTGCAGAATCAGTTCAGATCAACTTGATTATTCATTAATAAGGAGTAAATCTTCCAGTTCTGAATCTTTTGATAATATAGTGGAGACTCAGCAGAGACTACCCAGCCACTCACTGCCACCTACAGAAAATGAAAGTATTGTCTAAAGTATCACAAGACTGAAAATACCTGCTAGGTTTTGGAGGAGCTTAAAGTTGGTTCATGTTTTGATGATGACCTGCCCAAAAATACCTCAAGAACACTGATAGGGCCTTCAATCTCTAAATCTAAATTTTATTAAAACACAGACCAGAATATTTGGCTTTAAAATATATAACCTGAAAATAAAATAAAAAATAAGAGCTTGATAAGGAATCTCCCATCCTATCTAGTGCAATTTTGCAGTGATTTCACAATCTGGTTTTTTTCAACCTGCTTTGCCTCCAGTGCAGCTGTCTCATCATGGAGAACTGGCTATGCATCTGCCACACATACTTTCTTAACATGTTCAGATTACAGGCCTTCCTTCCACTGTGTCTCACATCCTGTCTTTCACTCCCTACCTACTGTACCTACTGTACTCTCACTCCTTTCTTGTTTCCCAGCTTTATTCTTGTTCAGGTATTGTTTTCCAGCTGTGCATGTCCAACGATGCTGACTACTCAACAGGACATAAGAAGATAACCCTCTACCTTGCTGCCCAATCACATCTTAACTTTAATAACAAAATAGATTTGCAAGCTTAAACAAATAAAAAGAATTTGCCTTCAGTCACATATGTTGTTCTTTACAAAATTTATAGAAACAGATTCTCTTCAGGCTGTGAACTTAACAGAAGATACAAACTTCACCTTGTAGCTACCAGGAAATGCAGTGCACTCCATAATTTCTGGTTGTTTCACAGACGCGTATCAGCACAAAGAGCCATCCAGCCATTACATGCATTTTGCAAAGTAGTGAGTCAGACTGGAGAACCATGGCAGTTTCAAATGTGTATTTTCTCTCGGGACGTGTAATACAAAACTGACAAAAAACCCCAAACTAAAACATATTCCTCAAGGCTGCTGACCCACAAGGCTTCCATAACTATGGCTCCTTCTTTCACCATCTGCTTGGCTACAAGAGTTAACAGCATCATCATTCCTTGTCAAGTTTGGCATCATCTCTTAATTTCTTACAGATGTCCAGTTATGTGTGAAGATACTAAATGAGGCAAATTCCAGACCTCCTTCCTTGGTGTCTCCCAATAAAGTAACAGGTGACATTCCTCTAACCACATATGGACATCTTCCTCTGAGCTAGTGATTTTTAACTCTTTCAAGATGGAGTAGTGAGAAACAGGTAGCTCATTCTGAAGGACAGGCCAAAAATGCACTAAATTAACTACATCCAAGAGAGCTTAGTTATTCACCCAAAACATCTATCATGTGCTCTTTAGACCTGTTCACACTCTGGAGGCACTAATGCTCTCCACACTTGGGACAAGTCTTTCCACCCCAAGACTCAACACCAGCCCTGTCAAACTATTCTGGTTGGGCCAGAATTATGGCCAGCCCCAGACAGCTGCTCATTCACTCTTATGTTGTGTTAGGAAACCTACCTGTGCTACAAAAATGCAACCATATGGGCACAACTAAATTTAAACTAGCTTGCTTAGCATCCTCAACTATCAGCTGCTGATTTTTCTCACACCAGGACTTCCACTCCACCCTTCAATTTGAAGTTTTTCCTGAAAACCGCTTTACAGAACATACATGTTCAACTAGCATGTTTTAAACAGAAATCAAAAGCAATTTCATTCTCCAGACCCATGTGTTTCTATTGCAGCAATGACTTGTGAGAGCCAGTCAAGACTGAAATGTTAACCATGTGATCCAGCATTCAGGAGACCCAACAGGTATGCTTCTAGAGAAGAAATTACAACATTTTCTGAGTATTAATATTAAACCCTCTTTAAGTCTCATATTTCCTGCACATTTATTATACCGGCAACTTAAATGTTATTAGAAGCTGAAAGATTACAGAAATTGAAAAGTAGGAAATTTGTCCCTGGGACTTCCACAGCAGCTTCTGCCTGTGCCTGGTGACGCTGCAATGACAGCTCTGCTATCAGCCCAGAGCAATGAGCAGTTGCAACAAGTGCTGCAAATTTTACTCTGTAATAATGTCCTAAAGACAGCCCTCAACTGAATATTTGAGATTTCTTTAGCTTCCCAACGCAGGGCTGGAGCTGCCTGTCCCACTTTCATTTTCTAAACCTCACATTCTCTTACTCAGGCTCTCCAATGAGCAGTCCAAGGATGGCTCCTCTGTACCATAAGCAGAGGTATTGCTGGTGCTTCACCTGTAATACTGCAGGTGAAATGCCGTGTGCCTCAGTATCCTAACACATCTCCAGTGAAGATTTACATACACTTCAACAGCAACATAGCATAGCTGAAACACCTAGCACTTCTGCTTTTTATCAGGTCATAAATTCAAGTTTCTCCAACTCCCATGTGCAGTCAGGAAAAACAAACAAACAAACAGGCCATTACTAATTTAGAAAGCTATCTAAAATTAATCTACTTCCTTTTCAGTGAAGCTTTCAATGCAGCTTTGTAGCAGAAGTCTTGTTTGTTTTTCAGAGACCTTTGATATAGTTCTCTGTTTCTTAAACCACAACACAACTCAATTACAGCAGAAGCCTCCAACATAACTCTTCAGATTTGACACACAAACCAAACTCCATTCTCGACACAAAGTGAGGATTAGCCTTCATTGGGCTTTATTAGGTTCTTCACCAAAATCTATGGCAACAGCCTCATCAAGTGGGTTACACTTGATGTTCCTAAGAAATTATTTCTAATTATTATTTCTTTGTATGCAAAGTGTGGGTTTACCAGAGAAGGAAGAGGAGGAAAAGGGGAAAGAGAAAGTAAAAGCTCCCATGACCCTGACCAATGCACTGTCAGCTGTATGCTGCCACAAAACCCACCTGCCATATTTTTCACTGTGTATTTTGCAGAAAAACACATCTGGTCCCACCAAAACAAACAAAGTCATCATTAACTATGAGTTTAAATCCTTTGTTGCCTAACAAATTAAATATTTCGTTCAGTCAAAGACAGTTAAAATTATAAAATTCAACTGATTGACAACATGAAAAAAAGACCTGCTTCAAAACTGGGAAAAAAATTTCAAAATTGTGAAATGTCTATCTGAAAATAAAGGCTTTACTCCTGACTGTTCCCTGGTTCATACCTTTTCCCTACAAGGAGAAATATGGTTAAACTCACATGTCTGTGAAGACTCTTTTGTTGCTTTGAGTTCTACATTTAGGATTCAACAAGTTTGCAAAGAAACGTACCTTTAAACATAGTTGTGTCCTACCAAAGAATCTATCTAAAGCAGAGGCACATAAATCTTTTCCACCTGAGCTAATGGGATTGATTCTGAGACTTCTGGTTTCAGCCTGGTTCTGATGCGTATGAAAGGACCTGAAATCTGCAGAACTTGTCATAGGTATATGCCCAGTTTGGAAACACAGAGATGCCAAGGAAGCAGAGTATTACTACCAGATTCAGATTTTCATAAGAGCAGAACCTATACCCTCTCACCGGGAAAGTGTCATGTATTGAGACAGGACGAGTGTCTTCCATTGAATTTTCCTGGCTGCCTCCTGAAATCTCCAGATGTCCAGCTCTAATGCAAAGAGAACCAAAGCTAGTTTTTAATTTCTGCCTAAAACTGCCTCAGAAGTTGCCTCTGTATTTCTACTTAGCATTCTTTAATTTGAGAACATGGTTTTGAATATTTCGGAATATATATTTTAAAGGCCATAGAATAATTCATTGAAATTATTGTTCAAGTTCAAAGACAAGCTGCGTCCATTTAGGTTAAAAAACCTGTAGTGTCTAAAAGATTTTTAATGTGTCCTGTTGATTAAAACATTCTGTAGACTCTAGTCAATATGTTATACTGGGACTCCAGCAGCATGAAGAAAGTGGGGATGGCCCTGTAGGCAAAGCAGAAAGGTCTCAACCAGGAGAGGAGTGTGGGTCAGGCTCCACTTTGGAGGGGACCGGGCTGGTCCAGAGCTCAGGGGCATGCTCCTGGAAGAGGATAAGCACTGGCCTGATATTGTAAAGTCACAGTAAAAAGACTCTGCTGCCAGCAGATTTCCAGTCCATACCTAAACATGAGGGATTAGCATCACCCTCACTTAACAGACAAACACAACAGAAGAACAAAGAGGACGAACAGTTTGTCCAAAACGGCAACACAAATGTGGTTTTCTGCATCCTAGTCCAGTACGTAGATGTCCCTGTAGACATCCAGGCTATACAGAAGGACTTAATAGGACTGGAAAAGACACAATTAATAACTGGGTAGACAGAAAGCACTATTTACAAGCATGTCAGAGGCCCCGAGTCATACATTGATTGAGTGTGTTTGTTTCTGTAAAGCAGTACTAATCCCGCTGCTGAGGCAAATGGAGGATTTTAAAAGAGGAATTTAAAGTGGGGGAAGTGAAGGGGAAAAGGCTTGCCACTCTTCATAAAATAAAAATATGTCAGTGCAAATAGACATCATTTATTAGAAGCCTCCTATCTGTGTAGCAAAATGTCATCTACTGATGAATGCAACTGGAAGGGGGAAAAAATTAAAAAGAAACCCTTGTCAAAAGTTTCCAAACAATTCCAAATCAAATAATTTGCTTTTAAAATTATGTTTTGGTTAATTCATGTTGACTACTGGATATGTGTTTTTCAGAATACATAATTTCTCGGTGGAATTACCTCGTCTGAAAAGTCACAAATTATTTTAATGGCAGTTTTTGTAAACCATAAATAGCTCTAAGACTTTTCCAGAAGTCCTGAGACATTTCATAGAATCATAGAATGGCTTGGGTTAGAAAGGAATTTAAAGATCATGTAGTTCCAATCTCACTGCCACAGGCAGGGACACCTTCCACTACACCAGGTTACTCAAAACCCCATCCAACCTGGTCCTGAACACTGCTGAGGATGGGGCATCCATAATTTTTCTGGGTGACCTAAATTTAGAGCTGAGTAAATTGGAAATTAGTATGGAAATTACTTTACATATTGTTGGGACAACAGCAAAAATCTAAAATGTTGAAGTTCTCACAATCTCCTAAATAACCAAACACTACCAAATGCTTCAGGTTTCTGTCACAGAAATGTCTATACTCCAGGCATGATAAAAGACAATAAATTTTAGTGACAAGAGCTATAATTAAGATAATCAGAATATTTTGGAATATACAAATGGAAGGGTAAATGGTAGGAAATTTTAGATTTCAAAATATATTTATTGCACCCTAAAATACTGCTTATTCTTTAGAAATCTGACTTGTCTGTGAGAAAAGAATCCAGTTTTCTCCTCAGCTCTGCTGAGAGCGGGACGTTCTCGGAAATTAAGCTGCCACCACAGTGCAAGGGAAGGCTCCCAAAGGTTCAGGTTCCCAACTCCATCAGGCATCCTGCTGTCTGTCCAGGCACTGGAAACTGGAAGGCTGTAAAGAGGCAGATAGCTTTGTTTTGGGATTTACAATACTACTGTGGGTCTCGTCTCTCCTCAGGCCTGCCTGCAGCATTTCAGGAACCAGAAACAGCCTACTTCTAGAGCAGACTCTATGACTAGAATCATCAGGACTTCTAGAGCATAAATCTGATACAGTCCTCCTTGGCTCCCCTCACAGCTAGTGGACCCATTTATTTTAGAGTGTAATCAATTACTCCCTAGAAATAAATACTTTTAATTAATTGCATGTCAGTCAAAAATTGAACCTGTAAGTTGCCCAAGTTTTGGCATCTACACAGCAAGAATTGTCATTCAGTTAGGTGAACCTAATCCCAAGGGTCTAGAGTAGATCCATGGCCACCTATTTGCTGGTTGGAAAACATTCTTTGTTTGTCCTGGAACTTCAGCAGAATCAAAATATCAGAAGAACATTCAGATTCAATGGTAAATGACCACAACAAATAATCAATGATGTAACGATGACTGCAATGAAACTTGTCTAAGGAAAGTTGTGAGTTATCTGAATCCAGCCAATCTGGAAATCCTTTGAAATGCCATCCTGAAGGCAGAACTTTTTCAGAACTGGACTTAACAGGAAATTATTTCCTAGCAGGAAGAACAGAAAAAGGTGCTCAGTAACTCTGTTTCTCTCCAAAGAATTTAATATGACTGCCTTAAGAAGGTAGAAGTCAGAAGTGTACACAAATATGTGGTAGCAGTTAAACCTTCCCTGAAAGACCTGAAGGGGAGCAGCCCCTCTGCCTTTGTGACACACACTCACAGCATTCCAGAAGTTAAATTACTTCCCTATCCTACTTATCCTACACCTGTCTTATGCAGTCCCTTGAAGAAACAAGTTTATGAGATCCTTCAACTGCAAAAAGCATTCTGCATAAAGATCTAGCTCCCATTCATAGTGTACAGGTAACAATAGAGTACACGTGCCACGTGTATTAGTCAGCTGGTGTCTAAAATCAGCATGTGGGTGTGGGAAAATGCATAAAACCAGACTCAAGAGGGTTAAAGTTTATATCTTTGTTTAACAGAAAAACGGTCCTAAGACACTGAAGCGACTCTCTTTTGCTTTATCTGCCTACAACTACCATCGCTCCACACCACCAAACCCTCTCTGATACTGTCCTGGCATTTGTAATAAACATCAGTCACCTGTTATCTGACTACGTCAATGGATTTTGAAAAAGCTTTCCTGACAGAACTAACCAGAAAATAATGTTCCCATTGTGAAATACATTTTCAGGACAAAGCCCAGAATAAAGGTTTCTTCAAAAAAAATTTAAAGGAAAGGAAAAACATTTCCAGGGTTACTCACATCGGAATAACTATCAGCCTGGCAACTAACGCAGGCTGGGCTTAAAGGCTTTTTATCTGAATCAAAGTGAGTAGGAACTCAAGACTTGAAATGTCCACATGGTAGAAAAGTGCTTGAGCTGCAGAGCTGCTTTTTATGCCCTGGGGTTTAAAAAAAAAAAAAAATTCTCCATTCTTAAGACTGTTTTCCAGCAGGAATTTTAACAAAACTCTCCTTTTATTGATGGAATCTTGGCATTTGGCCAAATCTGACAGACCAGTAAAACAGTTTCAGGCAAAATCAAAATATCAGTCCAACAATGTCTACCGGAAGGTCAGAAAAAAATGTAGCTCCTTTGCCTAGGAAGAAGGAGCATGTGTGACAATTTCACTTTACTTGCTCATGATAAAATATTTGGTTAATTATTTTCTCCTTTTCTTGATGATGATATGCAGTCTTAAAGAACTGCTTCATTTTTGTTTGGTTTTTTTTTAAGCAATTATAGTTACAAGCATAAAAAACAAAGCAAAATGCAAAACTAAACATAGCACAACAGAAGGTCACTTGAAGTCACAAAATAAATTACTCAGATCTCGTATTCATTAGGGCAGAGTTTCATTACTGCTACAACAGCAACAGACTATCTCAAAATTAGCACAAACACATGTGCACATTCTACCCCCTCTAGCACAGGGGACCTACCACTGTCATGACTCCTTTGTCATTATGTGAAAGCACAAACAGCACAAAGCTTATGTTTGGCTGCTAAAAATAAAGCCCAGATGAATGAAGCCAATTTCTGAAAACATGCTCTTAACTCAGTTTGCTACACCAAGTACCATACATATCTCTGCTTCCCTCCAGCAATGACTGGAACTTTCTAACCTGCACAGCTCCTGATGTTAAACCACACATGTTGCTGTGCTCCCATATCTGAAATTTGGCAGATTTGCTTACATTCGATAGTGCAGCTCCTCTAAGAATGCACGCTAGAAGCCCAATGCCATGTATTGAAACCTGTCTGGATGTCAAACATGACTCATTTTAGTAAACACCCAGTAAAACTTGCATCAACAAAAAATTTTAGTTATATTTTTAATTGATTCTGAGTATTTATGAGACAAATAACAGCTTGATCCTTGTTTTGGTTCTGGGGGACAGGGGATGAGGGGGTTGATTTTTTTAAAGCTTCCATTCAAATGAAACCTTACAGAATTTATTTCTACTAGGCCACAGCAGTTTAATGAATCCACAAGTATCTTTCCTGATATTCAAAGTGGACATGAACATAAAGGAAGATATCTTTTTGATTCATATATCTACTACTTCCAGAACTACTTGTCTCGTCTCACAGTCTTGCTTGCTAGTTTCTGTGGTGAACTCAGAATGAGGAGCAATTTCTGCAGCTTCCTGTGCTGAAATAAAAAATTCAGTCTTGAAAGATTTATATAACTTCTGCACATACAGAAATTAGTGAAATGGAATAAAAATCTCTGATTTTGTTTACCAAAACCTGCACAAAAGTTGGTTGTGGTTATTAGCAGATTCCAAAATTGCAGTCTCAGAACAAACTGGTTATATTTTATTTTCTCTTTACAGACTTGAAACTAATTCCATCTGCCTATTTTAGTAATAGAAAACTGTAAGAAAAATAAGCTCAGTGAAATATACTGGGGATACAGGGATAGGCCTGAAGTTCAGCCATAGTACAGCGTGACTTTACTGTCAACCCCACTCCACCGACTGAAATCACATAATTGCTGCCAGGCAGTTGGTTGTCACAAACCAACTGTTACTCCCTTTGCTGTGTTTTAATGCACGAAAACTGCAGGATCATGGCAGACATGAGGCACTACAGAATCAATGAAATAAAAGACTGAATAATTCATGTAACTACTGTTTGAATAAGTTTGGTATATCCGCCATAGTTTTTCAGATATGAGCAGCTCATTTGTTTGAGTTTTCTCCCCATTCCATCCCCCGCCCTTGGGTAATCAGGTGTTTTACCAATATGGTAAGTCAGGATGTGTCTGTCAAAACAGGCTGTGACTGGAAATGCTGTTCTGACAAAATAGAAAATACAGCATGCTTCACAGTGAAAACTCCACAAACCTAAATGTCAGTTTGCTTTCCCAGATGACACTACAGTCATTTTCTGAACAGCTTTGTTTAATAAGTTGTTGGTATTGCTACTACTCTTATTTTCAAGCTGAAGCTTTTCAGCAACCAGAGTAGTTTCCAATGCACTGTGTCCTTCTGTTTCGAGCTTCTTAGAGAAAAACCACTACTTACAAAAACTACTACTCTATTTTTGGGTTTTGAGTAGTCTCAAGGTGTGGACCTAAGGCATCAGGCCTTCCAGTGGTCTAAGATTTGTCACAGCATAGATAACGATAACTATGGCCTTGTCTACATCAGAGTATCATATTCTTCTACTCAAGGGTCCCAGTGCTCATGGAAGCAGCATTACCACCTTACCTACTTGCCACAGCAGTCACATAAATACCCAGAGCAACCTTAACATTTAGTAGCATAACTCATCTGCATGTGTTATGCATCTGCAGCTCCATCTTATTGCTAGGATAGTCAAAAGAACTTTTTCTCACTTTTTCTCATTTTTTCTCATTTAATTTTAGAGCACATAGTTAACCAAGACACTGATAAGCTCTAGGGTATCTGTTTCACTGCTGTCATTGGAACAAGATGTGAGAGCCAGGGCTGACTGATTTTACCTTAATAACTGAGCAACAGCTTCACAGCAAACCTTATTTCAGCCTTATCTTCGCAATGAAGAACGGTGACAACACAATCCTTGTGATTCTGAATGGCAGGACTGCACAACTGCTTGTTGGGATGGTTGGAAAACAATCCTGTTCTCTTTCAAAAGCATCTCTGCTCAAGTTTACAGGCAAAGATGGTGGCAGAGGGCTTTCAGAGCTACAGAAATTCATATCTCTTCTTCCTCTGCAGGAATGTATATAGGAAAATTTCTATCTTGCTCTAAATAGAGTCTGAATGACCCCAATTAAGACAATCTATTCAATTTTTTCATCTTCCCCTAAACAAAGGCTTAGATACAAGTGTATATAACAGAAAAACTAGCACCACTCAGAATCAGCTCTCTGATGAACTGCTTCAGAGTAGTTTATAAAAACACTGATCCAGTGCCTCCCTACAAAGAGAGAAGAATAAACATAACTAGCCATACACTCAAAATGTGGAAAGCTCAACTGCATCCAGCATACAGAAAGACCAACGTCCAATTCATCATGAAAATATTCTCTCAAAACTCAGCAAAGGATACAAAAATGGCAGGTATTTCAATACTGGTATTTCAACAATTTTCCACTAAAGACATTTTTCTGTTTACATGGCAGTAGCCAGTAGAGTCCAAAATGGTGTAGTTTTCATGTTACTTACAAAAAATTTAGAAAGAAAAATAAAAAGCCTTCTCAGAGATAAAAATTCAACCCGATAACCAAACGGAGGCACTCAGGACTCACAGAGCTGTCAACATACTAAAGCCACTGTGCAAGACATTGCTGATATTATGGCAGAAGTGAAGAAACATTTTTTCACTTCCTACACAGCTATGACATATCCCCGAAAAGGAACTCAGTATGCCACAATCTATTGGACTCAGGATGTGAGTTGTGCCATTAGTTCTCTGGTGTCACATTTGAACAGCTCTGGAAAATCAACAGCAAACACCTAAATTGTTCCTATGTAATTGCACACATCTATCTGGAAACCAATTGGAACAAACACCATTATGCATATAAAATATTGCACAATCAAAAACTAAATAAAGTAGAATAAAAATACATAGCAAATAGTTAAAGATTGTTTCTACATCAGATCGTGTTTGTTGCAGTTTGGGTCATCCTTGATACAACTGATTGCAACAAAAATACCTAAAAGGAAGCAAAACATTTTTGCTGCTTCAGGCTCCAAATGTAGCTGGTATCCCTATCTATAACTAGGAACTAAAGTTCCAAAATTATCATACTACTTATATTCAAAGTTCATTCAATTCAAAGAGAGTGCTTCAAACAACTACTATTATGTCCCAGATGGATGCTAATACCAGGACAGAAATAATAAAAAATCTTAAAAATTACCTTGTCTTTACAAGTCTGTTTAATCTAAAAGTACTCAGGTCTCTAGGCAGGCTGCTGAGGTGCATTTAACTTTCCCCTTCCACACCTTAACATGATTGAAACTTCTGAAAATTTAGCCAAAATTTTCTGTTAATGTTTTTGTAAAAACATCATCAGCAATTTGCCACCAGTTCATTCCCCACAACTACTCATCTTCAACCCTTGTAATACTTATGCCTAAACGCTCAGCAAAGAGTAGAAAACAGGCTGATCTTCCTTGCATCCCTCCCTATATTTGAAACAAATGCAAACTGTGAAAACCAAAATAACAATACTGTGTGAAGTTGGTAACGATCTGACAAAGTTATAGTTAAGAACCTCTACGCATAAACAATTTTTAAGATGAGATTCACAATGGTCTTCACACTTTTGCCACTGAAGCTGCTTAAACCATTTTTAGCTACTATTACTTAACCTCTGAAAGTGGAGAGTTTTAGTAACTCAAATCCTGAATTGTTGACTGTTTATCCTGGACAAATTTTGAACACAACCTGCTCACTGATATCCATTGACCTAAAAATATACCCCAGTAATTCAACAGAACTGTTTGTTCACAGCACCAGCTAATTTCAACCATTATGTTTGCAACATAAATCACTGGTAAACAGGATGATGATTGATTGATTGAATTACACTGAATATGACAAGTGGCCCTGAGATGGCTATTGGCTTGATCCAATCACTTTGTTGTCACAATGAGATACAAATGACTATTCATACCTTAGTTTAATTACAACAAGATTATTCAGGCTTAACCTGTGTTGATTTCTGTAACTTTTAACTTTATGAACACCTGATGAGTCTGTTTCTCTCTTGTTAACAGAAACACACTTTTGAAACAAAAAAACTCTGAGTGCTGATGAACTTTTCTAAAATAGAGAACTAGAGAGTATGGCTAATGGGAATGGTTTATTTTTTCTTCCTTTCTGTGGTTTGGAGTGAATTATCTTATCTCTACAGCGATATTCACTGTTTCCAAAGAAAGATGGATGCTTATTAGTAGCATTCAGGGTTTTCAAAGCGTTATAATGTATATAAATCTGAGCCATCCATTCATTTTGATTTATTTACATGCATATTTTTTTGCTCCCTTTACATAGAACTTGCAACAGAATATTTGTTACACAGAGTAGTACATATTAATTTTGCAAAGATTCTCCAAATCATGTGCATTACATCAAAAGATCTGGTGTTAGGGTAGTAACATCACAACCCCACAGTTGTTTAGCACATATAAGCAACTTAGACAACAGAATTTAATGAATTAATTTACATCTACCAAAGTGGTAAAATGCTACAGTTCTTAGTTGTACATAAATTGCAAATTTGGGGACATCTGACTTGAGAGCTGAAATGAAAAAAGTTTTATCTCTTTTTCCTTAAATATTGCCTAAAAAAGTCATTCCTGATGCTCCGTGGAAGCAGTTTTCTCATTTGTTTTAGCGAAAGTCTGTGGATACATAAACTAGAGTGACAGATATTTTTACTTTGTCAGAAGACTAAAGTATAACTGGAAGAAATAATAAAGTTGGATTTATCAATCTAATGCCTTGAAGAGTTCAGCCATACAGTAATCTCTGCACAAAACCATCTTCAGAGGGAAAAATAAAAAAAAGATAAGCAAAGAAACCAGTTCTCAGAATTCAGACTGTTATTTTAAGCAAGCCCAAACTATGTTAATAAGGAAGTTAAGACTACGGTCTTCATTTTTTAATTTGTGTGAAAGATGTATAAGTAATATGTGCACCAGTCTCTGTTTGGAGTTTTTGATAAACACAAAACTTGATTATCCAAAGTAAGATTCAAAGAAGGATTAAAAGTGCTCAGATGAAAAAAATTACTTGCTTGGTAGTGAGATATGATGATGATTATGATGATTGATGATGATGACGACAATGTATATTGTTCTCTATCAATAATTTTCTAATTAGTACCTCAGGAAGAACGTATAAATTTTCAAATCCTTACAACATACACAAGCTAAGTTCAATATCACTTGCTAGAAGAAAAAAAAGTTTACTTTTCTTCAGATTACCTATATCAGCAGGGACCAATCTCTCAAATTTTCAGCCCCAGGAACAGTTTTCTATTAAAAAATTCTAAAGTAGCCCATGCCATTTTATAATTATTTTTACTTCTTGGCACAGTCCTGATACCAGATAATTGATAAGATAATGAAAAGGAAACTACTAGTGGGAAGAATCCATTATTAATTTATTGCGTGTCCTTACACAACCATATTTAGGTCTTCATCTTGTAATCATGCCTATACTTGCCTGAGGGCAAGCACGGCTAATCCTCAGGACTGATGCCATAAGTGTACTTCCAGGTACAAGCCTGACCAGACCTCTCATAGGACAAAACATGCTCTGGACACAAGGGGACACACTTGCTAAATTTTGCTGTAGCAAAGCCCTTCCTACCTTGCAAATTTCTTTCTAGGGCCATAGAAAGACACTCAGTAGTTGATGGAATCTTATTTTTGTTGGCTTTAATAATATAGTTTAAAATGCTGTTTAGAACAAAATATTACACATTTCGTGTGTATTTTCTTTGATTGCATAGAAGGAACTGTTCTGATCACACAGCAAGAAAAGCAAAAGAAGAAAATAGAGCAATGAAGTTTAAGAGTTCATTTATTTAATAGTCGCTAGTATACAGATTACAGTGGTGAATTTTTCAACTCATCAGAATTTCATATGAAGAGATACAAACCACTAATTAAGGTAGAGGAATCCAAGTCCCAGTTATACGTAAACTACATGGATGAAAATTAGAGGAGCATCTGCTCAAGCTGGAATATTCACAATGCATAAAGCAGTAAGGGTGTGAACAACCACTCAGTAAAAGCTGAAAGATTTTGAAACAGTTATTATAATCCATGAACTACAGAGGTACAAGGAAGAGTGGCTGGAAAAAGTTCTTACTTCACCACATTTCTGAACATACCAATTTTTTATAAGATTGTTCCTAAAAGCAAAGCAAAGAAGAAATAATCAAGGATTAAAACAAAACCAAATGTAAACACTTATTTACTTTATATTCTAGAAAACAGACTGTTCTTTATGAATTACCAATAAGCTTCACACACCATTTTAATCACAAAAATTAAGTCTGCTGTTGTATGAAAAACTCTGCTGCAGATTTGGAAAGAAATCATAAGAATCATACTGAAATAGACTTCACTTAATTCATTATAAAACATACTTTTAAAAAAGAGTATTATTGTAATCTAAGCATTATATATATGTAATGGTTTCACATAAGTAGGTACATATAAGCCATAAATTTAGTACTTATGATCACAGAAGTCTGAAGTAAATAGTTACCTTTCACAAACAACCTTCTTTCACACTACGGAAAATCCTAAAACAAAAGCATAGTAAATTTACCAAAACAGAACTTCCAGTCATTGCTCTAGTTTTAAATGGTAAGTAAGGAAGTCTCTCTCTACCACTCAGGGAGTGCAAATGCTCATCAAAACCAAACATAAAATACCTATAATGCATTATTGCATTAAGGGAGACCTTGGTTCCATCTCCCACCTCTAGGCTCTTAGTTCCACAAGAATCTTTACTGAAAGAAACCTGCTGACATTTTCTTAATCCTGACATATCTGCTGTGTGCTGAGTGACTTTGAAATTCAGTAATAAAAATGCCTTGAGGCTTGAAAAGCCTCTTTTCATTGGGACATGAAATTCTACTCATATATACCTATAAAAAGAACCATTGAAAATGTAGAATAATTTAAAAATAATTTCCTTCCTTCCTTCCTTCCTTCCTTCCTTCCTTCCTTCCTTCCTTCCNTTCTTTTCTTTTCTTTTCTTTTCTTTTCTTTTCTTTTCTTTTCTTTTCTTTTCTTTTCTTTTCTTTTCTTTTCTTTTCTTTTCTTTTCTTTTCTTTTCTTTTCTTTTCTTTTCTTTTCTTTTCTTTTCTTTTCTTTTCTTTTCTATTTAAAAAAAAACCACTGAAAATAATCGAACTACCAAAACTACATACTTTCTTCACAGTACTAAAGGAGAAATGGCTACATTTAGTAACTTGGATACATCTTGGAATTTTCAAAATAAAGTAGAAAAGGCAGGCTTTGCAGTGGAAATGATAGTAAATGATGGTGTTTTTATTTTTATAGTTTTTAAATTAACTTCTCCAGAGAGAACAGGTTGTGTGCTTGTGTTTCATAAAGCTCAATTCTTCTTACATGAAACAAAATGCTTGATTTAATACTTTTTAAAAATTCTGAGTTCAATCATTTATTTTTGCTGATTACTGCCAATCAGCTATTCAATCTTGGTTCAATGTACAGTAGTTTTATGGCACAGTAACTCCAATGCCTTTCAAAAGTTCTACACCTGGGTAAGGGATTAGAATCAAGATCACAGATGTAATTAAATTGTTTAATTTAGTTACATCCTAGGGATTATACTTTATATCTCAGGAAAAGGATATTCTTCACATTCCTATTTCAGTCAACTTTCTCTAGCTCCATTTATGAAAATCTGACTGAACATCCAATATCATGCTTATTAGCTTCTACTCACCATTTTACAAAATGGCAACCGTAACAACCTGAAATCCTGAAAACCTTGTAGGAACAAGGTTTCTGTAATTTTTTTCAACACAGTCCATCTATCTAAATTTTACATCAAGCTTTTACCGTTTAATCCTTCCAATCTTATACCAGCTTTCCTTTGAATTACAAAAATTCTCCATTTTCATTGGTTATATATTTATTTACCAAAATATAATTTAGATAATGTTACCTATTGCTGAAAACAGCTATAGTTTATAACCTATAATCAGTCCAGGACTCTACTCCTGCCCATCTGTAACTTAATGCAAAAATTATATTCCTAAATCCTGGCATCAAAAGCATCTAGGTTTTTCCTTGGCACCAGGAAAGCATATGTTCCTTAATTTTTAGTCCCATAGGAAAATTAATTGGGAGATCTACACTGGACCTCAGCAGGTTATCTTATTTATATAATTGAAATGACAAACTAAACCCCTAAAGTACAGAAATGCTACCGTCTACAATGTAATGAAAGCAGGTTGCTGATTTTTGATCATAATAAAAGAAATTTAAGGCTTTACTAGTTTTCTCATCCTTTTCTACCATGGAATAGGAATATTCTTTCTATTTTCACATCACTCAGTGTATGGCGGAGCATAAGATCTGAGATAATACTAATACTAATACTAATACTAATACTAATACTAATACTAATACTAATACTAACACTAATAATAACTCTTGAGAACAAAAACGTGCCAGTTTCAAAGGGTTTCAGGAAAAGCTAATGGCACAGTAAGAGTACATGCCAGGAGTACATCTTCCTGTCTGTCACTAACTCCAATACTTGCTTAAGGCAGAAAGGAGCTTACATATGACCAAGTAAGACAGACCTCTGTTTACTCACTATGAAAAACTAGGATCCACAGCTGTGTATCTTCAAAACTATGCTTAGAGTCTAAATCAAAAGACTTCAACAGGAAAATGTTCTGTAATAAACTTTTTGAGTGTTATCTCTATATCGAAATTAATTACTTCCATTTATAAGCTGCTGACTTGAAAACTCATCATTCAAAACAAATTTTAAGTTCTGGGTTTTGTTTGATTCGAATCAGAGCCTGCAACATCAAGAAAATTACTGTTAAAATACTGTTAATCTATCTGTTAATAGATTATATATAGTTTAAAGACAGGATTTTGTCTTTAAATACAGTATAGAAACCTGACCTCACCTGTAAGGTTTCTATTGGTACATCACCATCATGAATCATAAACCACCTGTACTTCCATCTCCCCTAGTATCTATAATAATCAGATAATTTAGTTCTACAATATATTTAATAGATACAATAAGGGATATACCTTACAAGAAAATACGTGGACCGAAACTGCCTGAGCTTTAGAGATCCAGAAGATCACTCAAGCTTGAAGAGTTCATTTTCTAATGAAGAGTTAAATCACCAATTAGTAAGTGAAGACATTTAAAAGCAATGTTAGTATATGGGAGATAATCTGAAATGACACTGCTACAGCATTATCTGTACATTAAATGCCCACTATTCTATCACCCCTGTTTGAGATATTTCCAAAAATCAATAGCCCCTAAAATTATATTACCATTTTCAAGCTATTTTTCCCATTTGCTCTCAAAGCCAACTCATTCATCACTTTTAGAGCCACCAATACCAGTTCAGAATAAGAATTTCATCCCAGACATTACTGCATTTCTTTTAAAAGCTTCCCTTAGCAAGCACAGGGTTTATGTGAAATACTGAATGCATGGGAAAGAAAGCTTGAGACTGAGTCTAGAAAGTCATGTTTTCAAAAATATTTTTTAAACATGCTTAGAATATTTTACATGAAATGTAGCATATTTACACAGTTTCAGTTGGTGATTATCATTCAGTCCTTTGAACAGGTTAACAGCAATGAAGGAAAAAAGTAATGTTTTCCTCTATACACTGTTAAGGTTGTGTTTATAGTTCCAAAAGGGTTGTGGGTTAATCAATTTCATTTGAAGAAAAATGATGAAAAACAAGCAACATCAGTTCAACACCCTGAAAAACAGACAGTCTTGCACCTAGACAATGCAGGAGCAGTAGACTTCAGTGAACTACCAAGAAGAATTAATTCTGAGGACAGTCACATAGGAAAGCATAGACACATGTTTTGGCCTGCTGAAACTTTGAGCAAGGCAGATCATCCAGCACTGGAGCTAACTGGTGGGAGTTGATGTGGTTTCTTAAACTTTGGCAAACAAGTCATGTACACCCACATGCACAGATCTCCATTTCAGTTCCACTTCATTCCACAAGTAGGAGAACTAGAAACTACGCAGGGCACTATGTATATTGGGAATTACCTTATATCTGAGATTATGGGCCACTCCCACATCTGCCAAAAATCATTAGCTGATCTACTGATGAATTTTCCAAAAATGCTTTCTTTGGAGAATTAAATTACCTCTGTAGATGCAGTAAAATCTAATCAGTGCATTTTTTGAACATGTTCCCTAGGTCTCTCTTTCTTATAAATATTAATGTACGAAATCAGGGGCCAAGCCATCCCAAAATTCATACACTCTATGTATAAATTTAGAAGTCTTAATGTGGTATTAGCACACAGAAACAGTAAATATCACACTTGGTTTTTAATACATTTAAATGTTGAGTATTTTTAAGTAGTATACTCTCAAGGGACCTAATTAACCAAATGAAGATTTTTCACATTAGCAAAGCAGCTAGATATGTAGATGAAAATACAGGCTAAGAAGTTTGAATTTGCACTAGTGATAAGCATATGTTTTAATCTCTGTGCTTTGTAGATGCATAAGGTGAAGTGACATTTATTTTCTTATTTTTATTGGGTAGCCCCAGGTTAGATAAGCTTATTTCACATGAAAACAAAATATCGTCTGTCAATTCTTCCATTTGTGATTATATTAACATAAATTAAACTGTTATAGCTAAGCAACCTCTGATGCAGGAGAGAATGACTCAAAATTGATTGATGTCTGGCATCAGATAGGCAAGATCTTGGCTTCATGGTTATTCGGAAATTAATGACAGTGATTTGCTCATCAGATGACAGATAGCATAAAACAAAAATTAAATAAATTTGAAATATCATAATACTAAACAATGTGAATCAAATATGTCCACTAAATGAAAATGGTTTCATCCACTCAGTAGATTAGCAAACAAGTCTCCCACAGAAATCACTTTGGCAGTTTAATTCATTAATCAAAGTCTTAGAAAGGCTGTTTAAAACTACCATGGCATCTATCATTAGAGCAAATACATAAGTAAATACAAATATTACTCTTTATTCTGAGTGAGCTCCTCGATATATTTTTTATGCTACCATTCCTAAATGTTAGTCTCCCAAAGCACACTTCTGTTGATATTTTAGTATGCCCCTAAAGGAAGGACCATGAACAGAGAATTTGTCACAATGACAGAAAAAATATTCATCAGGGTATACACATGATTGAAGCATTTTATGTATTCATAATAACTTTATTTTTTTCAAATAAATCCCACTGAACAAGAAGAGTACTAAAAGGCATTTTAAAAGAAGAATTTAAAAATAAAGAATTTTTTTTAAAGTTTGCTAACATGTCGGTATGTGTGCATATATTGTGAATATCTATTTACCTAATTCACTCATACATGTATGCTTAAGAGTGAACATGCATTTTTAATTTAAAAAGCTGCATCACTAGTTTTTGCTGCCTGACTATTTAAAAGATGGGAATACAGTTATTTTTCATATATAAGTACAAAGCAGAACACTTTTTTATTCCAAGAAAAACAGTTTAGCTTTTACTACTCTACATAAAAAATATTTTACATATACTTCTATTCTTCCATTGAATTGTATGAGAATGCCACAGATGGTTTGTCACATCTCAATTAGCTCATTTTTCACAATGACACTGTATCATTTACACAAGGTTTATTTGTCAAAATCCCATAGCACCTTTCTGACAACAGATCTTTTGAAATTCATCCTATTTTGCTTGGCAAAGACTTATTTTAATGGATTTGACAGTACGATTTCAGTGAAGAATTCACTGGTCATTTAACTCAGTTCAGAAAAACTAAAACCAGACTCTGATAAATGTTCATTTTGTAACTCTTATAATGTATTTTAAAGCAATCAGCCTTACAAAATGTGGTTTGTTTGAGTTTTTTTCAGAAATGATTATTCACTCTAAACTATTCTGCATAAGATGTTTAAGTAATGAGTTCGGCTTGATTGTTGCTTCAGTTTCCCTCTTAAACAGAATGCAACTTTGAATCCACAGGTATTCCATGTATCACTTTGTGCATCAGGAACATATATAGTGAAAGATATGATAGTATTTTTTTCAGCAGGAATTCATACGGATGAGCAGTAATTCTGAGACCTTAATGTAAACCAGTGGATAAATATCACCATGTCTCATCATGAAGGAAATAAACTCAGGGGTCTGATACTGCAGATTTTACTGGTGAACAGCCCTTGTTCTGATTATTCTTGCTGAAATGTTCTGTGTCAGTGGTACAGGTTAACAGAGGAGTTATATTCTAATTCAGTTCTCTTATTCAAGGATGTGACAAAGTGCCTTATGAAAAATGAATGAATGAAAAAGGATGAATTCACAAGTCTCTTTAAAGCCCCTTCTCACCTAAAAAAATGTTTCTCATCTCAGCGCTGCAAGGCAGTCATCTCCTCCACAAACGGTAATATTGTCAAATACAGAGTTTTCCCCCAAATAAGACTGCACAGGTGGTCAAGCACAGTTGCTCAGTTAGCAAATCCCCCATAACTTGTTTTCCTGAAAAAGTATCACTTAAAAAAATCCACCATCATAAACCAGATACTCTAGTCTGTTAAGGCACACACAGACTGCTTAAAAAAAAAAGCCACCATAGATTTTGTCACTGACATTTTCCTGCTCATCTTCGCTGTATCCCTGTACTATCTAAAAATGGCAAGATTTAGCTTGCATTAGGAGTTACAACAAATAATTTTACTGCGAGAAAGCTATGTAAAAATAAAATTGTGTGGATTTTGTTGATTTATGCTTTTTCAAATGTGAGCCGAGGAAAAGAAGGAGGAAACATCTATCAGGACAGTTCCCTGATTATGCTTCTTAAAATGATCTTCCGACCCAACCTAAAGAGGAGCTGTAGTATACATACCAAACCACAACACATGGTGGCATTCTCTAACGCAACAGAGGGTGGTTTGTACTTTATCATTGACTGGTAGGTATTAGCCATGTTCCAAGTGATACTTAACATTTTCACTCTTCACAATATAATCCTTTCGTTCTAAAACTACTTGTTTCCTGAGGACATAGAGTAAGTCATTACCATTCCTGAATTCTGTTGAATACCACAAAATTTAAAAACAATTAGAGAAGTCACTGCAATACCATTTTACTGCTTTTATTTCTAGGGTTCTAATACAAAGTACTGGATAGGATGCAATCACCAAGGTACCAGTTTTCTCTGCTGACTCCTGGTCATCTGCCCTGAAGAAGAACTGCCTGCAAAACCTGCTGGTCTGCATGACAAGGCCCTGGCTGGGGATGGGCAACAGGCAGGTGGACCTGCACCTGGGCACCCACAGGGATGCGGAGAAGCTCTCCCACAGCTGCCGGCTGTGCCTCACCTCTCACTGTGCTGACTGGGAAGTCACAGAGCAGCGGGGAGCGGGACCCCTTCACTACAGCCAGGCTGCACCTACCAAAGTCATATTGGTGGCTCAGGGAAGGGGCTGGCGAACGAGGGCCCCCCGACACCGGACACCCAAAGCGCTGTGCGCTCTTTGTCCTTCAGAGAGAAACACAAGCGAGACGGGGACCCGCGGGGCGGCGGGCAGGTCTCCCCGAGGGACTTCCTGCCCGCGGCACACCTGTCGTGACCCACAACGGAGCCTCAGCGCAGAGAGCAGGGCAGCAAGGCTGGCCCAGGGGGTCCCGACCGAAGGTCCGCCGGCTGCCGCCCTCCTCAGCCCGCGGCTCCCTTCGCCCGCTGCCGGGGAGCAGGGAGCCGCCGGCTGGCGGGAGCGGGGGCGGCGCCCAGCCCGGGAAGTTTCTCGCCACAGGTTGCCCCCTCCCGCCCGCCCCCCGGGAGCCCGCGGGCGGGCCCGGCCACAGGGACGCACCTTGGCGCCGCAACCGCCGCTTCTTGAGCCCGAAGATGCGG
>VXAZ01005757.1:524874-778543 GCA_013399875.1 Gymnorhina tibicen
GCGGAGCGGCGCGGCGCGGAGCGAGCGGGACTCGGGGCAGAGCCGCGCCCGGTCGGCTCCGGTCGGGTCGGATCGATCGGGTCGGGTCGGGTCCGCCAGGCAGCGTCACCTCCCGGGGCTGCCCCTCAGCCCCGAGCCGCCGCCGCCCGCTCGCCCGCCGCTGCCATCGCCACGGCCGGGGCGGCTACCGCCGCCTCTTCCCGGCTCCCGCCTGATGATTGCCAAGTGCTTCAGAAATCAGCATCTGGAGAGAGCAATCTTCTTCTCCGGGGAGAGCTGTAATCACGGCTCCTCGGTCCCACCCCGCTCCAGCCTCCCCTACACACGCACGCACACACACACACACACAGACACACACACACANCCCTCCAGCCCCCCCCACACACGCACGCACACACACACACACACAGACACACACACACACACACACACAGAGGCACGCACCGCTGGAGCTTTTTTTGTCCTCCCCAAGGCGAGGGGCGGCGAGGGTGCAAGCAGTGGAGGAGGGGGAATGGGGAAAGGCAGAAGAATAAAGCACAGGGGGAGAGAGGCGGAGGGACGGGGTGATGCTGATGTGGTTTTCTGGTGGGAACTGGGAGGTTCCCGGTGGATCAGCCGCCAGCTGCCTCTGCCCCCCGTTAGGTTTCCGGGTGGCTTCGTGCGGGGCTTCCTTCCCGGGGGAAGAAGGAGGGCCCTGCCCGCTGCCGGAGGGGCGTATGGCCCTCCCCGTTCTCCTTCGCCCTCCCCGGCACACCGAGGATCCCTCGCACGCACCCTCTCTCCAGCTCCCCGGCAGCGGCTCCCTGCCGGCCGCCCCCGCCGCCCCCAGCGGTGACACTGGCACCTGTCCCCGTCCCCAGGAGGGGGAAGCCGGGGGGCAGGGCGGGCGGGTGAGGCGACACCGCCTTCCGCCAAGGGCACCCTGCCCCGCGCAGCCCCTCTGCCGGCCAGCCCGCCCGCAGCTGGGCAGGGACGCCCGCCTGCTCTCCTCGCCCCGCGATCCAGGAACGGACAGAGCAGGAGGTGAAGTCTGGAGGGAGAGGGGGTTCGGCCTCATGGGAAAGTTTTAGAGCCGTGAGGAAGAAGCACACCTACGGGGCTGAGGGGACCTTCAACCCAAATATCAAAGGGATTGCATGGGGCACCCACAAATAGCCACAGCAGGTGGATTTATTGATCATCAGCACCGTGTAAAATTATAGGCTGTGTCTGGGGGCACTTAAAGAAGCACCAGCCAAGCTCACTAGACACAGAACACCTAAGAAGTATCTGCCCCGAGAAGTTCACAATGTACTGCAAATAGTAAATACCATGTAAAATAAGACATCCCACTTCTTTCCTTTCATATTTTTTTCTGTTGGCTTGGCTCCCTTTTCAAATAATGGCCCAAAGTTTTTCGGATTTACTTTCTGCAAGCCTAATGGTTAAACTTCCTGAAGTTGTAGCTAGCCAGAGGAAAGTAGAGGAAGGAAACAAGCAGCTACACAGAAAAATATGCAGTTAGCCTATAAAGAAGGGCAGATGCTTGCACAGGCAATTATCATGTAATATCTATTTTTATACTGTTTTCATAACACTAATTTCTTACTTGATGGTTTTGGGGTTTTTTTTTGGTTTTGCTTTGTTTTTTTTTTTTTTTTTAAACAGGCTTGGAGGTGTAAATTTCCATCAGGAAAAATTCAGTGCTTTGCAATACAGAACCTAGTGTGTAAGGATAGGTTCTTGTTTCAGCAGAGGCTTCAGCTTCTTTGATATTGACCATTTTTTCCCTAAATCCTTTAATCTACAAAACGCTATTTTTATACAGAGGGCAAAAGTGTATGGTGGGAACTCCAGTATACAGGGATTTTGTATTAATACTAGACCAACTAGGAACAGAACATGCACAATCGGATCTGGATAATACATTTTAATTCTATTTAAAAGTGTCTCTAAAGAGATTCAGCTAAGACTCATTGGATTTTCTATCTGGCAATTTTTACAGAGCAGCAATTTCCTTACAACGGTTACAATTGCCTTAACTAATGCAATTAGAGAGGTGGCTATTTTTAAAAAAATTTAAATTTCAGTGTAATGTTTTTGCACACTGCTTTCTTTTTCCTTCCTTCTCAAAAGCGGGCAAGACACGGTGTTGCCTGCCTTAAGACCGCTCAAGAGGGAAGCGCTCCTCCGAGTGCCGCCCCAGTGGGCCTCCCCCTGCCCCGGCCCTGGTCCCGTCCCGGCCGCGTTTCCTGTCCCGCTCTGTTTCTGCCTGCAGCACCACGGACAGCGGAGCAGAGACCGGCCACACGTGGCACAGGGACATCCCGTCCCTGCCGTGGGGGAGCTGACAGGACACAGCCCAAAATCAGCTCGACTTGGCTGCTGGCTCCAAACAAAGGAATGAATGAGAGGGAGTAGAGTGAAATAGAGGCCAGCCACCCACTATCTCTCATTTTCTCAAGAATGCAGGGGTATAATACATACATATAGCCCTAACATTTGCATGAGAAACTCTCTCCAAAAAGGAGTGGGTCCCAAGTTCCTCTTTATAGTACCCGATTATGCTATGCATTATATACTATCTACTACTGTTGTTCTTTTTCTGTATTTTCCTTCAAATACTGGGCCTTTGCCAAAACACACTGACATTTCTCAACAACATGATGCTCAGGGTGATGGCAAAGAAAAGCAAGAGAGAGGGTGAAAATGGGCGGTGTACCTATAGACTAAGAGAAATGTGTTTCTTACTCAAGAGATCAAAAAAATAGCTTTGTACTCACATCTCAGAAATGCAGAGCAGTTGTTTACAGCTCGGGGTTTTACAAAGAAAACTCAAGAGAGCCATCTGGTGTCCTAACCTGTGATAAAATGTGTGCAATTCTAGTCAAAGCGAAGGTTCTGCTAACAGATGGATTGTACAAGTATGAACATATCGGCTACCTTAAAGACTAGGAACTGCATGAGATTATGCATTTAGGACAAATGGAAATATCTTAGTTATGACATTTTCTACATTAAAACAGAGTTTTATTTCTGATTAACAAAACTGGGGATATGAAAACAAACGATTAAAAGCCAAAGAGGGGGAGAAGAGATTTTCAGTGCTTTCTAGTCTCCCATCTGTTCATTTCTAACTGGTAATTTATTATGGATTTCAGGATTTTTCTAAAACAAAAACATTATAGAACCTATAAAGTTGCTTTCTTGGATGAATTTTAGAGTAAAAAATTCAATGTATATGAAGTGTGTATAAAATACTTGCTTTATTATATGCTAGGGTATGAAACATTATTAGTCCTTAATTTATTTTTTTCTGTATTACTGGGAACAAACCATATTACATTTAAGCTACTTTAACATGTACATTTGTCTTGGGGTCACCCCAAGACAACATTTCAGTGTGATCTTTTCAGGCATCAAAGTTCAATATTAAAATATATGCCATTGATATTTTTGTATATGCATGTACTAGAGATACCCAAAATGCTTTTATAAGAACTTCCGTTAGGAAAAATGGTATTCAATGCTTTATAGTCTATCCTAACCTAGATCCATTTGCTGCAAAATTTATAGAACTTAAAATGTCATCCTTACACATTATGTACTGTGGGATTTTTCTTTTTTCTTTTTTTTTTTTTCACCTATTATATGTTTTGCAATAATTTGGATAATGTTACAAGCTGCAGAATAATATCTGTTCAATACAGACATGAAAACTTTACAGAGATCTTCCTTTCATAAACCATTTCAATATAAACAAAAATGTACAGATATGTACCCATGTATGCACACTCCACCCAAATTTTCTTTTCCCAGATATCCTGAAACCCTTCTTGATATCAAAACCCCAAACCAAAATAAATCAAAGAAAGGACAAAGTTCTTACAAACATATGTTTTCTACAAGTGTAAAATGTCAGGTTATAACACTGCTTCTAAACATGTTTAAGTTTCATGAGGTCTACTGAAGTTTTTATTGCACTTGCTTGCCAACAGTAGGGCACACACAGCTCACTTGTCCAGTTAAATACACTAGAAAATGATGAGGTAAAGTCAGCTTACACTCTAGAAGTCATTAATAAAGTATAGTGAGTCTGTGTGTTCTTTCAGACTCTACGGAGTTGAAGATGATTTCGTGTCTTTGAAAATGTTTTGTCTTTTTTGTTTGGAAGATGTTGTGTGCTATAGTTGCAAAAAATATTAGCACCTTACTCCTTATTCTTCCACTCAAAATAGAAAGGAAGATTTAGGGGTAAAAGTACTAACTTCGGCCTAATAATTGAAAGGCAGTCATAAAAGTACATCTAGACCACTGGGAAAATTTAATATTCCAAGAAGAGGCATTTCAGGAGTGCAAAAATTACTTGTTTCTAAATTGTGATAGATTTATTTAATCACCGTTATGGTGCTTCTGATAAGACTGCAGACTGGTTGCCAAAGTACTGTTTCCAGCTGAATCTGATTCTGATTTATTGGTTCTGATAAAAAAAATTATTGAAGGTTGCTGGTAGTTTTGGTGGACCACATTTAAAGTGTCTAAATTCAATGTACATACTGAAATCCCTCCATTCACCCAAAATATCATAAGAAAATGTGATACAGTCCTACAAATAGGATTATTCATGTAATTGCAAACAGGTATCTTCCCAGGGCGCACAGTGTGTGCATATGGGGGAGGATGGGTGTTGGCAAGGAATAGTAACTTTCAGTTCTTGACTTAATTCTCTTGGGGGACAAAGATAGGCCAAGATAAATAACTTAATGACTTGAATAAGGTGAAATATACAACCTATGGCTTACTCTATAGGTTGGTAAGTGTTTAATTGTACAAAACTGAATAAGCTAGAAAACATTTGTCAGCTTAAAAGATCACATTTTCCATGAGCATACCAGTGTGAACATATTAAAACATAGATAGTAATTCCCTTTTCAGATAGTTTGTGTGCATTCCATGTTTATAATAAGACTAGTATAATATGTTTGTGCAATGAGCTGTAAAGAGTTTAAATTAGGTCGGTTTTATATGTTCTTGTATACTAGTATGGATATAATTCTCCTTATAAGTTATTGTTAATGTCTTGAAAGACAATTCAGTATGAAGCACTGAAATTTGAAATCCTTAACACCCTGAACACTTGGTGCTCACTGATTAGACTTTGAAGAACATTAAGAACAAAGTTTGTTAAACATGGTAATATATTTCACAAAATCTGGATTTCTATCCTTTCACATTTCTCTGTAACAAAAACACTCAGCTTTCAGTCCTAGCATTCACAATGCATTCGAGGAGCCAAAATCATACCTATTAAATTTGCTAACTACATAGAAATTCTTATAGAGTAACTTGTTTAATTAGGTCAGGTGAATCCATTTAATTAAGACAAAAGTAAGCTTCCAATACGTTGTTCAAAGGACTGCACATATTTTAGCCAGCATCTTCACAGGCTTTGGACTTACTTGACCTTATGTATCCAACTCATAAGAAAAAACATTAAAGCATAATTCCTGTATAGGCAAGAATAAATTAATGCACCATGTAAGGAAATCCTGAATTAGATGACTGGTTATGCAGAGAACTATCAAATCATAACCATTCAAATACGTAACACCTACGATGCTGCCTACAGCAGCTCAGGTGCAATATTTCTTCTGCATTGACCAGTGATATTTCTTTCACGAATTTTCTGGGACACATCTCTAATTTGAAGGCTGAGTACCTCTACACTAGATATTGGCTTACTTTTTAGACATTACATAATTCTCAGATTGCTTGGGTTTGCTTTTGCTTTTTTTGACTTTGCTGTCCCCCTTCCCTTTCCAATGACAAATTGCACTGCTTATCCTGCAGTAATGAGTCTCACGAGTAGTGCTGTGTCAAGTAAAATATCTTCTTTAATTCAGTTTGATTTTTTATTCCATGGGCTAACTCTTCATCCTTCAACAGGGGAAAAAGGTGGATTAAGATTCTTAGCGCTATTTTTAACAATTGATCTTTCAGCCAGATAAGATGTATGAATACAGCTGCTAACTTCTGGCACAGCTCCTGTGACATCTTTCAAGACTCCTCCTGTTTTTCACTCTATCTGTCCTCTACTTCTGACACCACTTCTTTTGAGACCAGGTGAACAAAAGAAACCAGCTGGGTTGACAGGAGTATCTGAACAGCACACAGATCATATAAGGATCTCCAAAATAGCTTTCCCAGGCCCAAAACTTAAACCCAGTAAGTCTCTTTTAAACAGTTAACAGCAACAGTGAAGGAAGAAATAAATAAAAAAAATCAAGATCATTTTTAGTGTAAAATCCAAAAAAGTAATTACAAATGAAATACATTGTGGTTTCTGCCATAACATATATAAGATTTTACCTTTAAAAATGAGATAGTCTCTGTAAAGAGAGGTTCGTAATAACTAATAACAGATACACATTACCATTAATTTTGTTCCTACTGAAGCTAATAGAAGATCTGCCACCAGACTGCTTCAAACAATGCTCTGGTGAAACAAGCCAGAAAAAGGACTTGCATTAAAGAAAAGCAAACACAAACACCACCCCCCCGTCTTTAGTCCACACAGCTGCAGAGAGCAGTTTAAGATTTAGAGGCCTAAAAACAGCATGGAGAGCTTCTTCATTAATATGCACAGCTTAAGCCAACATCTGTTGCATTTACTTATCTAGCCACAGCAGGACTTGTCTGCTTTGCCTGACTTCTGAAACGTGCAGCAGACTTTGCGGTTATTCCCTCAAGTAACTGAAAGTCCCTGTAAGGCGAGTCTGCTTAATTTTGTTCTACAGAAACAAAAGAAATACTGTTCCTAAGAAATGTGGTCTCTACGCTGAATTTGCTCTGGAGTCAGTACAGCTGGCAGAGCATGTTAGCTGCTATACCTGTTTCAGAATACTCTCCAGTGGGGATTTCCTACACCTAGAAGGTATTTACGGGTGGCTTTCTTGCTTTCCTTGGAACAAATATGAAAACACATGACAATATGAGGAAAAAATGTGGAATATTTCTGAACCCTAAGAAGAAGGTAGGTGTTGGATTTTGACCGTCTCACAGAGATCCAGGAGAAAAGCCACTTAATATCCATTAAAATAAAATACTGAACAGAAAAGGCAGTATGAACAGAGATGTACATAAATTGCTATCTTGAGAAGTAGAAGGATGATTCCCCTCAAAATACACCTAATAAACTTCTTAAGTATAAAACATGATTTTAACCAGTGACAGGAAGAACTGGAGCATGTCTGTCCATGCTCTTGAATGCACACATGCACACACAAACACACCCACAACACTTTGTTTCTTGGAAGAAAGCAAGAAACACACTTCCTGCCAAATAATCTAGGAAAAAATAGTCTGATTTTCTGCTTTGTGACCTAAAATTGACAGTGTGATTAATTTCACAAAATAACTTCCAGATACTCATCTTTCTTTGCAATTCTTCCACCATTTATTTTCTAATAACTTTTTCTTTGCAATCTCTTTGATACTATTTTCAAGACATTTACAAGGAAAAAAAAAAAACCCAAAACTAGCATCCTGTTCTTTTCTTATTCAAGAGCGAAGGTCATATAGTATTTCTCCAGGTACTTAAGCGAGAAATGTAGATATAGAACAATTCTGGCTAATGCCATGTTCATCCAAAGGGTAAGCCTTGATCTCCTCTCAGATCTAATCACAGAGGTATGTCCTTTCCTTTGGGATTCAGACACAACTAATGTTCTCTGAAAAAGGTCCCATACTGTGATCCCCTTTCTAAACAAATAGCAAGTTCAGTGCATTGTCTAATACTTTTATTGAATGCAGTAAACTGATGACAGATATAAATATCTGAAAAACAGGTATGCCTAGCTTCTTTTCAGTCAATCTAGATTTTCAGAAGTATCAGAAAGTTTGTTTATGTTAGCATAGGAACAGATTTTTGCTTTCTCTCCCTCAATGTTTCTTTCACTCTATATTATTTTCTTTGACTGAAAGATTTTCTTTGCACTGACATACTATTGTTAAGCAACAAATGGAAACAAATATTATCTATTACAAAAAAATGCCATGAGGAAACTTTTTAGATATCAGCCTTCTCTTCTCCTCTCTTTGATAATCAGTTTAATTCAGCTCTAGCTTCATCATCAGTGGTACTTGCTGTATCAGCACATTTCCATTTTATTTCTTCCAAAACAGAAACATTGATTTCTTCTATACTTTTTTATGTGTTTAAAAAAGCCTGACAAAACCAGTAATGAATGCTTTTGACCTAAAGAGAAAAAAAGGAATTTAAGAACTTCTGCTTGCCCATCTTGTTACTTATATGATCTAGAACATCAAGACAAAGTTCATAGACTTTTGCTATCTTTTTATTTATTTTATAGACATGATAGATAGAATATAATGAATAATATAATTACTTTTAAATCCTGAAAAAATTGCAGTACCTGCTCATGTTACTGCGATGATAATCCTGGCTATTAGTTCAAATACCATAGCATTTGTTATTAGTGGTAATAGCATGAATATTTCTAACATAGTGACCTGATTTTACAACCCAGTCTTACAAACGCCACACAAAATATCTGACAGTTAAGACTTAACTCATCAAAACCTTTCAACATCATATCTCTCTAATGTGCAGTGCAATTATCTGATTTGCCAGCAGTGGACACTGTTTGTCTAGTTATTCACAGATATATTGACTGAGGAATATCTTGCTACTCATACTGGCATATTTTTCTTTCATTACTTGCACTGCAAGTAATAATTAAAATAATTGGAGTTATTATTACCAGACACAAGCTGAGTAAAAATTGTGTGGTAGGAATATTTTTCAACATCTGTGTAATAGCATACTGCCCCTTTCTTAAAAAAAATAAAAAGCCAAAAAACATTATTTTTAAGTAACTTTAGGAAAAATATAGACTTATTCACATGGGGTTGTTTTTCTTAAATCCTAATAATTTCAAGTTGTAAACGTTGTTCTGATGTAAAAAATAAACAATTCTTTGCTTGTATCTTTCATAGAGTGACGGTTATGAGAATGAAACTGTACAGCCTTTGCATTGCTTCTACAAAATTCTTGCAAATAATGAAATGAGCAAGCTAAAAAATTCTAAGGAGAATATTTACTTCAGTATACTGTACCATTTGTCAAATAAGACAATTGTTCAAGACATGCAAAGGATATGTTTTACCCACTGATATTTTTACAGGCACTTTGAAGTTAAGCTGAAGAGTAGGTTTTTGGGTAGGATGAAAGAATAGACAGCTATAAGACCAACACAAATAGTTGCAGAAGGTTTAGTAGAAATCAGCCTAGCTAGCTGGAACATAGTTTCCATTAATCTTAAAAACAGAAAGAAAGTCAAAGCATTTAAAAGAACAATGCACAGGTTTAATCACATATAACATTATCTTAGTCACTATTGCAAAAGTTAAAGCAATTGCCTGCTTTTCTCAGTATTCAAATGACTCACTAAGCTCCTCCCAAAATGCCTATCAGTTTAACAAATAAATGCAGTTTTCATGTAAGAATGTCCAGTATCGTAATAGCATAATTAGCTCATTTTCTGCCCAGTGCAGCTGAAACCTCATAAACAGGGCCCAACAGTTTACTGCCAGTACATGTACACAGGACACCCACAAAGTCTGCCAGAACGATGCCTTTTGTCATATGAAAAGTCAGTTGTACTCAGTGGTAGGATTATTTGAGATCTGCCTAAGAGTGTTGTGAAATTGCCTCCCAGAAATCTGGGAACTGCAGAAATATTGGTATGAGATCTAGGTTCTGGCAGGCTGTATTCCAATCTTTGAGAACCTGGAGTGTCCACTTGGTCAATGACTTTTTCAGTCTTTTATTTTGTATATAAAAATGACTTAGAAGCCATCAGGCACAAATCCAGGCAGCACAGAATACTTGGACTAGACTGAGAGACTGCAGAAACTTCCTTCCAGTCACATCATCTCTTAAACCTGCTCAGCCTGTGACACTCGTAGGCAGAACACTGTCCCGTCTCAAACCCCACTTTTCCCAAGCCATCCACCTTAAAACTGAACTTGCTACTGACAGGAAAGTGTCTCTTCAAACTCAATCCCCAGGGACACATTTATTACCAGAAATCTCTAAGCATCCCTTGTATTGCCCTTCTGTGTTAAGGCAGGTCTTGTATTTATAGAGATAAATTAAAACTTATTACCCCAAGTCTCAGGGCTTTTTTACTTATTTCCAACCTTAGTTTAAGCACTATGGAAACTTGATTTAGCTACAGATGTAGGGAGGAAGAGCTAAATTAATACCAGGAAACAGCTTGATGAGTGGAAGCTCTCTTTGATGCAATCCAAACTGTGCTCTGTAAATAATAAGTGAGAGGTTCTGTCTATGCTAGACTGACAAGGAAGAACAGAAGTCATTAGAAACAGAACAATCTGGCAGCCAAATTGCTGTGAACCTTAGCTCCTTTGCTAATATTCTCTCTCTAGAGACAAAACATTACTTTCTAGGCCTTAAAGCTCGAAGACAAACAGTGTACATATCATAATTTATTGTGAAGAAAATGAAATCTTAAAATTACCATTGCAGTTTTACACATGAGGAGTAGGGTACTATACCATTCTCTAGGTATCACTCATATAAGTAAGTTTTTTGTGATTTTGTTTGTTATTGTCATACAAAATAATAGTGCTTGGATGCCACTCCCTGTTTTAAATGAACCACTAAAGCTTTGGATACGGGTAGATCAATTGCATATTGAATCCACTTTTAAAATAAATCTCTTAATTGAAAAAAAAAAATGACCAACAACAGTAGACCTGGATCTGAACAGCATATAGATATTTCTGAATCTGATGGTTTTCTTTTTCCCAAGACAGAAAACACTTCTGTTTTACAACAGGCTCTTTTAACTGAAAATGTATGCAAAAAAGGAATAGAAATATTTTTTCTGATAAGCTGTCTGAGCACAATTTATTTCTGAAATTATTTATAAGTTAGCATATTTAAACATGTAGAGCTGTTGCCAATTTTTAAACCTTGACTGCTTCTTACATGCTTCACATGACATCACATGTGATTTTCTGAAGCACAGATAATCTTTACCACTTCTAGTATACTTTCAAAATATTATTTTCTGAAGTCCTTGATTCATGAACCATGACATTCAAATTTTCCCTCTACATGAAGTTAATCTACACAGGCTCAAATACAAATATCAGCAGTTACCTGAAAAAGCTTAAGCAATTTAGTTCTCAAACTCAAAACATTTCTCCAAAGACCATCACAGGACATAATTTCTTCTACTTAAAAATATTTATTTAATAATTATATTATAAAAAGGCATGGATTTATAAATGAAATGAAACACAGCGACACACAATTTTGCCACTGCCAAAAGTGAAATGTAAGACTGGAGTCTAGAAAACAAAACCTCAGATAGCCTATCAGGAGTGAATCTAGATGATAAGATAGGTACAAGATGGAAGGGCATAAGAGAATGTGTCTTCAAAATTCCTCAGAATTTTTTTACAAGGGTAAAGGAATTAAGTTCTTATATATGTATATTGACACATGTGAAAACACAAAAATGTGGAAAAGACTAGAAAATAATATAAATTAGGATGTTATTCAAAGAAATCTGTCACCAGTTTAGTGATCTAAGCAAATTTCAAATCTATCATTACTAAATGAAGACTGTTTTTTTTATTCCAAGTATTCAAGAAAACAAATGAAGCTACAGAATACACTTTTTGAATGGAAAGAAGAAATATCTTTTGCAGACTGAAGAATAAATTGGCCATTTTTTCTCTGTGAAAATAATATTATATTAAAAAAATTGCCAGAAAATTTATTTTTTACTTATTTATTTTATTACTTATTATTTGTTATTTATTTATTTTAAAAAAGAAAAAAGAACAAAAAGTCTAAGTAAGAGTATCATACTGTTACCAATCAACAAACCTGATCTGACTGAAATGGAAATCTATATAAAAATTTATCATCTATAGCAAAGTTAGAGTAAATGTTTTAACAGTATCAGTCATCACTAACAACTTTGACAATAAACAAGAAGGAATAGTATAATATCTAAGGAAAGATAGAGTGGTTATTCACAGAGAAGCCTTGCTGTGCCTTTTTTTGATTCACTCCAAACAAAAACTAGGACCTTTTTTTCTTGTACAAAAATTGAGGCAGACTAGTGGATTTGCTGGGAAAATGCCCTTCATAAGACAGTTACCTTAACATGAATTGTCACAGAGTTTCAGTCAACAGTGGTATTCAGCACTCTGTACATACAGGTATTTTTCAAACACAGATTCTGAGCTGCTGAATGCAGCTCATTCCTCTTTCACTGGCCCTAAAAGTAGCTTTTAAATTCCTAAGCCTAATTCTGCCTCTCTAAAATGCATCTCTGATGCTTCAAACACTATGAAATACTTAAGTTCCTCTACGGGTTTATACCAACAAAAAGAGTTTGAGATAAGCTTTTTTAAAAAGAAATTTTCAAAGATATTAAAAAAGTTATCAGTTTTCAATAGTTGATAAGTCACTGTTTGAAATAGGGTTTTGGCATTCCAGCATCAGCTGAAATATCCTGAATTTTCTTTTTTTCCTGCTTATAATGCTCATGCCCATCAGAAATCTTTAGGTCATTTAAGTTTTCTCACATAAGCCAGCAAGGGTGCTAATTAAAAGATTATGTAAAACAGTTATAATGTGAGGCACTGTAACAATATTAATTATCAGGGATTATCAACTTTCATGCACTCAGTTATATCTGCTGGAACTTTAATATTTTATATTGTAGCTCTGTTATTTCTCCTGGTTATTCAGTGATGCTTGAACACATGCCAAGGCAGATCTCCTTTCTCTTTTGACTATACTTAATCAACATTCTAACGTATTAACAAAATCTGGTGTACATGTACTTTTTTGCACACAGGGGCACCCATAGTGACCTTAGAGCTGAGAGGAAAGTAGCTGCAGATTTATTATCTAGCTGACAGAAATTAATAGTAGTGTGAGCATCTATTCTCTGTGATAAGAGCTGGCTATCTCCCCACTATTCCTCTGCAGTAAGTGGCATGATACTGGTTAATGATGGGCTTTTGGGGTGGAAGCGAGGAAGTGAAATGAAAACATTAGATGAAAATCTGAAATGCTTTATGTTGCAAAGCTCTCCCAGCTTCCAATACATCTTCAGAGAAAAAAAAAGCATCAACCATTTCCACACACACTCTGAGTTTGAAAGAATATTTCCACTTTAAAGCCTCATATTAAACTACTATGTAAATGATTGACCCTTTGTATGAGCTTAATGCTAATTTCGTTCCTTAAACTAAGTCAGCTATTAAAAAAATTCTTGATGCAGTTCTGCCATAAAATTAAACATTATACCTTATTTAGCTAAGACACAATACACAAGTTTATTCATTCTAACCATCAACACATGTTGACATTGCCTTGGGAAAATGAGTTTTAACTTCATTCAGGCTAGAGATACTGCCCTGTTCCGGGTTGCTCTGCTCCAGATGAACACAGAAGTGCAAGCAAAACAAGCTCCTCTATTGTTCCAAGATCTCCTTGTGGATACTCAGTTTTCAAATATATATTAATGACAACAAATTGACTTTTCCTAAAATATATTTTCTGTGTCCCTTTACTCTTGGACAGCACCATTAATCTTCCTGTTTCTCAGTTCCATTACTTTGGCTTCATTAACTTTGTCATGCTACTAAAAAACCACAATCTTTGCACATTGTCAAGATTCAGTCTGTGTTATTTCTGAATTGTTAATTATTTTTTAGCTCCCTTATAATCAAATCTTATTCTCTCTTTTGTGGCAGAGCTTTCCTTTGGAAGCCACTGAAGTACCCCCATAGTGTTATACTCTTCTGTATATGTGGTATCTCGTGCAAGGACTGAGCCTCTGTGACAGCTGTGGCAAGACAAATCCTGCAGCCCACTGGTGATCTCCATATGCTAAACATTTCTGGTTTCACCACCTATCCATCCCACTAATGGTTTTCCCCCACAATACAAAATATTAGGAGGAAATCACTGCTGCTGCAAGCATCAGAATATTTATAAAGTCTTGATTTAGAGCGCAAAGTTGTACTTCCTTTAATATAAATTAGACTATATAGATCACCTAACTTTAGTATAAATAGGGCCATATTCTCAGTGGTGTCCATGTAATCTTAGTTTTGTGGTAATTATGGTTACTAATACAGGAAAGGAAATGAACTCTGAAGAACAGTAGGTAGATTTTAAAAGACAAGGAACAGTTTTCTCTCTGATACACTCAATATTACTGCCAATTAGAGACAATTTCCTTGCTTATCCTCTGCCCACATAACATGGCAAGCAAAGCAACAAATGCCCTAAATCAGGCATTTAGAAAATTAAAATTTTATGAGTAAAAAAAAAAAAGAAACCAGTACATATTCTTTAAAAGCCAAGATCATAGAGGCTCAGAACAGTCTAATTCACTTGTAATGTTGCCTTAACTGATTACTTGCCAATTGAAACTACTTGTTATTTTATGACAAACAAAAGCCAGGTAATACAATCTCATTCAGAAATTGAACATTAGAGTGAGAGAAATGTTGCCCTATTCTCCTCTCCTTACTTTCTTACCAGCAGGTGGCACAAAGAGCAACAATAATGCTTAAGCTCACCCAAAACACATTATTATGTACTAGTTTCCTCACAAGATCAAAGATAATTCCTTTATTCTTTGTGTAATAGTGATTCAACTCAAGCTCCAAACAATGCTAACGTTACTCAAATTTTTGAAAAATCCTTCATGTTTATTATGACCACTTAATAAATCTTCAGCTAATCAAAGAAACATTGCTAAGAAAACACCGTGGTAATCTGGAGCGGGAGATCATGCAGGAATGCATATATAATACATACAAGCATTAAGAACTCTTTGAGGATTCAGATTCGCAGTTGATACAGATTTATAATAACAAAAGATGCAAAGAACTAGACTGAGGTCACCAAAATTCATCACTAGAATTTTGGAATTTAGGCTCCCTCTACATGGATCAACTTGTCCAAAGGCGACAAACACCCACCGAGACTTTGGAAAAATCTCACCACCCTCTGCTGATTATAAATAAATCTGTGCTCCTAAGAATTAGTTGAAATGAGAGGGAAGCGCTCAACAGCTTTGGTACAACAGGAACTTCTTTTCTTCCAGCTTATTACAAGGAGCTCTCTGATCTCTGCCTGATTTAGGTTTTCATAGTCCAGGTCAAGATTTTACAAGCCTACTTTGTCCAACCTGCAGATAGTTTATCTTCATTCTTTCAATCCCGTGTTTTGCTAACTATTCCTTCTCTTTTTTTCTGGAGCTCTGTGTCTCTCTCCTCAGGTGTGAGACAGGTACCACAGAAGCTGTTCTTTCTCTGCTGAAGGTCAGGTTCAGACCAGAATCAGAGAAGACATGAAGCAGGGTGAAGCTGCTTTGACTCAGAGCACTCACGTTGTGCCAAGGTGCAGTTTGCATAGTGCCGTTTGTGGGTTGAATCCTAGAACCGTTTAGGCTGGAAAAGGCCTTTAAGACCATCAAGCTGGTATGAAACAGGAGAGGGAACATTGATTTGTTTAGTACAGTCAACTTGTCTTTGTGTTTATAGGGTCATAAATATCACAACTTTCTGTAGATACCATAGGAAGATAGTAAAATGAAAAGTGCAGAGAGAAATTAAAATTCATTAGCTGCATTTATTTCAGCTAAATAATTTCCCATGGAAATCATTGCATTCAAATCTTGCAAGAATCATTTTCAGTAGAACCTCTGGACATGCTAGATTCATTATAAAAAGATCTCAGGGATTAAGGGACAATACTAATGATTTATTTTTATTTTATTTTTTATTATCCTGAGCAGTAAGAATGATAAACAACCTTTGAGGATTATTATGCTCTTGGTTAATTAGGTAACACTTTATTAATCTCCTGAGTTATTAATCTTTGTGAATCACATGCCTGTTAACATGCACTGTTAAGTACTGGAATCAGACATGCTTCCAGTACTTAACAGTGGCAGAAATTATTTAATGTATTTTCTTTCTCACTACCTTCTGCCTCCAATTTTTTGCCCTCTCTTGCTTTTTCCTTCTACCCACAATCCTTGCCTTTCCCTTCAGAATTCTAAATCTTGTAAATTACTCACCCATCCTCTAAGGGATTTTAGACTAAACACTCACCGGGCAGGATAAAGAACTGCCCTACCAGTAGGAAATGAAAACCAGGAAACCTCTCTTTCTTATTTTACAAGGCTACCAGCTTACCTGCTGCTCCCTTCTCTTAGAAGGTATTTGCTGCAAAAGGCTACAGTCTGAACAGAAGAAAGAGATTGTCCCTTCTCATTGCCTGGTTTGTAAACTGCCATTCTCAAACCCCTCCTGTCTGCAAAAGACATGTAGCTAAGTTCTATCTATATAGATATCTATATACCTCTATCTATAGTCCAAAGAAAGTAAATCTATAACTGCAGAGGCTATTTTAAAAAATGAGCATCATTTTATTCTGTGCTAGCTGTGCACCATGGCAGGAGAAGTTGAATAAATCTAATGTTTAAAGTAACAAAGAAGGTTCTGATCCCAACGTCCAGAAAAGGCTTTGGCTGTAAATAACAAGTGAACAAATACAAACAATTCCAGAGTTGTTTATTGCACTATTGAAGAAAAGAACTAAAATTTTGGTTTTGTTAGTACAGAAAATGAACTACAGATGAAACAAATTTTATTCACAAATGAATGATTTTGCTTGACAGGGATACTGCCTTTGCACTCTAATAAAAGTAAAATTTCATGTTTAAAAGTTGTGTGAAATAACTGAGTATTTTCACTTTAGTTAAACAAACAAGCATTAAAAGAAAAAATACGTGAAAGGAACTAATGCTCAGGGGTGACAAAACTGCAGCCTATTACAGGTGGAGTTGACATGGCTTTAAAACAAATTTTAAATTAGTTACACAAAAATCAAGGGATTTCATTTCGTGAAAATTTGTGAAAATCTCAATTGTCCATGCTGCCTATAAAAAGTTAGCAATACCAGCCGTTATTTTGAATATATAAAATAAATACCTACAATATTTTCAGACACAGAAGGAATTGTCTTTTGACATTATTCTTCTGTTGTTGTGGAAAGACCATGTTTCTCCGGTTCAAACCAAATTTTATCTGAATGCAGAATTTAATATGTTATCATACAAAAGGATTATATTCTAGTTAGCAGAAAACCAGCAAACCTTTTTTCCTGACATAACCTTGAAACAAAAGATGTAAACTCAAGGAATACTATCAGATGCCTTGTTAGAAGCCATTTTAATGAGAAAAATTCACAGCAGGTGTCTTAACCGTTAACAAACCCAAAAGCTACAAATTAAAAGGTTGACAGGCAATTTGGGAATGTCTAGCCATTCCTCACTTCTTGCATATAGTGGTGCAGTAGAAGCAAAATTAATTGCCATGTCGATGTCAGCAAGATGCACAAAAGAAATGTCAATGATTAGTCAGTGAATGCTCCCGCCAAGACACTGAATATGTTCAGACAACTTCTCCCCTCTTGTGCAACTTATTCTCAGCTTTGAAATTCCGGAAGGGGCAATAAGTAGAACTGAGCAATGAAGAGCCAAGAATAGGGATCCATCTCTTGTTTTGAAAGAGATTAGAGGTATAGAAATACAATTTACTGGTCACAGAAGATATGGTCATTCTGTGGAGATGAAAGATCTTAGCCAAGAGCATATTTCTCTTTGCATTTGCTGTGTCTGTTTAGATAGATATTCCGTTCCTGAACAAAGTGCATTTTTATTTTACATTGATCTATCCACTAATCTCCAGCTCCCTTAGTCAAGCACTGCTTCCCTTTTCCAGTGACCAACAGCTTTAGGGGAAGTAAGAGCAGCTCACACATCCAACAGAAAAAATAGCATTAGTTTTAACAGGTTAATCTGCTCGATCTTCACGCTGATCCTGCTCACCATGTAGTCACAGTGCTGGAAGGCAGAGAAGAGGAATGTGAGACCACAAAGAACCTACATCCTCCTAGATGAATGGCTTTATAAAGGCTTGGTGTATTTTCTTAAAATGTCTAGTGCTCTGTAAGAGGTGGTTGCCTTGCATGCTCGAACTTCTGAAGTTTGCGTGTTAGTCTGGCAACTGTTAGCAGAAGTGTTGTTGCTACTGGAGGTCTATGACTGTAATATTCTATCACAAGGACTTCATAAATGTTTAAAATAATTGAGTTACATTTTTTAAATCAATGGAAAGCTACTTTAGTGAATATTCCTGAGGTTTTTTTGTAAAGAGACAGTAACTCATGCGAATAGTTGGGCTATTTCAAAGTCAATGCCAGGGACATACAATGATTTAAAGACTTTCCGTATTGAGAGAAAGAAGATGCTGTGGACTCAAGGAATTTTCAGACTATTGTATTATCTTTGCAAATGTTCTTCTATAGTTCAACATTGTGATTACTAGATCAGCTACCAAGTTCCCTTTAGAAAACAAACCTAAAGAATAAATGTTACTGCAAATTATTTTGGTTTACCCTGTATGTGATCTCAGCTTTCTGAGAAAATATAGACCAGTCTGACCCAAGACTTAATCATGGCTTCTGAAGTTTTAAGGTTTGACCTCTGCACTGGAGTTCACTGATACTAGTCACAGAAACTGTCATTCCACGGTACGAGTCCTGCAAAGATCTGTGGTTCTGTGATCCTATTTTGGCTTTCCCTGTGTAGCAACTGACTGACTTTTGTAAGCTACTTGTGAATTCAGATAATTTATAGGAGGTTGTAGCAAGGTGGGGTTTCGCATTTTCTCCAAGGCAACAAGTGACAGGACAAGAAGAAATGGCCTCAAGCTGTGCCACGGTAAGTCCAGGCTGGACATCAGGAAGAATTTCTTCACTGAAAGGAAGAACTGCAATGGCCTGCCCAGGGAAGTGATGGAGTCATCATCCCTGGATATATTCAAGAAACAACCAGATGTGTCCCTTAGTTCTGTGGCATAGTTGACGTGGTGGTGTCCAGTCAAAGACTGGACTTAATGATCTTGTAGGCCTTTTCCAACCTTTATGATTCTATGATTGTCCTAAGTTGCTCACTGACATGTTTTCCCAATTGTTTCAAACACGCAGATTCAATGACTGGGTTGCGTGAGACACAGAAACTGCATATTTATATTTGCTATAATGCTGAAAACCTCTTTCATACCAGCCCACTTCATAACAAGTGCTTATTTTTATTACAGTGATAGTACTAATGAAGTGACTTTTCATGGAATCAATGGCAAAATGTCAATGATTTTGATAGATCAGACCCAAAATAGCTGCCAATTACAGTACTCCAAATTTATTTTGAATGTGATTAAAAATGTTTATCTCTGTTGAGGCAGTTGGGGAAGAGCCGCTTGTTATTTCAGCTTGAAAATTTATTTGTGCAAGAAATATGAGAAAAGGATAATAAAATATTTCACTATACATGGTTTCTGCTTTTCTGTTGTGGTGGATCAGAGCACATTACATGGTTAGTTTAATGAAAACCATTAGAAATTTATGTCCAAAAGTTACATATGCTGAAATAACTGTCCTTCACAAGAAATGGCTTCAATGATGAGAACATTTGTGGCATCTTCCTCAAAAAGAGGTGTGATTTTAAATGCCTGGACCCGAAAACCCAGCCTGGTATGAAGTAATAATACTGAATTTGTCTCAAGTAATATAAATAAAAGTAGAGCCAAAAGGGAAGGTAGTGGGGGAATCCTAAGGAAGGAAGAAGACATAAGTAATAGCTACTAAAAACCATGAAGGAAATAGTTTCCCATTGTTGTAAAATAAATATATAGAATAAGTCAGAAAAGAGGTTTGCAAATATTAGTTAGTATAGTTATTTTTAAAGTATCATCCTTGAGAAGATGGTTGTTTATTATACTAACAATTTAAAATAGTACCAAAGCTTCTTAATATGCTATAGCCCTTATATATAAAAATGTATTTTTCTTTGTAAGATATTTGATTTGTTTCTTAAATACTTTGAGACCAAATATTGTTTAAAGAAATTTACACTCAGTAAATGAATTTACATTCATTTCAACCAAAGCATAGTTGAAAGTATTTCAACTTCCTAAACTCGGCTCAAATTTGATTTAAGCAAAATGAATGAGAGGAGGCATAACATGAGGCCTAGTGTTTAAAAGGCTCTGCATACATCTAATTTTAATAGTCTAAGAATCAAAATAAATTTTCATTTGAGAGATATTTCCTCAAAATAATTAAAATAATTTATAATAATTTAAAATATTTTAAAATAATTAAAAACTGAAAACAACTCCCAGAAGAACTGTCATATTCAGCTAGAGATTTAAAAAGACATGGCTGCACTACACATTTAGCTGAATTAAGATAATTTACATCTAATTGATGACTTCACACATACTCATAACTGTATGAGAATATCTTACCTTTGAGCTCATTCACAATATCTTATACCATGAATTAAAAGAAATGTTGGAGACTTTCATTAGACAGCCCATCGAGATTTTACATTGCACAAAATGTGGGAATACACACAAACCAAGAACGTGTGGTTTAAAAATTATTGTGGATAACATGAACTAAAGCATATCAGAGAGTTTTTCTTTAAATATGTGTGCAAAGAAATTGAAAGTAAACAATGGATTCCAACACTGGGATGACAGTGAGGTTAACTATTAAGTGAGGCTTTTTTATTTCCCCAGTGAAGTGGAATACAGAATATTAACACAGTCACACTGATATGTGTAGAAACTGAGCTGGTAAGAAACACACGATGGTTTTCTGAACATATGGCTCAAAAGTTTGGCATCAGAGGGTTAGCAATGAGCCGGAACTGTCTCCTATTTTATGTTTGGGTTTGGTATTTTTTCAAATCACTGGAAGTTTAATGGGCAAGTTTAAAATTTTATAGTAAATCAGAAAGTTTTGAATATATGATAGTTTCAGATTATTAATGAATGGGTTCTGCTAAGGATTGCTTACAAAATAACTGTGTTTATGTAAGCCAGATATATTTATGAGACTTTATTACATGAAACATACTACCTTGACTTTTAAGTTATACTCAGGAAAAAATTGTTTCTTTCTGTAGGAAGCTATAGCTGAGATTGGTTTGTGGTAAATTTAACATCAAAACTTACATAGTAAAAACTCAATATTATACATTGAATAAGAAATTTCTCATTGAACATTTTTAAGGGAGGGGAAAAGAAAGAATATTTTGTTATTTTCAGAAGGTCAGCCTCACTTCATAAACTGTAAATAAGTATGCTGGAAAATTAAACTTTCTTGGAATATGCAAGCAAATATAATCAAAGCCCTAAAAAGTAGGCAGAAACCCCTTGCATATCCTTGGCAAAAGTTAGTTTGCCAATTTATTTGGTCATCACATAGCACCACTTCCAAGGAAGGACAGTCAAAGAAATCAGAAACAGAAGTAGGTGAAATCAAATCTATTTGTCCACAAAGGGAGATAAAAACCAGAATGCACTGGTTCTTAAAGAATGTTATTAACTAGTCCAGTATTTTGCTGAAATGTATTACTTCGATACAACAAAAGAACTATGAATGCAGGTATTATGTCTGATGTGTTTTCCATGTCAGAATTCTTTGCTAGACCTTCTCTAAATGCATGAACTAAATTGCTTCAGCTTTTTAAAAATGTTTTAGTTAAGACTTAAATTAATGGAAGGTTTAAATCTTAATACCATACTAATTTTGATTTATCAAAATGAAAGTTTCCTTTTGAAAAGGAAAAACTAATAGAAGTTTCTGATGTATTTCCAGAATCAGATTTTTAGGATTTCTTGACTTTTTAAAATAAAGCTGCTATTTGTTGGAGACTTGTCACAAAAGGAGTCATGCCCTTAAAGGGCTCTCCTACAGGAGGAGTCATGCCCTTAGAGGAATATTCAACAGGAGGTTATCATTAACCTAGCTGTAATCATGATTATTAAAAAAAGAAACAAAAATTGCTGCACCTCAAAAAACATCAACATTGGCAGTTCGAGTCAATGACCCATTACAGAAGTTGTAGCTACAGTGGCAGACACACAGGAGCATACAAAACCCACTGTTATTGTACATTTAAGTCCAAAGCAATATGATTTTTTTTCCCTGTTTAGCTATAAAAAATATCTTGCTCTTAAACAGGACGCTTGCAAATCAATTTCCTTTTTAAAACAGTCTTTTGGACAGAAATCACACTCAGCTTGCTCTGGTCAATAGTTTCTAAAGCAATTTAAAGGAAATTTCCAAAGAAACTCCTCAACCCTTCCATTACAGAAAGAAGCTTCCTTTCCTAGCAAATGGCCATGTGTTTATCACCCCAGCTTTGAGCCTCTCAGCCTAGGCCAAGGCTTTCAAAAGCAGGCTCCGGAGGCAACACTTTTAGGCTAACAACCTACCCACCAACACTTGCAAAGGCTAATAATCTCCACTTTTGGAAGGCCAACCCAAAATCCTTGCCCAAGGTTAATAATGTCAGTCATGGTACAGGACAGTAAAAACCACTGAGCCCTTTTCCATCTGTTGTACCCATACGAATTCCCAGTGTTTATAAGGAATCATACATAAACTAGTAGCCAGCAGCTTATACATAATTTCTAAAATAACCTCATGTTTTGAAAATCAAAATAAGAATGATAGAATGTGTGTATTGGAATGAGCACTGAGGAAGATAGCTATAACAACTGATATTTAAAGGAATATTTGCTTATGTAAATTAGCTCATAAGGAAGATATAAAGACATCTTTTGAACAGCCTAAGTTCAGCAAAAATGTCACAAAACAAATATTTCTTGAAAAAGTTGTCTTTAAAAAATATGTCTTTACTTTTCATTGTCCAGCTATTGTGACATAATGTTAAAGCTTGAGAACTGCAAAGTGGAACAAAACTACAAATAGAAGCCAAAACAAAAGGGAGGGGGAGGGGAGGTGGAATTCAAATTATTATTTGTGGCAGTGGAATACATATGGTGAAAACTAAATTTAGATTGGCTGTGATCCCATATATCCCATTAATTTTGGCTTTCAAACACAGAAAGATTGTTTGGAACAGGCTCAGCACAGTGGGGTCCTGGCCCAAGACACAGAGGTATTAGATGAGAAGAGTAACTGTGCGTAAATATTCACACACATATATAAAGTAGGCAGGAAGCAAAGCATATAATATTCCACATATCCATTCTCCCGCATCCCTGAAATGCCTCCCTGAAATGTATCTGCATGAAGATCAGATATTTGTCCTTAATCACAACCTTCTATTGTCTAATCAGGCACAAGAAGAGCTTATACACTCCACGGCTGACAGGGCAGAAATGTGTAAGAGAAATATTAAGGTTAGTATGAACGAAATGAATGGACGTGGGGTTTTGCAGAGAAGAGGAGGAGGGAAAGAGAATGTGCAGGTATGCAAGGCAGCAAGCTTTGATTTACAGATGTTGGTTTCAGCTTCAGAGAAAGAGTTAGTCAAGAGCATCCCTAAATTACAGTCAGCTCCTGGCTGGAAAACATACTCAAAGAAATCTGCTAGCAAATTTTGCAGAAATCTGAACTTTTTTGATTCCAATGATTGATCTGTGGGATCAGTCCTCATTACACCACTTCTCACCTTACACCATTTCTCATCTGACCAAAATCTTGAATTTTAGTATGATAAATTTTCCACTTAAAAAAGAACAATGCAAGACTTTTTGTTTTCACCTGGTATTCTGCAACTGTGCCCCCAGTTGCTTCTGTAGCCTGATGGGCAGCAGGGGTGCTGAAGATCCATAGCCTGGAAAATCACAGCAGAGAGAAAACTTCCCCCAAAAAAGGAATCCCAGGAACCCAGTACTGCAAGATCCTGCCAGATTCAAATTCCCCTGTCAAAGAAAAGCCATTGCAACCCAGATCTGGAATTAGAAAAATATCTGTACTCTATCAGCTATCACCTTGCGTCTGTGCACTAAACTGGGAGTCACAGTGCAAACTGAAGTGTCCCATGCTGTGTTTTTCTGTGTATCAAACCAAGATGACCTGAGAATGAGAAAACTGTGCCTGCTTTACATCCTACAGGCCTATCCACTTAAATCTGTGTTCAGATATAAATGATAACTACTAGAATTGCTCTATACGATCTTAAATTTTAAAAAATCCAGTTAAAAGGATTCAGAATAAATCGGTTATGCTTCCTAGTTTTCTTCGTTTCTGAAAAGTTGCCTAAATGAAGTCTGTTATTGAAAGGTGTGCTTATCATTCTTGTGAACTCTGAAGAGATATTTTACTTGGGAAGGTGATAGAAGTGAGAAAAGGAAAAATAAAAATGCAGCAAAAACGCTGATTTTTTTTTTCTCCTACCCCAGTTGCTTTCTATTTTGATCTGTTGTATCCCACAACTTGATAAAAAGATTAAATTAAAGACAGAACTTGAAATTAAAATATGAATGAATTGGTTCATTAGGGTTTGCAGGTCTCATTCTAGAGTAAAATACACAATTGAGGTTTGACATAAAAGTAAGCTGTGTTTAGGGTCCACTAAAAACCACAGCAATATTTCAAGTGTAATATTGCAAACTACTACAAGTCAGCTGGAACATGTTTGCTGTTTCTGGCTGTCAAAACAAGACAAGCTATGATTCAAGGAAAAAATAGCTATTTTTACCGCTAAAGTTCTGCAGTTGGCCCTAAGTTACAGGTGAGGGCACTATAAGCAAAAATAAAACCTTGGGACAGGCTAAATGCAGATATTTTTAAAGTGAAATATCTTTAAAAAGCACGATGAAAACATGCTCACTGATGTTTCAAATCAAAGAACAGTAACTTTAAATTGAAAAAAAGTTTTATATCTGGTATATAAATACCATTATTTAGAGAATAATTGAAGCTTTTCACTGTAAAATGCATATTATATGCACATGCATATAGACATTTGAAGATAATTGCCAAAACTCAAAATTCATATAACCAAACAGATAAAAAGTTACATCTTCTGCCTAGTGCACGTAATCAGGGAATGATCTGAGGTAAAACTGAAAGAGAAATGAAGATACTAGTTCGGACATTTTCCTCTATGGTTATCAAACCTCACTTTTAGGTATGATAGAGGAGACCTGATAGATTCTAAGGTAGCTCTGTTTTTACTAAGTGAATGCAACTGCAGAGCATTTCTGTACTTGTTTTCAAATAGGTTTCTGGTATAACAAAATACATCACACACTCAGAATTATTTGAAGTTTAAATGTTAGTATTTTCTTTTCGAAATTGCTAAATACGGCTTTAATATTAGAAACTAGTATTTTTTGTTATTACTTTCATTTTCCAAATATGAAGGGCATTTTGAAAGACAGCTACTATCTCTTTTCCGTTAGATATATTATTTCAGCCCAAAATACTTAATTGATTTGAGCAGGGAAAAAGGTCACATTTAGTCACTGATGTAAATGAGATGATTTTCAAGAACGCTCAGCATAAAACTGTTCCTCTGATAGTGAAGTACTTTTTCTATTTAGTTGACTAAGCACACAATTTTAAAGGTCATCAAGTAATGAATAGAGTCTTTACTTAAAAGTTTTGAATATGGTTTGAACCTTGACTTCATAATAATTTTTTAGTCTAAGATATGGAATCATTTAATTGTAAGGCAGTTTTCAGGAATGTCCAATAGGAAAAAATGCCAGCTGGGTTGTCTGAAAACTGGTGTGAAAGAACTGAACATGCTGGCATGTGCACTCACCCGACTGGAGTGGCTTCCTTTGAGTAAAATTCTTAAAATTAAACAAAGAAAAAGCTTTCCAGGAATACCAAGAAGGAAAAAAAAAAAAAAACAAAGAAAAAAATTTGTTAAATTCTCTAGGATTTTAAAACTCTTGAGACTTCCAACAGTTTCCAACCTTGAGCTATTATTGCATTGCTTTAATGAAACTCTGTAAGCAGAAATACGCCGTAATGAAGAACTTCACGCAGAGAAGGCAAATGGAAATATTTGATTCATTTACCAGCAAATGGAAATATTTGATTCATTTACCAGAAGTCTGTTGTCTCTTGTGAAGCACTAGACATTAGGTCCAAACCCTAAGCTATTAAAATTTTTAACTAATCCAAGTTCTGCAGGCTCTGTGACACTGGACTATCAAAAGCCTGAATGTTTGGATCCAGCCCCACACTTAAAACTATTGAATACAAACATAAACAAAGTCAGCTTTGGCAAACAGAGGGCCTCACAGCAGGATTCACTGCTGAAACTTGGGATTTTGGGCTGATTTTCCCATGCATCTTTACACAGCCTAAACGCAAAAGCTAGTCAGCTCAAATTCTAGTAGGTCAAAGCCATCTACTAGCTAGGTCAAAACTACACACTGTGTGCCTAAGTCATTCTCTCAACGCCTCTTTTATTCACAGCAGCACTGGCAGAACTGTCCAACCTGGGATGGTCCCCAGAATCCCAAGAGAGGGAGCAAAGTCTGTTAAACACATGGTGAATGTGAGGAACCAAGGTCATGATGATGATGATGATGATGCAGTCAGCTGCTCCTAGCACACTGCAAGGAGACATTTTTCTACAGGGAATGCGCTTTTCTAACATTTTGAAAGCATAAGTACCTACAATGAGCTTGATGACACAAAATAAAGCCAACGATGTCACAAGGAGGCAAATATAATTTTTCTTTCAACTCAGGGCCATCAGGCTATCACCTCATGTTTCATGTTTTGAGAGAAAGTGAGCACTACTTTAATGCACAAATAATTAAATTAAACCTCTAACACTTTGATAATGTTACATTTGAGCAGCTACAGTTAAAACAGAACTACAAGAAAACCAAAGCAGTGCCTTGTTTTTGCAATAGTAAAAGCATGTGGAATAAAAAAATCACAAGTTGTCACATAAATTTTATCATTTAAAATAAATATATTTTCTTTCTCTTTTTTTTTTCAATTAAAACAGTTTGAATGTAGACATTTTTCTGATCTATACTCCGTTCACAAAAGTAAGTAAGTTTTACTGAATCTTCCATGCAAATGAAATTAAACAGTTGGTATTTATCAAACAAATGATGAGAACACTGTCTGGTGAAACACAAAATCTATTGCTGAAGTTAAAAATATCTATAAAAATTATTCTGACGACATCTACCCATGTTATTTAATAGTCTAAGTTCCCAGAAAAAAAAGAAGGTAAGCCTTCTTTCTCACTTTCCCTCTTCCTCCAGCATCCTTGCTGCCAGCAAAGCTGTTATTGATGCAAGTGTCCTGCAGATCATACACTTTTTAGGGGCCTCAAGTATATTACCAATCATCTGTCTTCCAAGTTCAACTTTTCTTTACTCCAAAGTGGTAAAAGTACGTTTTTAAGTAATAATTTTAGATAATGCAATCCAACTTTGAAAATTTGTGATGGACGAAACTTCATTTTCATTGCGAACTATTTTAATTATGAATGTAACACCAAATAGAACATCACCTATATTGTGTAAAACACCAAAAAGAAGATAGTTTCCGTCAGAGCACAACTAAAGAAACTCTCTCCAAGTAGGTTCAGAAATTTGCTATCAAGCTATGTGAGGAATAATTTATTTAATGACGGACACAAAAATACTGATGGTGGGAAAGTGGCATAAGCAGCTGAGGCTTTCAGCAATGCTCTGCTGATACCAATGGCAAAGGGAGGAGAGCCTCGAGGTAGAAGGACTACTATGCCTCAGTCAAGAAACCAAATATTTTCGGAGATTAGGAGCCTGCAGAAGGAAGTAATTGGCCCAAGAGATGGCAGTGTTTATGACATGAATGTCGAAATACTTAAGGGGAGGCATCTTCTTCAAGACTTGACACAGTTTTGAGTCAGCAGTAATATTTACCTAATACCAACACAGATTTATGGCCAATGATCAAAAAGAAAAATACCATTTTCATGTTCTAGCATCCATTTCCAAAACCCTCCTGATACTGGTTCAGTCAGATTTACCTTATTTAATTTGTTTGGGATTGTAGGCCTGCATGACAAATAAAGCTGAATTAATTTGTTGTCTCTTGCAGTGAAGTAAGCTACACATGTAAGAAAATAATACTTTTTTTTACTAAACTAAAGCATCATCTTAGCAAGAATAAGTGTGCATGTCATAATAACCAAATATTTATGCAAATTAATGTCTGAAAAGAATGTCTGGTTTTTAGGATAAGACAAAGATATTCTCACACATTTCTACATCACATAAATGCATTTAGTAAATTAGCAGTGTGTTTATATGTCATGACTTTTATTATTTAAAATAATTTAATTATCTTGTTTCCTCTGGATTTTGCTCTTGCCCTAGCTGGAAATATAATTGAAATCTTTAACATTGCCTATTTATGCAAACACAGAAAATGAGGTACTTACTATTGCAAAGAAGACAAGTAACAAAGTAATTAAAGGTCAAATTTTTGAAGGCTGCATCCCAAATAATGACCAAGCAAGCAAAGGAGCAAGCAAAAAAGCTAGAACAGGTCTGTATATCCTTAAGGAACTGCATTACATGTTTTAAAAGGCGTGTATTTGGGTGCACACTGCAGACAGATGACAAATCAATTCTTTGGGACAACTATGCATCATGATTAATAAATGCTAACACAATTATAACAGTCAAGTACCACATTCACTCAAGATTTGATGCTGATATTCCACAGATGAAAAATCATTAGCAAATTTTATACCTGCACTGCCATAAAGAAGGTTAGATGTTGCATCTAAGATTACCAAATATAACATATTAAATATCAACAGGTTCTTAGTGGATTAAATTTATTACATTGAAAGAAAAGACAAACCCAGGAAGAGGGGGAAAATTTTCAGATATACTGAGTGAAGTTCCATTGGATTATTCTTTCGTGCTTTTATATTGAAATTTGTGTTTCCTCTAATGTAATGCTGGTCTTAACAAGTGATGTCAACTTTAAAACATGCCTGAAGAACAGAATGAGGCCTGGTGGTGAAACAATTTATGAAATGACGCATAAATAGCCTATGCAGTTTCCCTGTGAGACTTGACAAAACATACTGGATTCTATCCAGACATCAAAATGTAATTAAGTATGATTTATTATGTATATTCATGGATTATTCACGTCTGAACACTTCGCTTGCTCTAACCGCATCAGAGTATTTGGCCCTGATCTAAAAAGTATTTTAAGTAAAAAATCAAATTAGAGCAAGTTTTCCTAGAGGAAATAATTTTTTTCTTTGTCTTTTTCTACAAATCTAGAGCAATTAATAGTTTGAGACATTTTGGATTAGTGTTAGACCATTAATCTAAATATTTAAAATAGGGACAGATGGTGCCAATACAACAAACAGTGTGATCCTGCAGGAAAGAGAACCTAACTATGGGAGCAACACCAATATTCCATATGTTCAGGCTGGTGGTGAACACATTAAACAGAAAATGATTTGATCCCAATGGCAACAGAATCGCTACACTTCCTACATAAACCAAAAAATTGTCAAACCAGTTCAAGAACCACCCCATGCCAAATCTCTACATTTTCATGCCTTTGTCAGGACACTTTTCAAATACACCAAAAAAATGGCTCCACCTAGCCAAAAGATGCTCCATTTTCTTTCATTTCTAAAGATGAGAAATCTCTTATCTCTAAAATCCTGCCACATTAGCCTTAGACTGTTGTGTTCTTGATTTAGTGGACTGAAATTTTTGTTTAAAGGAGTGGCATATGATGTTTAAGAAAAGAGGATGTGCATTCTCCCCTTGCTCTGCTCTTCCCCTCCATTCCCTGCTCAGTGTAAATATGGTGGTTTGTAAATGTTCTGCAAATTTCAGTGTGGCTCAAACAACTTTTACAAAAATTTGAGAAAAAACTCAACCACCACAGCCCACCCCTCCATCAGTAAAGGTATTGTCACTGGCCATGTGCCTGACAAACATATTACTACTGCTTCCTTTTTTCAAAATATGACTGTTTTAACACTCCTGTGCACTGCAAGCTCTTCCCTCCTCCAAGGTTCCATTTGGCCCTCTTTTTGGTGGGCCAAAACAGCAAAGTTGAGACCCTTTAATGGAGTCACATTTCTATGAAATTCTGTGTGGTAACCAGCACAGTGGGAGGCCGGTCACTGTCTGAGGACACTGAGAAGCTCTTAAAACACCAATATTAATTTTGTGGCTTGCCATATCCTGCATATACCAAACCCTAAAGGGTATTGGAAATCCTATGGGCTGTTTAGGTGTAAAAATGTGCTGGAAGAATGCAGAGAGGAAAGGGGCTAAATAACAGAATTTGTTCTGGAATAAAAATGAATAAAAATGAGAAGGGTATTTAGGTTGAAAGAAATGCACCTAGTCAGCAAGAAAGTGTTGTAACAAAGTTTTAAGCAAAATGTAGAAAAAACACATCTATTTCCAAAAGGAAAAATCATGCAAAATTTTTTGGGGTTTTAGCCATTAAGCTGTCGAAATAATACTGTCTAATTTTATTATTTATTTATTTATTTATTTATTTGAACATGCTTAGCATCCTGTCACTATGGCAACAATTTGCTTTGCTGAGTGCATCTTTATTAACATTCCCTTGCTGTAGTAATGCTTCCATCACCATCTGGCAGTGACAATTTTTTTGCTTGAGTGAAAATTCCTCTAAAGTATAAAAATCAGGCCAGTTATTTTTAGAAAGCTGACTGCCCCAGCTCTTACCGACTTGCAGAGTTCCAGTCAGAACCTCTGTAAATTCAGTGATGTGATATTGATAACTTAAGGAAGAGGATAAGCAACAGTGTGAAGAATGATTGAGTTACAAAGCTGGCCAGTTGTCCTTTTGCCTTTGATAGAGAATGTTTATTTTTCAAATTTTTTCAAGGAGTCACATTTTAAAAACCACATACCCCATCTCACCTCCTTTACTTCACTAAAATTCATTGATATTAAGCAGATGAAAAAATGAACTCCATTATTGGTAAGATGTGTTCCAAGAATATCACATGAAGACTGGGAAACCCTCGGTTTCCATGGTAAATCATTTGACTCTAATACATTTCATAAGCATGCTTAATATTCCATACTCTGTGGGTCAAATTGAAATAGTGTAATCACAGTTATGAAGCCAAATAAACAAGGTAAGAACTCAGAGGAACAGCAAAAACTGAGATGATACTGACAGTGATCCAGGCTGGACAAATATAGAAGCAAGAGTTCTTTCAAACCTAGGTCTCCCTTATGTCTACATTTTGACATTTCAGTAACTTTTCCAAATTCTCCTCTAAACCAGAGAACAGTATAATTGCATCACAAATATAAAATGAGCATTATTTTTCTGTTAGAAATAATTCAAGTGCTACTAAATATTTAATCACAACAAACTTCTTTGGTGGTCATGTTTCTGTTTTGCAAATCTGGTTATTGGGTGCACATGAAAAGTGTCAGATCACTCATTCAAGCACGTGCCACTGCTGATTTCTCCCTTCAAAGTCCAGAGCATAAGACCAGAGAGTTCTGCTCTGCTCCCTGCTGTGAACATATAAGATAGGCTCCTTTATATGCAAAAAATTTGCTTTCCATATGTGTTCATATACAAACAAATCTCTACTTCAGTGATGGTTTTATGACCCTGAAAGTAAATGCTATCAGAAAAAAAAAAAAAGGAATTGACAGTACATTGTAGGCTGGCATTTGGAAATAGAGGAGAGAGCAGCATGTAGCTTGACCAGAAACATTGATGGAAGAAATGTATTGATGGTCACAAAGGGGAGTGGAGAAGCTGCAATGCCTTTTAAATTCTAGGCCAATTCTGTAGGGTTTGAAAGCTTTACAGAACACATATGTTTTAAACTGACAATATTTAATGCAGAAACTTGAGAAAGAATCTGAAAAAGAAACCGAAAATATTGAGTCTTATGCTGCACAGTGTCAAATTACTCATATTTCTTAGTGAGAACTCTGTAAGTTACCTTAGAGAAATTACTAAATGTCTGGTAATCTTTGATGATTCAACATTTCTCAGGATTGGTATCTCAATACAACTCCCAAACAGCAATTTTACAAAATCTAGGTGGGGTTTTGGTTTTGTCTTTGGTTTGCTTTGATTTGGTTTAACTGGTTGGTTGTTTTCTAACATTACTGCAAGCTTCCCTTCTTTAACAATGGACTATTTTGTGTTAGGTTTTTTTTATATTTGAAGAAATATGTTGCCGACTTATTAAACAAGAGATGAACTGTTTTTTGAAAAGACTGAGAAGAAAATTCACTATTAAATATCTAGTTTCACTTTTTTGAGAAGGTTACCACATGTAAGATAACTTTGGAAAGGTTATAATCTATGAGGAAGACCATTAACAATTTCCTAACCAGAAAACAGAATAATATCATGGAGTTCCTTAGACAAATGGATACAGTTTTCATTTCCTTCTTTACAAGGTAAAGAAATCTAACTTTTATTGAAGATCATTAATCCTTCTTTGTGTTGCATATCATTATAAAGTGCATAATTCTTTTCTTTGGGAAAAGGGTGATTTTTGAAAAGAGAAACATTGTGTCTTCCAGTCTCTTTTACAGAGAAGATTTAATACACATATTTACACAGGCAGAAGAAATTATCGAAAAGTCACCTGAACAAAATCAGCAGAACTCTTAGAGCTGCATATCTCTTGAATGGATCTGTGAAATAATAATTTACCACACCCCAGTCATAAGAACGGTGCTAAGACAAGTCTCTAATTCTGCTCAGATTGTTAGGAAGGATCAGGTTCTGACAGGGCCAGTCTCTCTCTCTACTGAGCATGAATAAGCAGCCCTGTATCTTAGTGAGGATAAAGGGAGGCAAGCTGAATCATAACCCTGTTTGTCAGTCATCTCCAGCACTGCTGGGCATGTCAGACACAGCTTCACGAAAGTCAGCAGTGCTGGAATGTGAGGGCTGAAACATAAGGCTGGCATGAACGTATTTTTTATTATTATTATTTTTATTAGCAGAATTAGACTGCAGTTAATTTCCTAGATTGAGAGAATCATAGAATGGTTTAGGTTGCTTCCCCATGCACTACAAATTTGCCTCAAACTCAGGAAAGCTAATATTTAGCTAATTCTCCTTTCTTCGGAAGTAGCTGCATAAGAAGGCTTCTTCTTTTTGGCTGATGTCTATTTTGTTTGGACATCAAGTCCATGACTAACAATTTTCCCTTCATAGTATCTCCACAATCCCATCTTCAAGTTTAACAAGAGAATTCTCTTCTCTTACTACTGCTAATGAGAATTATAAATAGCTTGAAACAGGCAAAAAAAAAGTGGATGGGCATATTTGCAAACTTGTTATAGTAATTTTAAACTAAAATGTCAGAAGCAGAGGGCCAAAAATTATTTTAAAGGCAACAATCATTCTATTAATAATAAAATAAACATAATATATTTAGCATAAAGCAAGAAAATTTTAAGCTATGTGTCAAAGAAAAGCCAGCCAAAAGTATATAGCAGCTGCAAAAGAAATAGACATGAGCATAGGACTACTATTAATCCGATATGTTATACCAGAATAGAAGTTTTCAGGTACTCATGCAATTCAAACCATGACATCTTTCTAGTTTACATTGTAAAAACTCAACATGACTGAAGAACTAGAATTTTTTTTTAAAAATGAACTTCATACTGTAAATAACTAGTCTCAAAACCTACCCCTCAGTATTCTTAAGAGTTGTATTTCATTATCTATAACAGAAAAATCATTAAAATCTAGGAAACGGCAGAAAATGCACCCACACACCTGCTAAGTATTTATTTATGCCCACAGGAAAGCTTTGCTTAAAAAGGTTTTGTATTCTTAGCAAACTATGTATCTAATTCACCACATTAGGAGTGTTGCAAACATTTTTATGCCAAAACCAGCAAGTACAAGACTGACATGCTGCAATATATATTTTTCGTTCACGATTCAGACAAAATGGATACTGGTGTCTTTGCTGCTAGCAAAGATTTCTAGGTGATGCAGAGTTACCAAGGACTCTCTACAAGTCCCCAAGTACCACTATTCCTCTTCACTGCAAGTGGTAAAAGAATCACTGCCGCACACCTGTTCCCATTTAAAATACCTTTCATCCACAGTGCCAAGATAAAGATGTTATGTACCAGTATAACCTGGAGATGCTGGCCCCTCCACCACAGGCAAAGAACAACTCTTGAAATTAAAATGGACAACCTTTTAGGCTGCATGGACAGATGATTTTTTTGTTGATTACACAGATGAATCACAATCCCATTAAAAAAAAAAAAAGGAAAAAACCCAATCCCTCTGCACCCAGCTCAAATAGAACTTAATCCACAGTAATTATTCATCCTTTTGAAACTTTTAAAGTGCCATTATTGTTGACATCTTAGTAGCCCATGCATTTTCTGTCAAACAGACAGCTCTATTTAATGTGTCATGTCTACGCAATAAAGTTATCATGAAAATTAATGATAATGTTATGAATCTCAGAATAAAAGCAATTAACTTTTTTTCCAAATGCCAACAGAATGAAACCTGTACATCTTAATTAGTTCTTTATCATCTTATTTCATATTTTTCCACAATATACGGTTATTATTTAAATGAAATACACTTTGTGGACTCATTTTCCATCATGATGGAGTAGTTTTGCTCCATGTTGACAGTGTCAATTTAAGTTTTATCCTAGTCTGGAAAGAATCTCTCCACTGAAAGTCTGAATTTCCTTGTATTGGGTTTCTGTGGCCAGGTTTTAGTACCTGGGAAACACAGGGGTGGCTTCTGTAAGGAGCCGTCAGAAGCTTTCCCCATGTCCAGCAGAGCCAATGCCAGCCGGCTCCAGGACAGACATGCTGCTGGCCAAGGCCAAGCCAATCAGGAATGATAGTAATGCCTCTGTGATAACATATTTAAGAAGGGAAAAAAGTATTGTGCAGATACAATTTCTCTCATAGAAGCGAGAATAAGCGAGAGGAACAGCCCTGAAAACACCATGGTCAGAGAAGAAGGAAGAGGAGGAGATGCTCCAGATGCTGGAGCTGAGATTCCCCGGCAGCCCGTGGTGAACACCATGGTGTGGCAGCTGTGTCCCTGCAGCCCGTGGAGGTCAATGGGAGTGCAGAGATCCACCTGCAGCCCATGGAGGAATCCATACTCTAGCAGGTGGATGCCTGAGAGCAGCCTGTGAGCCCATGAGAAGCCCATGCTGGAGCAGGCTCCTGTCTGGGACCTGCAGACCTGTGGAGAGAGGAGTGCACATTGGAGCAGGTTTTCTGGTAGGATTTGTGACCCTGTGGAGGACCAGGCTCCTGGAGCAGCCTGTTCTTGAAGGACTGTACCCTATGGAAGAGTGATCCACATTGGAGCAGCTCATGGAGAACTGTTGGCTGTGGGACGGACTCATGTTGGAGAAGTTTGTGGAGAATTGCTTCTTGTGGGAGGAACCCCATGCTGGAGCAGACTACTCTCCCTGAGCAGTGGCAGGAACAACGTGTGATGGACTGACCATAACCACCACTTTCCATCTCCCTGCACTGCTGCGGAGTCGGAGGTAGAGCTGGGAAGGAGGGAGGGCTGGGAGGAAGGTGATTTTTAAGATTTCTTTTACTTCTCATTATCCTGCTCTGATTTTTTCAGTAGTAAATTCAATTAATATCCCTGAGTCTGTTTTGCCTGTGATAGTATTTGGGGAGTGATGTCTCCTGGTCCTAAACTCAACCCATGAACCTCTTGAACCCCTTCTCTTCCCTGTCCAGTTGTGGAGGGGAGTGATAGAGAGGGTTTGGTGGGTGCCTGGCATCCAGCCAGGGTCAACCTACTACATTCTTAATGGACCAAGCACAGAGAGATCACACAAAATCCCTTTGTTTCTAGTTTCACAGTAGAAAGAAAAGAATTATCTTGATCATAGGCATTGTGTCAGTCCATAAACAGTAACAGCATGCTGAGGAATAAAGTAATCCATTATAACATGTTTTTCTCACAGGAAAAAAAATTCTATTTTACTGAGCATCTAACAGATAAAATTTATTCCACCTTTTCCACTTAGTTTTTTGACACATAACCTGTGCAGATCAGTTAATGTACAGGATCTGATCCCTTATGTGCTGTTACCAAGAGAAGCACAGGTTCGCTACTCTGTTGAGAATTTACTGTGTTCTGTTCTTGTTTTCAACTGAAATGGAAAAGCTTTCCTATCATCATGGTGAATAAAAATACAAATGCAGCTTTTGTTTCCTAATTATCACAGCTATTCAGACCTTGAAAATACGACTTTTTGTTGCTGTAGCTGTACTGTGCAGATCTTAGGGGTGTCATAGAAACTAGGAATGATTCACTGAGAAGACATGTTCCTTCTCAGTCAATAGTGAACCAACAATCCAGATCAAAGCAACGAAAAACTGGTCTAGTGAAGATCGTATCTTTCTTGAAACGAGTTTTTGACACATCATTTGCTTTTCTCTATTCTTTTTGATAACTAAATTCAATAAAGCATTTTCCCCATAATTTTTTGTGCTACGGCTATGATGCTTTATGTATCGCTCTGATAAACAACTTGTACCTTTTCAATGAGAGGGCAGAAATGAGAACTTTATGAGGAAAAAAATGTCACCAAAACCCAAACCAAATGACAATGACTTTTGAATAACTTCTGTGCTTTTGAGTGAAATGTTCAAACACCACAAAACATGGTACTTTTTAAAGTGCTGTCCTATCCTTAGAAATAATACAGCTTCTCTGTCTAATAGCAATCTTCCCCTTTATTTTACAAAAAAAGATCCCTTTACCTCTGGATAATCTATGCTATGCATGGCTGACTACCATCTCCCTGTGTCATTCAAACTAAGATTCTGCAACTAGAATTTCAGTTTACAACATTTTGATGGAACTTGAACCAGAAAATCAGGTGGTTCTCTATCAGCTGTATAGTATTATCTTCTTAAAAAGAGCACAGTCTATGCATGTAGTTGATTCTAGTTTAAACAGGGTGATTACTCTTTCCCCATCACAGCTGTTTTCTCCAAAATCCCCATATACAGTAGCCTGTTAAATATCTTTCAGGATACCGGATGACTAGAAGACTTCTGATATTGCAATGTGATGTAGAACCTGGTCAGTTTAAGTTCCGTCACACTGTGTCCAAGAGTAAGCACAGTCTGATCCACTACTTATGTGTTGTACGTAATATTTCATTGGCATTCTTTCTTAAAATGCTGCAGTCATTTAGCAAAAAAAAAAAACTGGGAAGATGTGTTTCTATAAAAAGCAGGAAATAGCAGTATGAGGTATCACCATATGATTGAGCAAATTCTGTGTTAAGACTGGCAAGTAGGGAGAGACAAAGGAGAAAGGGAAAATTACATACCACTATTTGTGTTTGTTGTAGTCCTCCCTCTTCTTCCACCCTACAAAACAAGATCCCATACAGCAAGCGTTATCTACCTACTAGGAAGCAGGAGGCAAAAAGACTGTCAATCACAGGGGTATTACATACAGAAAACTTCCACCCTTTCTCCCCTTTGCAGTCCTTAAAAAAAATGTGAAAAATTTTGTAGAATAAAGAAATACACTATTATGGAGTAAGTCAGCATAATGTAAAAAGGGGAAAGAAGGAGGAAGATAGAATGGCAGAAAACAAGACTATGACAAAGACAATCACTAATACGTAATTTAGACCTTTGTAACTTCTGTCTCCTCCCATCCTACAAAACAAGATTCCATACAACAAGCAGAAGTGGTAAGAAGTGAAATTGGGAGATCAGAAATTTAGACAGGATCATCTGAATTGCCAGCCTGAAGAATTCTTCAATCAAATTATGTCTTAAGCACCAAGTCTTGATAACAATAGCAGCAAGAACTGTATGAAGGATCAAATCTCAGCTTTGTAAATAACAAATACTGCTGCCTCCGTCCTTGGTCTAGAAGACTAAAATGCTTCCAATGAGCTACTTATGAACAGGTACACACCAAAGATTTTCTGTGCCCAACTGAGTATCTTCATAGCACTGCTTATTTCTAGAATTACTAAAAGCTTCCTTTCTCATGGAATGAAACAGACCTCTTCTTCAAATGAGTGTGATCTAGGTCAGGGAAGATGCAAGGACATCTTAAGTAACCAAGAGGTATAGCAATCCGCGTGTAATGCTGAAAATTGAAGGAGAAAAACACAAAAGTTCATCTGGAAGTAGTTAGTTCAGAAAAATAACGAATTCCGACTCCAATAGCTGTTTGTGTAGAAGCAAATCACAGGGCTCAAAGAAACTTAGGAATATCCTTTGCTTACTGTCTGACAGGTTGTATCTTGAATACAGCAGGTACAGAAACTTCTTGAGTATTAAAAAGAGTTTTTTGATGACCTTACTGGAAGGATGAATTAACACCCAATCAGAGACAACTTGATAACAAAACCATTCTAAATTAAGAGATCTCAACAGACATAAAACAGCTTCAATGCTTAAAACTATAAAGAGAAACTGACGTTGCAACTATAAGATAAATAGAGTGTAATCATTACCAGAATTGTAGGTAAGTTTGAGAAGATTGAAAGAGTATTTGTTAAAATACATACATTTCTGCAGCAGGTTGTTGCAGTGCTTTTATACAGATTTCAGTAGGCAACTTAGCCAAAAGAGGAGAAGAGGGGAAATTAGATACTCGTGCAATCACTGGTCAAATACCACAACAAGACAAGCTTTAGAAACAAGGTTTCCTGATGTTAAATAAATGCCTCTTCTAACTACTAGTTCTGGATCTTAAATGATCTGGTTTCAAGAAAATCAGAAACCATTCTTCTATATCGCTTCCCATAGGAGTTGCAGTTTGTTCACTAAGCCATAGAAATTGGAATATAGTTAAGTTGTACATTTTGAAATAATTATTACGCTACTGGGAAGCTTGCAAACTTTAGAAAGTGATCTTTTTCTTAAATCATCTTTATAAAAATTTTATCTTCACAAGATGCAAAAGTTTGAACGTATAAAATTAAAATTCTTCAAATCCTTTAGAACTCTCCTTTAGAACAATATAATTAAGTCACTGGAGTTAGACAGAGAAAGAGGGAACAGCAGTGTGGTGGAACAAGCAAAATCCAAAAGAAGACAAAATAAGTTGTTTTTTTTCAGTAGTAAACCCAACAGAAGAAAACTTTGAGGCTGGTTGAAGATTAAATAACCCAATCTAAAAAAAAATCAACTCAGAGAAACTGTGAGAAAACAGAAATATACTGTCATTCCTGGAGAACAGAGCAATTAAACTAGAAAGCAAAATAAATTACGTATTTGCCTTATTGTAGCTACAAAATAATCTGTAACCTTCTATTTTCATGTAGCAAAGAGAAGATGCTGATGACAGTCAAGGAACTGGAAACCACAGGTCACAAGAGAACAAAAGAATGCAGCACTGTCAGATGATCAACTGGGCTAGGGAAAACAAGGCAAACTGGATCCTACAGATACTGCAAGTAGCAGGCAAATGATACAGCTACAGTAATACCCAGCAATTTCTGGCTGCCCAAATTCACCATTCACATCTGCTTTACCTGAACCAGAACTGTCAACCACGCTCAAAGGATCTTTTTACAAGGGCAGGCAGTATAGTACAAAGAGAATAGTTTTAAACTGAAAAAGGGCAGCTTTAGATTTGATGTTACAAAGAAATTCTTCACTGTGAGAGTGGTGAGGCCCTGGAATGAATTGCCCAAAGAATTTGCAGGTGCCTCATTCCTGGCAGTGTTCAAGGCCAAGTTGGATGAGGCTTTGAGCAAGCTGGTCTAGTGGAAGGTGTTCCTGCCTGTGGCAGGGGGGGTGGAACTAAAGAATCTTTAAGCTCCCTTCCAACCCAAACTATTCTATGATTCTATGATGATCTTGCTACACAGAGGACACAACACCTCTGTCCTTGTGCTTACAGAATTTTTTTCCAGAGACAAAAGGCAGAAATTCCAATAAGGAATTGGAAGGAACCCAAAGCACGGGGTTGCACTTCTGACTTTTTGTCTGTGGAGGCTGTTTTGACCCTACAGGCTCCTGGAGTTCCAGTCAAGTCCTGATTATACACATCAGCCACTGAAGACAAAACATAGCAGGCTTGGATTTCCCACGTGAGTTCAAACCCCCCTCCTTCAAACACTTTTTATTCAGCAGCAATATCCTCGCAGACCCAGCAGTCAGATTGCATCATCTTTATATGCAATTTGCTGTCAGATACATGCTGCCTGTCCAGATTAGTTGGAGTAAAGCCTGCACAGAGTACAGAGTACAGAATACCTACAGAGGCCCAAATCTCACAGCCCAGAGCTGGTAATATGAGCATAATGCTCTTAGGCCTGCAAACTCTGCACTTAGTCATCTTCATTCCAAATAATACATATAACTTTCTCATATGTTGATGGCCATGAAAACCACAGAGAGCACATTAAGAGATTACTTGTGGTACCTCGAAGATCCTTTGGAATGAAAAGTTAGCCAAAAAATATATAAGCAATTCCTACAGTGTAAAATTTGTAATTTTAGCAAAAATCATCAAAACTTTGATTTTAATTAAGCATATTTTAACTGCATAAAATACGGAATTTCTTATCTTCTTTCTCCTTCAGAAAAAATGTTTGATCTTAAGCAACTTTACTGAAGTTGCAGAAGATTCATGGGTTGCAGTGATTTCCTCATACAAAAGATATAACATTGGAAATACCTGCTGAAACACGGTACTCAATCAAAATCTGAATTGGCCATTTTTTGGTACTACATATCATATCCTAAGGGTTTTTGAAAATTCATCTAAACATCTCTAGAAAGATGTTTTTTTTCTCAGAAGAAAACTATCCCATTTGTAAGTTCCCTTACCAATCTGCAAAGCAATTGCTTTTCTGGTAATTTTTTTTTTATCTGTGCAAATCTGACTATTTGAAGAACAGGTCCCACTGGTCTGCATACCAGCCAGCCACAGTGCTGGATCAGAAGAAGGCAGTACAGACACAAAATGCAAGGAACTTATTTCTGCAGGAGGGACAGTCTTTTCTAGGTGGGATACGCTCTGTTTAGCAAGTGGTGAATGTGCACAGAATAAAGAGTATGAAGCGAATGTCTATTTAAAAAAAGAGAATGACTAAATAATAGAAACAGTTACAAAAAGACCACCTTTTGGGCAGTGGAGATGAAGGACAGTTTAACTGATTGTAAAGAACACATCAGCTGCCAGAATACTTGGAGGGGGGAGAAATACAAAGGAAAAGACCCAAGGATCATAAAAGGACAAAAAAAGGCTGCTGACAGATCATTTCATGATTTCAAAAAAAAAAAAAAGAAAAGAAGAAAAAGCGAAAGTGGAAATTTCTCACAAAATCTGAAAAGACACTGTGCTCTGCAGCCTGAATTTTAGCATAAGCACAAACAGAAGACATACATCTGAAAACAGCATTCAAATACTGGAACTTCTGCTTTCCTTGATAGTCTGTTTGGGAAAGGAGGAGAAAAGATTTTTGAAAATAGAAAACAAAATGGAAAAAACTACCAAAAACTAACCCGTGAATCCTGGAACATTAAGAAGTAGAATCAGGAAAGGAGACAGCTCCTGCTAACTGACTGCTCTGCCAGGATGACAGTGGTATTGGATATTTCTGTGGCAACATGAAGTGCTCAGAGGTAGAACAATGTAATTTCCACTCTTCTGCAAGAGACAGGCGACCTGTGACATGTGGGCCAATAATGCTGACAAAAGTTTGAACATGATTTCTTTTCCCCCTCAGGTATCTTTGAGGCATGTACAAAAAGAGATACCTCATGCCTGAGCACCCTGTTGTCCTTTGGAAGCCAGAGCCTCGGGCTCAGAAGCACAAGTGTTAAGAGAGCCAGTGGGCTAAGGTAGAGTGCAACTGAATTGTTTATACCTCCCACTACTAAATTTTCTTTCTGTTTCCTCATTTAAAATTGGTGGAGCTATATTTCTTGTTGTAAGGAAATTTATTTTGTGGGCTAAGGTAAGAAGCAACATATGAAAATAAAATTAAGATGAAGTCTGAAAAATAGGACAGAAAATTTCTTTGGGTAAGGTTCAGCTATCTCTGAAAGATGAGCATAGAGAGAGCAGTATTGCAATCACTGCACAACAGCAGCATCTTAGATGTTGGAGGTGTAAGAAAGGAAGGAAAAAAAGGAAGAAAATACATACTAGATGAGAATATGGAGTTTGGTTTTCAGGCCCTTACTCCTATAAAAATACTGTTCAAAAAGTGAAAAAAAAAAAAAGAATCTACAATAATAGTAACATTTATTAAATGAAAGAGACCAGATATTTTTCAGACACATTTCAGATGGGCATGTAAACATGCCTTCATGAGACCACACAATTTTGTTTCTCCAGAGTCTTTTCATTTTTAAATTGTTATCCTTACAGTGAAAATAAGGGTTAATAGATTCTAGACTGGGGATTTAATGTTGGGCCAGTTATGCTTGTGTACTAGATAGCTCACTATAAATGCACATATTGGAGCTTACAGTGAACTGTAGACATTTCATAATTGTTTTGAAAGGTAACTAACCTCCTCTGGCTCAACAGCCCTCACAGCACAACCAAAGTTGTTATGTATGCACATAACAGCTCAAAAATTGCAACATAAATAATAATTATGGTCTAGTCACAACAGTTAATCACTCACTGTACTGTGGACAGTGCAATGCGTCAAGCAAATACCAGCTGTAAAAATGCAGCCGTATTATTAAATGAGTTAATTTCATTTATAAATGAGCACCTTTTGTTCTCCCAAGTTTGCTTCATAAACAATTACAGTTTGATAATACCATGTTTATTGTTTCAAGCCACTTTTACATGAAGACAATTACATACAAGATGTCTTGGGGAAGAAAAGACGATAGAATGAACTTCCTAGGATATAAGCACTGTCGTTAAGTGCAGGTCTTGTGGGATATGGTTGTGGGGAGTGAAGGAAAACCCATAAAAGAAACTCAGAAAAGAAAATCAAATTACTCTACCAGGCTCATACAATAAATACTAGAAAAACACCATATTGCAACTAATCTCCATTATATTTCCAGCACTGATGCATTTAAGAGAGATGCTGCGTCAAGGAAGGATGTCATTCCTCAGTGTTATGAAAGCTAGAGCGTGACAACCCACTTTGCTTGCCCTCAGTTTTTACAGCACACAGTGTGTTTCTGGACCGGTACTGGGCCTCTGTGGTACTGCTACAGTACAAGTAGCACATCTAAATATATAATCTTTGTGCAAAGTTATTCAGTTGTGGCTCTTCATCCATCATTTATTTGGAAAGACTACTTGATTTTTTAATTCTACATCAAGATAAAGACACTTTCTTGTAATGTTTTGACTTTATGGCAATATAAACATACATTTTTTGTGTGTTTGAGAATATGCAATGAATGATTAGTTTTATAATGTAAAGCAGTAACCTAAGTGTGAATGTAATACAATAATTATAATACTACCCCCCAAATTTCAGTGAATAATATACAATGGCCACCATGAAAGACAACAGAAAATTCTCTGGAGAAAAGATGCAAAAGCTGCTGTAAAAGAGAAAAGCAGGAAGGTGTGATGAGAGGATAAAGAGCTACATGTCCGTTTTACATGAAAGTCAAAAGTGTTGATGACAAGATACCTACCCTGGAGGAGAAAATGTTATTCCAAGCTACACAAGCTGAACCCCCACTTGAACAGAGTGAGGAATTACAATTGGAGGAGAGAAAAGAATTGGAGACAACAGGATAACAGAAAGTGTGTGTGTGTGTGCGTGTGTGCACTCCTGTGTGTGTCAGAGGAAGACTAACATTAGAAGAAACTAAAATAGAAGACAATTAGCAGATGAGGGAAGCAGGCATTTAAAAGAGCTGAAAATAGATTTTAAGAAACTATAATTAGTCTCAAAAAGAAGAAATACATGAAAGAATCATCCACACAGTAAGTAGAAAGCAGAGAAATAAATGACACCTCAACATCTTTCCAGAAATCTGGTTTTTTTAGGTCTCACTAGCACACTATTCTGACTGCCAAAAATAGTTTTTAAAACCTATAAAAATTATACAATACATCTATGTGTTTAGACACACAACTAAATGCCTAAGGTTGTAGAACTGCATTTGAATACTGAAGTCTTTCTGTATGCTATGATAATTCACTCTAACATGCAAGAACTGGGCAGTTTTTTAACTTGTAACCCCTCCCAAGCACTAGAATATGAGTTAAGTTGACTAACATCAGTTGTAGAAGTGTTGGTCATATCCCCTCAGGACATCGCTTGCTTTTTCTCTAAAGCATATTATGTGCTGAAGTAATAAGAACACATTACGTTGGTCTGTAACAGCTTGAATCCAGGGCTGGCATTTTGTCCAGTCTGCATATCAGACAGCTGTTGAGTAGTACCTAACGTGCATCAGCAATTATTATGGGTCCAACACATTGTGCACAATGACAAATGTCTGGTTTATTTCCTAATCTATTTTTTTTTTAAATCCTTTGTTCTTCTACTAAAAAAATCTCAAGAATGAGCTCAAAAGGAAAGAAACTGTAAACTCCATGGAAAATTAGGTATTTACCTGCCTTTTGTACATTTTAAAGCTCATTTTTACACTGTTACTCACGCTTTGTAAGCTGTTGTAATTTGCCACATAGACGAATGATTACAGATTGGATTTGTGCACATTCACTTGGTCCTGTTACAGTTCTCCAACAAGTGAATAAATAAATACTGACCTATCTCTTCCAGATGATAATCTGAAAAAAAAAAGCCATTAAGAAATGCTTTGTGCATGATTTTTGTAATTGCCCATCTTCCACTCAGGTACCTAAAAAAGATTTTCCAAAATGCTTAGCAATTGACATATTTAGCATATTCCAAAAAAGCTGATGTCTTATTTTGATAGCTATATAAGATTGGAGTATTTTGCCAGTGTTTTAGAAAAAGAAGAATCTAGTTTAGGAAACCTAATCTTCTTCCATTGACACCAAAAGAAAATCACCTTAATGATACTGTAATTAATTTGGACCTGAAATATATTTCCAGCATGATGTCCAGCTCTGCAAACATTGCAAGTGGAAAAAAAGATACAGCCTGCTACACACGCTCTTAACTTTTGTGAAATAATAAGGAAGGACAGTATAAGACTTAATCAAATTAAGATGCACAGCAATAATCTGCTCACCTAAATGTACTCAGAGCTTCTGAAATAGAAAGTACATTTACCAAGTGAGTAAAGCATGATAGCTCCTAATATGTACAACAAAAGACGTATCTGGGTTAAATACTTCATTAGCCTAGTCTGATTGAAGATCCTAATTTCCTTACCAGATGTCCTTCAAAAGAGTATAATTTAATTTGGCTTCACATCCCACTACTGAATATCTCACAGAAAAAGTTTTTAGTGGATTTCCACCTCAAAGAATCTCGAAATTTCTCAACAAGTAAGGCAAATATAACAAAATTTCACATCAGTCAGCATAGCATAAGTTTTCTGCAGCAAAACTGCCCAAAGACAGGCTACCCATATTCTCACAAATGAGCCCCAAGATGTATGTGACCCTCCCTGACCTGTAACACTGCTCCCACAAACCGTCTCATCATTAAGCAATGGATAACAGCTGTAAACACCTAGGAATGGCAGAGTTCAGCACTTCTATGTGTGTGCAGTGTGTGCTTTCCCTCTTACTTCTCACATATGGACGTGGTTTATATACCAGGGAACATGAGCAGAGAGCCAGGTGATGTGTAGCAGCATAGGAAACGGGACCTGTCACAGTTTCTGAAGCCAGCAGTGTCTCCTACCAAGCTATTTGTGGTGGTTCCTCAGAGGAACATAGGACACACATTTTTAAGGATGATAGTAATCTCCATTCTTGATCTCTGTAAGAGCAGTCACGGAGATCCTAGGCCAAACTCTCCACAGTCTCCTTCAAAATTCTGCAGCAGACCGATATTCAGTTGTCCAGGGAAAAAAATCTGCTCAAATGTTCAGATTTCTGATGTTATCCCAAGAACATTGTGGAATATTCTGACTGTGGCAAAGACTAAGAGCTGGATTTAATCCAGCATTATGCGATCACCAGAGAGGAAAATTAATCCCTGAACAAAGCAGTTCAAGGGAAGCAGCACTGGGTACTGCAAGGAAGAGGTTATGCATTTTGTAGCTAAAGGAGTCAGGGCTTGCAAATTGAAGAGTTCCCTGCAATATCGGAAGAGCTCTTAGCACTTCTCAAGATGAGTTGTTGGGACTTCAATTTAAAGAAACCTCTGAAAGTCTTAGTGGATTTAGAAAACAACATCACTTGTTCTGTTTTGCCATTTTCATCTCAAAAGATGTAAAGTAACCTGGAAAAAAAAATTATACCACCCAAAAAAGAAAAATACTTAATTCAATAACATCAACATCTCAGTCACATGAACCGGAATATTGTAGCTAAAAAATCGTTAAGTCGAATGTCTTCCATTTTATAGGTGATTAAAAACATAATAAATAAAAATGTTGCAAATAAATAAAGATGGACACTTCTTTGAGTGTTCTGATTGTAGCAAATCAATTGCACTCACATCCATTAGAACTAGGAACTTGTTTTTGTAACATGAAGACAAACTAAATCCAACACTTAGGGGAAGAGTAATATCGACACTGAAGTACAGCTGAGAATTTCACTAACATCTTAAATGCTAAATACCACCACCACCACCCCCTGCTGATGCAAAGGAACCTCTTCTGTACTTACACATATGCAAGGAGTTATAGTAGGATATAGGTTCCTGAAGGTTCAAATTACAAATCCTGCATGGATATCCAGTACGTATCATCACAATTAACACCTAATTATTATGAAAATCAAGAAGGAGAACACCAGACAATTAAGAAAATATTACTTCTCAATTTTAGGGATTTAATCATCATATTCAACATCAAATTTAGGATGATAAATGAACTAGGGTTTTTTTCCAACAATATTTCATCTTAATCAATATCTTGCTCAACAAACCACAGTTTCAGCATGTTCTGTTGATTTCAGCACTTTTAAAATTGCAGTGTAAAATATAATTAAATTATTCTCTTGTAAACTACTATCTTTGGCTCTGGGGAACAAAAAGCTTTCGAATTCTACCCAGTTAAAAATTTTTCACTAAGTTCTATATGAAATTAAGCTTTCCAAATCTCACTGAAATTTTCTCATACTACAAGGAAATTCTTTGAATATATTAAAGGGTTTTACTTAAAAAAAAAAAAAAAAAGAGAAAACCTAGAAGATCTTTCTCTTCCAAGAGAAAGTGTCCCTCTTAGCTGGCAGCAGGAAGAGTGGCAAATAAGCTGTTCCTGAACTGAGACAAGAGGAAATCAGCTGTTATTGACATAGAGAGATGATGCTGCCACACTTCAAGGAGACTCTGTGTGCAAGAACACTAAACCTTCTGGTCATGGTGTCCTCACATGGGACAAACTCAGCCCACTGTGAAACTACCACATGTTAAGTCACTTGAAGCACGTGAATGCAACTTTGTCAGCCTCATGGACCCTCTTAAATGGGATTTCTGAAGTAGAACTTCAGCAGCCTGTCAGATTATTTTTTTGCTGTTGTTGTTATTAGCAGTTGGGAGAACTTGCTCTCTTTGAAGGATTTGACTATTTGCCATGTTCCTCACTGTGCTAAGCATGGTTTACATTTCATGCTGCCAAGGAGCACTCACAAAATGTTTTCTTCTGTACATACACCTTCAGCTTTTGCAACTGTTCTTCACTTGGGCTCAAATGCATCCTAGAAAGATATTCTCTTTAAGAAAATCTACTCAAGCGAAGTGGTGGAAGTGATACTTCCTTATGTTTTCATTTAGGGCACCTCTTAATCCCTCCCACTTCCTGAAAATCCTAACTAAACAAAAGCCAAGAGATTGCATTATCTGTAAAATTCTTCCAACTGATTGAGGGTTAAGGAATTGTTCTTTCTATGAAAAGCAAAAATACAAGGTATTTAATGAAGCTTTAAAAATTATGCAATTTTCCTATAGACGGAATCAATTTACTACAGAGTGAAAGTCACCCAGGTGTTATAAATTTACTATTATCAGAAGAAAGGGAACAAAAATATTTAGCTATTCATTCTCATCAAAGCATGTGGTAAAAATGAAACGTCTGCATTTATGCTATCCCCACCCACATGAAAAATAGCAATCAGGAGGAAAAAGAAGAAATTAAAAATTTTATTCTCATAAGAACATTTACTTTATACGCTATAAAGACATACTACTGGTCAAATTCCAAAGCGGACATTGAGTGTTCATCATCCAAAGTAATTTCAGGGAAAATACACAGGTTTCATGTCTGAAATTATAAGGAGGTAAGAGTTCAAGGGGTGTAACCAGTCAGATATATGTCTGCACAGCAGCCACAACAAGTAGCACTCCTGAGCACCTTCCAAAATATAAAATAATTAAACACTACTAATCAGGGTAAATTTTGCATCCCCGTAAATTCCTTAAAAACCTTGCCTCCAAAATCCAGTATGAATCCCCTGCTTTGCAGCTGGGGAGACCACAGTCTGAGAACCACCTTCACAGTAAAAAACATCTGAGTTCTCCTTCATCCTCCAGAGCTCCAGTAATTCTTTTCCCACATCCCCTTCATTCTCTTGATGGACCAGGAGTTATCAGAGAGCTTAGCTCTCCCTGCAATTTGCCCTGATGCCACTTAGGGTCAGGCAAAGAAGCAGCAAGAGGCACTAGGACAACAGAAATCAAACCCGTCAGTGTCAGCCAAATCTGGGGTCTTGGACACAGCTCTGATGCACATCACCATCAGGATTTTCCACTCTGCAGTGATGGAGAGTTAAAAGATATGCAGGAATAGTATCTTTATTAACAAGTACTTGTTGATCATTGACAAATGGCACAAGATAAATGACATAATAAATCTCTTTACTCGGTTTTCCCTGGATTTTTTTGTGGTGGGGAGTGGGTATGACTGTTGTCATTCTTGCTGTCTTTATAAACCTTTTCTCTTTCATCCTTCTGTCCTTTTACAGCTTTTCCATCTTCTTGTTTAAGCTCACCAACCTATTTCTCATTCTCCTTTCTCTCCTCCCACAGATGTGGGTTTTTTCAGTCTTTAAATCTCTCCTAGAAACCAGAACTGGGAAGGCAAATCTGAAGATGCCCAGCAAGCTCAGTCAAAATAGAAGCACTAGCTTGACAACTTTGGTCCACCAAAAGACTTCACAGAGGACATTCACGTTCAAGCAAAATATTTAATTTAGATATCATTGCAAAAAAAGCAGATATGCTCCTTGTTCTGGGCTGTAACTGTGTTGTACCATGACTTGGACCCTAAAGGTGAGAAGCCTGAACACTTGTATTAAATACAAAATAAAAAAAAAATTTGAGGCTTTATTTTTAAATTAAAATCAATTGAGAGTTTAGTTACTCTTACAGTAAACAAGGATTTGATTTTGTGAAAACTATGACTCTTTAAAAGTATTTGAAGTTTTAAACTTTCCTTCAGGATAAAATTACAACAGAATTGGCTGAAGAATATATGAATGTAAGTTATGGAGGAGCAAATGAATTGTGGAGAAAAAAGCCCCTGACCTTTTAAATATCAGACTAGTGATATTTTAGAACACCTTACTCAGAAGAATAGTGGAAAAGAAGAAAAAATATCAATTTCTAACGTGGAAAAATTTAAAAATGGATAGCTGTGCAGGCTGCAATAAGAATGTGAAACTCTGTACAAGTCTCTCAGTCACTGTATTCTCAAATTCCTGGAAACTATGACCGAACAAAATGATCTTCAGATTTGAGTAAAATCAACATAAAAGTAAAATTTTGCAAATAATATAGGAAACATAAAAGGGTGAAAATTGTGATAACTTTTTAAGACCAATGAGAGGGAAGAAAGTGCAGGAAGTTAACTATAAACCAGCTCTTTGTTTCAGTTACTTGTATGCAGAAGGAACCTGAAAAGGCAGGAGGTTAATTATACTCTGTAAATAACGTTTTCATGAGAACACCTTCGGTAAGTATAACAGGGTCTCTGAAATCAGAACCATTATTTATTGCAGCCGTCTGTCCAGAAACGTGTATTACCTGCAATGTCTAAGGAGAAAGCGACACATCCTGAATTTAAACAGAAGTCTCAATGCCTAGGTAATATCAGAAATTCCCGTGTGCAATTTTATCTATATTTATATTTCTAAGATTCCCCACCTTCAGGTTTGTGACTCAATATTCGTCTTGACATTAAAGTCTGAAAGATTTCAAATGCATCCCAGCATTTCAGGAAACCACAACACCCAGCTATTGCCCACAAAGAGTGAAAGCACCATCGCACACAGCAGTAAATTACTCTTTGTCTTCCACAGTAACTGCGTCTCTTATACACCATTTGTGTGGGGTTTTGTAACATCATTCAGAAGAGCACTGTAAGCAATATTATAAATTCAGCACTGCCAGCATGGTGCTTACATTTTCACATTAACTGATGTTTTTGTCCCTGATAAGTAGAGATATGGTTACTGATATCAGATAAACTTGGAAACACTAAAATAAAAGCCCCGTTGATAACAGAGTTTGGAATAAATCACTCTTATCTGGCCAGGGAAGTGCCAATGATAAATCCAAGAGAATAGAAATGACAATGGTCTGCGCAAAGTGAGGGGGTTGTTCTGCAGTCTCTCCAGCCTCCTCCTTGACTGCATCCACCCAACTTTGTACGCCCCCTCGCCTGGTGTCTCTGCTCAGGAAACAGGGAAAAGAACACCACATGCAAGGAACAGGAGACTTGCACGTTGTGGTGGTGGAAAAACACAAGCCACATCACAAGCCCAGTGTAGGTATGTAAACATGCATACCTTTGCATGCACTAATATATGGAATTTACTGCCTCAGAATTTTGCCTTGCTGCATATACAATATGAGATTACAAGGAATAGATGTGAAATATCTACGTTAACTCTGGAGCAAAAATTGAGACATGATGATTTATGTATCTAAGGGGATTAATTTCAGTTAATAAAACTTTGGAACAACCTCAGAGCAAGTAATAAAATAGAAATGATTGAGCATTTTTAGAAAAAACTATAAAAAGCTTGTTAAGAATGCTTGTGACCCTGTTTTCAGTCATGTAATTGAAATATTATGCATTTCATTTAAATGTATGTAGTGCTGAATGAAGAAAAATTACAGTAATTCAAACTTACAGCTACTCATCTATATACCATAATATGTAAAAAAAGCAGAAGGAAGAGAAAAATTAGAGAGGCCAAACTCCTATAGGTCATACAGTTGTGCAGCTACTGTGAGAAGCCACAGAAAACACTTTTTTAAGCTTTGAAATAAAGCCAGATCTTGCTCATGAGAATACAATGCTGTATATAGAACAGTCTTGTGCAGTTGCATCTGAAAAAATATATTTTCAGGTATAAAGAAACAGGGAAAGGAAGGGATGAAATGGTAAGAAAGAATGGTGCTAAACATGGTTAAGGGCAAAAATCCCAGAAAACACATAATTAGGAAAAACCCCAAACAAACCAGTTTTGGGGGGGTTTTACTAGTGTTAAAATAATACTATTTGTATATGCTCTAGAAGTACCTATAAATATTTTTATATGTCCTAAAAATACAAATACCTATAAATACCATCATGAGAGACAGCCTCAAAATCAGGTTATTCCTATATTTTCTAAAGTTTCAAGATATTTTGTCTCCTCAAATAAAAGGCTTATAAATGTAACTTACAAATGAGTATTTTGCAATTAAAAAAATAATTTTACTGGCTGGTCTGAGTGTGCATGTAAGGGAAAGCACATTGTCTTTGATGCACCTTAAGCATACAAATTATGACGGCCTTTTTGCTGCTGAAAACCTCATGCTGTTCTGGCAGTCCATGCTCTTGACAATGTATATGGCTACTTTCACTAAAAATACCTCTAACTCCTATCTTTTCTTCTGTTGTGCCCCTACTGCTTTTTGGCAAAGTGAGAGGGAGAAGCACACCAAGAAATAAAAGTTAATTTCATCCAAAATTTTTTTCAGACCTGAAAAGTCTTTTCAGAAGGTTGGATGCATACAGCAGTCAGTGGGCACACAGGAAAAGGTACTACAAAGGAGATCCTGGCTGAACCCCTTGTGTTTGGACAAGCTTAACAGACAGATGCTTGACAAGGTTTAGCAGAATGTAGGTACAATGTTCAGGTAGACCCTGAAAAAAGGTCTTGGCTACTTTATAAGCCGCTATTATTTTATCTGCAGTATATAAAATTTATCTATATATCAATACAGATGTATACCCACAGTATTATTAGAAACATAAAATATTTGAGAAAGTTAGGCTGTAATGTTTTGGGTTTGGATTTTTGTTTTTTTTTATTGATACAAGTTTGAGCAACCTGGTCTAGTGGAAGGTGTCTGTGCCTGTTGGCAGTGGGGTTGGAACTAGATGATTTTTAAGGTCCCTTCCAAACCAAACCATTCTATGTTTCCATAAATCTATGAATTCACGCTTATACCCATACAAGAATCATATCTCCGAAAAAAATTTTGATATTAATCCTCTGAGATGTAATGGACAAAGCAAAGAACACTATCTAACGAAGACAAGCATTTGCAGAAAAGAACAAACCCACCAACCTACCAACATTCAGATGCTCTGTTAGAGCAAAAACACTGCAAACTTGTAATCTTAACCTATATCTTTGTTTCCCTTGTCAAATTGCATATACATAATATAGAGGCATCCAGAATTTAAACTTAAAAAAAAGAAAAGCATTTTCAGCTAGTTTCTGGATGTGCCTTTGGAAATTGCAAACTTTTCTGTCAGCTGTTGGCTCATAAGAACAATTACTTTCCACACCCAACGGTTCTGCATTTTTTCCCATTAAAAAGTCCTAAATAATGTGAATGACAAAAATTGAGATCGTATTCCACTGAACAAGCTTACAGGTTTATTCAATGCCTCATCTCCACTAAACCACTATGATTCAGGTGAGGTGTGTGTTGGGGAAAGCCACCAATCAAAACAATTAATCAAAATACCCACACTCCATCTCCTCTGTGTTGCTTCACCATCTTTTTGTTATTTTCCACACATTGTCCCACTCAACTGAATTTGCTCCAAAAGTGGTATTATGGTTTTATCACCACAGCTGAAGTTTTAAATTCTTCTGGATAATGTTGAATAAGAAGCTTAACTAGAACTAAAGGAGTTGCCCAACCAGCTATTCTGGTTTTCTTCTAATGCTCTAGTAAAATAACAAACCTGCAAAACACCCTAAGGTAGATAATGGTTGTACCTTTTCAATTACATTTACAAAACGTTATGACACAAAAGAGAGGTCTTAGAAAGATTCAATAATCTGGAACAGAAGATGTATTTCTGATGCTATCATAAGGCTGAAAGAATCCTGATCAATACATACCAGGGCTGTTAAAAAAGAAATAACACACACTAGTACTCCTTTTTATTTACTTACAATTGAAGATATTTAATTTGGAAATAAAAAGAAGGACCCCACACTATACTCATAAAATTCAGTAAATTGTAAGATCAGCTTTTTCAGGTTATTAGGTAATACATAATACTTACTGCTGAATCATTTACAAATATAAAAAAAAATTATTGGCTAGAGAGTCCACATAAAACAAACACACAAAGGCAAAATGGAATTTACTTTGTATAATCTTCTGTTTTTTTCCTGTATACAGATTAATTAATACACGTTCTGTTAATCTAGAAATTAATTAATACAAATACTGTTAATCTAACTCATTAGATTAACTTGGATGCCAGTAATTGTAGATGCTTAACTTTACAAGTTTTCAAGGTAAATCCAATGCATCACAGTTATTTATTTCCACAATGCTTCATTCCTTTTTTTTTTATTTCAGCTTGTGCTGAAACAAGAAATTAGAATAATAAGGCAATATACTGAGACAAGAAATCCAGTTGCTATTAGACCACTGAGATATATCCTATTTGAAGACTTGAAACCAAGCATCACTAATTATCACAAAAAGTTTTTCCTCCTGCTAACAAGAGAAAAATAAATTACACAGAGGAGAGCTATCTGAAAAAAGAATAATGTGAAGAACATCAGGAAGGGCATGAAATTAGAAGGCATAAGGCTCAGAGTTCCAGTCTCAGTTTGTCATTCCTTACGGATTTTATGCAATTTTTAGGATGCATAAAGGAAAGCCTTGGGATGGGTAGGACAAGAATTGTGAAGCTTTATAGAGACAATCCAGGTGAAGACAGATGTGTTCAGATTCCAGGCAGGTAGCAAATAATGGAGGCAACATTTTTTTTTGTTATCTCTTCATTTCATATAATTAAGACTTGGAAAAGGACACGGAAGAAAATGCAAAAACGGCTAAAATGTGAAAAGAGTAAAATGGAAACTATATGTGATATTTTTGGTGGTTTATTTTTTCTGGTTATGAAGAACAGTTATTACCTAAGTTGGAGGGTAAGACAAAGACTAAATTCTTTCCAGACCTGGATTTAGTTTATCCCTTAGAAGAAATTAAGTCACAGGCTTTCTGCAGTTCAGAAGCTGAATTGCATCTAATACTGCCAGGAATTTCTTGTTTTATTCACGTGCATGTGTTAAGACAACTTAAATTTCCCATGTGCATAATGACCAATTACTTACCAAATTTGTTATAACATACATGGGTAAAAAAAGAATTAACAGGCCAAAATGAATATGACCTTCTTGTAACAGTTCTTATATTTTATTCCAGCTGCAAATATCAAGGTTTTCATCAACCAACTTCAATAAAGTGTATACAGGGGAAGGAATAGGTGTGAAGATGGCTGTGTCAGATTCTGTCTTTTTTGTTCTTTCTCTGCAGGTTACATATGTCAGATTTGATGCTAAAATCAGTAAAGGGAGCTGATGGAGAATGAAAAAATAATTACTAAAGACTTAAATGTTTATTTACCATAAACTGACTTGCAAAACACTAGTCTGCTATGACAACTTTCCACTCCTTATTACTGTTTTTATTTGAACTATTTTAGCTCCTGTTCAGAAATATTAATTGAAATTAGAAGCTTTCTCCTACTACCTGTGTGTTTCACTTAGTGGTCTAAAAGCAGCCTATCAGCAATGTCTTCATGAAGTGCAGGGTGATATTGTCTTTCTAAAACTAAATTTAAAAAAAAAAGAGAGAGACAGAGATGAAGCAGATGTGAAAAGATGTCAAAATAATCATTTGCCAAATCTAAATATTTGGCTGGAATATATTTGTCACTTTTCACAAGAATAGATTTTTTTTTTTTTTTAATGGGAAGAGGAACCAAAAAAAAGGGGTAAAAAGGCATACTGGAGAAGTATTATTTGAATCACATCCCCAGTAAGTGCAACACTTGGTATATGGAGACGCCATTTAAGATCCACTGGCTGCAAAACCTTTTAACCTTGGTCTCCATACCCCAGTGAATATTGATCATCCGGCTTTTTTTGGTCCAATGACTAAATATAGTAAAATGGCAAACAAATTGCAGTTATGTCTTAACTGGGTGATTAGCTATTCTGAGACACATGCACGTGCCTGTTAGCTCATCTCCAATCACTCAGCCCTGCTGCAGAAGAAAAATGCATTTAAATTCTGACATGTCCTATGGACAGGGAAACCACCCCTCCCAGCTCTTCCTACGTACCACTTATACTTCAAAGGGTTTTATATCAAGGATGTTCAGAGGACTGGGAAGCCTGCCATATGAGGAAAGGCTGGGAGAACTGGAGTTGTTCAGCCTTGAGAAAGGAATGCTTAGGGGAGACCTCATTACCATGTTCCATTATTTAATGGGTGACTAAGAGGAAGGTAGAGACTCCCTTTTTACAAAGAGTCACATGGAAAAGCTGAGGGGGAATGGGTACAAATTATCCCTGGGGAGATTCCAATTGGACAGAAGATGGAAATTTTTGACATTGAGAACAGTCAGCCATTGGAATAATTTCCCTAGGGAAGCAGAGGATTCCCCAGCATTGAGCACTTTTGAGATTTGCCCGGACAGGGTGCTGGAACATCTTGTCTAGACTGTGCTTTCACCAAGAAATTTGGACCAGATGATCCGTAAGGTCCCTTCCAACCTGCTATTCTATGATATTATGATATCTTTTCTTTTATGGAGTGGCATTAAAAATGCCACACATCATCCAATGGACAACAAAAATAGCATCTCCTTTAAAGTGTATTCACTTAAACACACATCCTACTTCTTACCACTTTAATTTTCAACAAATACTTGTAATTAAAATTATTATAAAATAAGTAGGATGACTTTATTCAACAAAAGTCAAAGTATGATTCACCACACAAAACTGTTTTCCATAGCAACTGCTGAAAAAATTGTTATTATTCATGCACTGTCATACAAACATGTAGAACTATAAAAGTAAAGCCAATATTTTATTTTTTCCAAATGATGCAGCCAAAAATTTAGGTCACATGCAAGGAAAATGAAATTTAGGAAGATTTGCTTGGAATAGATAGCTAGTTTTCTTTCTTGGGGGCAGGGGGTGCCGAGGGGGCAGGTTGGGTGGGGTTGGTGGAATATGCTGATGCTTGTGTTTTTTCTTTTAAAGGAAATGCAGAAAGCATTAGTCAGAGCCAGGAAACAGTTGATACAGGAAAGGAAAAAAAAATCACCAAACTCAGACACTGGTTGCTTCCATTCCCAAACCACATTTTGGATTTTAGGTAAGAGTTCAGAATAGATTCTGTTGAAAAATATAGGGAAATGCTAGAAAAAAAATCAGCATTTTAATTGTTTTGCCTAGAAGTGTTGCATAAACTAGGATCAGCATCGAGAGCAATACTGCTGTGACTGGGGAGCATAAGAGTTTTCTGTAGACTCATAAGTGCCATAGAGATCATATAAAGAGTGCCATATAGAGCAAGTGCATGAGAACTCTGACACCAGCTGAAGCTGTGAGAGGGCAGGCATGAAAGAAACAAAACCTCAGGTTCAAGCTCTTTGTCACTGAATACTGTAGAAGAATCAAGACATAAACAGACTTGAAAATTGATTTGACCAGTTCTCAGGCAAAATTTCTGAGTCAAATTAATAAAAATAAACTGCCTCTGACTCAGGAAGGTCCTGCTTTCTGTTACTGGAAAACTGCTTTCTGGAAAAAGCATCCCTACCTGCTCACCCTGTTCTTATTGTTTCCCAAATGTCTATTATTGAGTGATGGCAAACAGAGTTGGATGGACACTTGGTTTGAACAAGTAAATTTGAACATGCTACATATTGATGCCTACGTACCTGCCGTTAGATGACCATATCAATATAATTAAGATAATCAATCCCAAACAGCAAATTCCCATCTAGGAAAAAAAGCGAGCACAGCTCTGCTCTCTGCAGAAGCCATCACTGTGCTATGTGGCATGAGCTTGGTGTCACGAGTGGCAGCAGGGAAGCACAGAGGACATCAGCCTGCCTCTCCCTCCTCCTCTCAGCACAAGCCTGAACCAGGAAGCATGAGGAGTGTGCACGAAGGACAATCATGCTCCCACAGCCAGCAAAGAGAGTCCTGCAGCTGATCATATGCCAGTATATTTTAAGGTCCATCAGGAGCCTGTTCACAAGAGATATTTGCTTTAGAACAGCAAAAGTCAGTGCTGCTTTTAGCAAAACAGACCAAGTCAGCTCAGTGGAAATAATCAAATATAAAAACCCCCCTGGTGACATAGAATACAAATAACAGTGATAAAGCATGAGCTGGACACTGCCATGTGTACATCCCATTGGCCAGCATGCTAAACCAAAACCAGTAGTGGAAGGATCCAAACACATCCAAATAAGCTTTAGAGAACGGTCTGCACATGGAGAGCTTTGCAGTTCTCCCCGACTGGTTGGCCACAGATGTTTCCTTTCTCTCAGAACAAAAGACAATGAACAAAAAAAAACCCCTAATAGCCCCCCCAAGATGACAAAAGCCCAGCAAAATGCTACACAATGAGGTGCTTGAAATGTAAAATGTGTGATATTTTGAAATGAGCAGATTTGAGTTAGTATGCCTTTAAATCACTTACTGGATTCTAGTAGAAATTTCAATGAATAATGTAGCTTGGTATTAATACTCGAAACACTAAATATGCTTTACAACAATTTGCTTTAAAGAGATGTACAAGTTCCAGAAGGTGAGGGTGAAAACTGTGGAACACATCCTAAAATAAAATAAACAGCAGAGGGAGGAAGCAAATGCCTTCGAACAAAATCACCCTATTTTTAAACCAGTCCCATTTTTGTGTCTTTTACATACATATTTCATTTTCCTTTTTTAGTAGAGAAAATGCAACAGTCTTCTATCAATCGTTCACATTTCTAGGCTCAATTTCCCTATGGAACACAGCTCGTTAGAAAATGTATTAATAATAAATTATCTTTTTCTTCAAGTATACCCTGCCATTAAGTAGAGGGTTATTACTGCCTTGTAAATACATACTGCTTTATCACCAGAAAACCTGGAATTGGGGTGAAAGAAGGTCATAAAAAATAGAATTTCTCTTTTTTTCAGTGGTCAGTTTTTGTAGTGGAGGCCTGACACTTTAACGTTTATTCTCATTGCTGACAAATCTGTGCTCTCAGTTGTTTAAATGAAAAGCACAATGGTTCTGTGTTACTGTGACGGAATTCTTCACCATGAAAAGAGACAAATACAAGAAATTGCTAATACTGAAAGCTGGCAACTTTTTTATTCCCTTGAAAATTTGACATCAAGTAGTATTTGAATTTAAATATTACAGCTGTTCCTGCAACTTGCAATGGGCTGGTATTAGTTATACTACAGGGTTCTGTAACACAACAAGGTTTCAGGAGAAAACTCTGCTGCCTGCACAATTCATTCTGCTGGGCAATGAAATGCTTTGGTGCTCCTAAGAGGAAGTTTCACGTGACCCTCGGCATCCAGGCCAACAGATATGTCACTGGAGACAGAAGGCTCTGGATGCTGCAGGAAGCGAATACTCATGAGGATTTCTTACCAGCACACAGAAGTAATTGTAGCTTTCACACTGCACTGGTTCTGCAATATGTCATTAGGAACTCTACGGCTACTCCTCCTACTCCTCATCTCTGTCTAGAAGCTGTGAGCATGTCCCAGTGCCTCACAGTCTTGCAGTGAAACTCGGATTGGCCCTTGTGATACAGTGCCCCACATACTAAATGTGCCTAGCTGGGTAGTCCTGCAGGATTCACTGCTGGTGCTTCTTTTTGGGCAGAGTGGTGACCAGTGGTCACCCAAGACCACTTTCTTAAAGCAATGGTGCTTAGGAATAAATCATGTCACTGAGACATACTAAAGCAGAAGGAGGTCTGCATGGGTATCTATTTGCAGTATGCAACTGGAGACATGACTGCAAGAGATGCTGTAAGATTTTTACAGGCCAATCCTGTGTGGGGTCATCCTGATACTCACAGCAAAGGCAAAAACAGATTTCAATGCTAAGCATATTTTATCAATGCTAGTTAAAAATAAGATAGGAAAAACCAAAACAGTAAACAAACAAAACCCCACAAAAATACCTGACTCCATGCCCTCTTGTAATCAATGACCCAAAGAAACCTCTGCAAAACTATCAAATTTTCCCTTACTCATTATACCAGTGCTATCAAATGATTTCATTCTCAGAAGTGACTTGGGGATCTGAAATGAGAAAACAGCTACAATCTCTTTTTTAATTTATTAGCAAGGAAACAAACTCCCCTTTCATTCTCTTCTCGAAGAAAATAAGCTGAGATGTTTTGACTGAGCTTTGGTTTTGAACTCAAAATAGTTAACTGACACAGGTAATGGAAAAATTAATTAATTTATTGCTAAACAACACACAAGGGGAAGTCAAATGCTTTTATTTGTTCCCTGAAGTACTTTTCTGTGGATGGAAGGAGGGAAACAGAGATAGCCTACTAATAGGAATAAATAAATATTCTGTTAATGGACACATGTAAGGGGAAGTATCTTTATTTTCTTTTCCCTATCCCAATTCCACATTAAGATCATATTAATCACATCATAATCTCCCATAACTATGCACAAGATTGTACTCAAATTCATAATTTTCAAACACATTTATGGCCAAAATTTTCATTATGCCCCCCAGATATTTATACTCCCTAAAGCACAGTATTTTTAAGATTGCTACAAATTTAAAATGTTACAGAATATTTCAACAACTCTCTAATCCCTTCATATCCTGATAGAAATCTCTGTTTTGAGTAGAAGAACAGCATAATTTACAACATGAACCTCACTGTCTATTCTACTTTGCAGCAGTGTGCTTTCAGATAGCTTATCTGAGGAATCACACGTTAAATGCAGATTTTTAGCTTTTTATATGCAATACAAAGCAGTCTGGCAAGGCCATGAAAGCAGCAGAACAAGATTAGACTGTGTTCTGTCTCCCAATAAAATTCAAAATTTTGAATGTGAACCAAAACTAGCCTCAATTAAGAAGCGCTGATACAGCCCTGGAGTCTGCCCTGCTCCAGCCTCTCCGTTTCTGGGCATGGGAAAACATCTCCCATGATTCAATCACAGCTTTACACAATCTGTGTCATAAGCACAGACAACAGCATCATCAGTGAAACAAAAATGAATTGGAACAGCAGAAGGACAGAAGCTGTAGCTCCTGGTGCCTCCTGTCAGGCAGGACTTGGCCCCTCCTGGCCAGCAAGAAGCACAAGCAGAGCGAGCACAGGCTCGCTCTGGCACAGGCTGCTTTGTGCCAAGCTCTCTGAGCAGATTCCATCCCGAACAGTCCGACTGAAGACCTTAGCAAAAGCCTGCAGAAGCCAGAGACATCTGCTCACCCTGTGCCTTTTCACTGATCCCTCTGAGTGAAAGTACTGCTGATGCGTTTTCTGCTGCTCTCCACATGCACGTGAAACCCCTGTCAGCCCTCTGCTCTCACCAGCAATTTATCACAGAGCTTTGCTAGCCCTCTAGGGCTGACACCCATCATTTCTCTGCTGTAAATATAAAAACAGATCCTTGTACACTATTCCATGAATTTTGAAAGTTGTTTGAGCCAGTAGGCGATGGTACTTTGCAGAGCATGTGTACGAGCACTACTGTAGGGACACAGGAGCTACCACAGATCATTCTCTCTTTGATGAACCCTGAGTGCTGCAGTGCCAGCCATGCCAAATCACTGCACTTGTGTGCTTGTCCCCAGCAAGCATCACCTTCTGGAAGAAAGCTGAACATAACATCAGTTTAGCCTTTGTAATCCACACACGCTGCAGCACAGCATTAAGTAGCTGAGAAATTTTTGACAATTTGTTGCTTCAGGATTAGCTAAAAATCCCATCTAAGAAAAAGACTATTTGGTAAGTATATTTGCCTTTCAACTAGAAAATTTAAAATGTGAATCTCAGAGGACAGACAGTGAGGTGCTGTTACAGAATAAGATGTCTGATCCTCGTTTCTAACAAATGTCTAGCAGCTCTTTGAAGTATAGACTATGATTCCAGAATAAATAAAAGGTGCTCAATTTTGTTTGAATGTCCTGCATGTTTCTGGTAAAACTAGCACATTATTAACTCTTAAGTGGAGCAGCAAGTGAGAAGAAATGTTACTAGAGATTTCCAGGAGAGAAGCAAGAGAGTGAAAAAACCCATCCCTGTACTGAATAGAAAACCGGAATTTAGTGAGTATCATACTGTGGTGATAAGCAGTTCTCTGATACAGCCATTGCTGCTTTGGTCCCTCCCTCCTACCGTACTTACAAACTCTGAGAGAAGTACTGCAATGTGAAAGACAGAAGGTGAGTTGGGGTTGACCCTGGAGACCCCTGTGCTCAAACTCAAACATATCTTTTTTATATACTTTCTCATAGCTTGTTTTCAGGTGCAGTCAGAGGAGGCAACAGACTTATCCAAGGGAGAAAAACTTTTGTGATAATCCTTCCAAATTATAGAAAGCATTTTTCACAGCAGGCAGGGAAAACTCAGTGGTGCTACTAGCACTGCTGGTAGGTTTGTCATTTAAAGGTTGAGTAATTCTGGTGAACCGTCATATCAGCCCCATCCTCCCTCTGCCTGAGGGCCAGGCTTGTGTCATTCTGAGTTCGTGGAGAAGTTACTGGTCACAGGGTAGGGAACATCCTCCAAAGCTCTTCTGAGCAACGAACTAATTTAATGCAGGCATCCGTATTTCATTCCTACATCATGCTCTCATAATTAACTTTCTGTAATCTTTGTATAAATCCCGTAAGGTTTGTTCCCATCTTCGAAAGTAATTATGACACTGACAATTATGCTGGTTTTATTTCCCTTATTCAGCTGTTCTGTAGTGAAAATAAGTCAGTGTCTCTAAGAAAGGCCTAGTGGTCAACAAATATTATAAATTATTTTTTATCCTGTTTTAAGTGCTGTACTAATTTTGTCTCTTGTTACTAACATATTTGGTTCTTGTTTCAAGGTGGTTATGCCTACAGAATGTTGTCTCTAGGTTTTGGCATAAGAGAACTTAGAAAAACGCCAGTGACATCATGCAGGGGTGAGCGGGAAACACTGAAATGGGAAAACATTTCATGTTAAGAACATCTTCCCTTAATGGAAAAGAAGCAGACAGGGAAACGGATCCAAAGCAGAGAGGTTGACAGGCAGAACAAAGAGCAGCCCAGCAAGCCTTGGTAATACTACATTTTTCAAATGGATAAATGTGTGAAAATAATATATTTGTGAAAACTTAACTCCAAAGAGAGCCAAGCACTGAGGGTGAAAACAAAAGCATCCCATAAAGGTACTGGCAGATTTATAAATGATGAGCAATACTTTTAATATATTTTTTGGGTTTTTTGTTTGGGCTTTTTGTGATGTGATTTAAAGACTTTTTATTGCTTTACAAGAAATCCAGGGAACAATGTTCCCATCTCCAACATAAACTGAGATATACATCCAGTTTCAAAGGCATTTATGGGCCGGCTCCTTCAGTCTCTCAAAAATGTGGATAAAAACCAAGAGGCCATAAGGCTTTTTAATCTACAAGTTTTTGTAAAACAGACAAGCAGAGCGAAGCTTCACTGAGGCACCCAGTTCTGAGGGTAGACTTTCAGTATGGTATTAACTGGGGTGATAGGCCAGACTTCTGCAAAAGCATCTGAGTTTACTTTACCCAAATGCACCATCACACTGAAACCTGAACTTTATGAGAAAGCCTCAAATACCAGTACCTTCATACTTGGAGATTATTAGCAGGAGATATGATATGGGAGAAAGGTGTTTAAAACACATTTACATAAATAAAATTCAAGAATAGCAGTGCTGCTTCTAGCAGCATTCATTACAGGCTGCTGAAAATGAGTCTGTTACCACAGTAACCAAGCTAATGTTGGCTTTCCAGCTTGCAGACATTAAATCCCTTAAATACAGGTGCAAAGGATTAATTCAGAATTTTGGAGTGGGTAAATTTTCTCTGCCACAAATGTCAGAAGTGGAAGGAAGAAGATACTAGAAATCTTTAAGGTAAGGACATAGTTAATCAGTTACCCAAGAAAAGAAGTGGAGAAGCTTGTGGTAGCAATGCAATTTGGACTGGATGGGCCACAAACCCTGTGCACAATAACACTCTTTTTACTCAGAAATAATAGGCATTATTGAAGAGCTATTCTGGTGATGTGCAAGGTGAACTAGAATTCATTTCAATCCCTTTCAAGTGTAGAAAACAGGGTAAAAATATAGATTAGTTTTTTGGTCAAGTGAGCAGGTGAGGTCCTGAATACAAGCAAGGAGTGGATCTGTTGAAACAGAGCATCCTTCCCATATTTTTTTCCAAAGTAAAAACCCCCTCAGGCATATTATACTCTGAGGGAACTTTACTGTGCTAGCCTCTTCTGCCAAACAGGTGTTACGAATAGGCTACACCTCGTTGCAAGTCGTAGACATCTTATTTTTTCTAACTTAATGATTAGTACTGAATTTCAGGAGAACATTCACTGCTAACTCTTTCTAGATATATTTTAAAGACACACATTTTAACAGGGTTGGGTTATTTTATTGATATGTATATCACTCTTTATTTATGTACATTAATTGCATCCTAAGGAAAAAAAATATCCTTACAAACTAGAAGTTTTAAAAATCATATGAAGAATCTACATATTCCAAAGAAATTCAGAATTTATCACTGAGTATTTTAAAATAGAACTGCATTCTGGAATTCAATTGTTATTACATCATGCATTTAAAGTAGATAAATATATGCATCTTCACATAGCATCTGAGTCTACTAACTAGAATCATCTCCTGAAAAATCTCTGCAAGTTAAAGAACATGAATGTTTGGGGAACAGAGGCCAAAAGATGCATGTCTCAGCCTCAGGGGCTGTGGATGACACCAGGATGCCCTAATCTCTCAAAAGGACTGTGCTTGAGATGAGATTCGTGAGTCACTTCTTTCTCTCACCCTCTGACTGATCCAAGCATTTCAGAAAAGCATGACAGAGGTAGGCAGGCAGCTGACACAAGCCACTCTGGCACTCTGGGAGTAGCTGGGGCAGGCTGGACCTGCTTAGGAGAGTTTCCTACCTCTTTGCCATGAACTCCCTGCCTGCCTCTTCCTGCCATGAACTCCCTCAAGGAGCTCCAGATTGTAAGCTCCACATTTCAGGGTGACCAAGATGACATTTCCCAACTTACCTGTGATTTTATCAAAATTATTTCAGATGTTTGCCAAACACTAGAAGTGAACAACAAAAGAAAGCAAGAGGAGGTAAACAACCATGCTTGCATTGCTGTGGACATAATCAGAGATTTTACTTAGCGATTCACTCAAAAGATTTTAATAAATCTTTCCTCTCTGAAGTTTGACCATCAGAGACAACATTTTGCATTTAAGAAATCTCTGAAGCACATTAGATAGTGCTGTTGAAACTCTTTGTTTTCAGTGAGCAAAGGATAAACCCAACAGGTTCTTATATCACAGATAGCAAACGTTGGTGCAATGATTTTGTTCAGTTTCAATAAGAGTTGTTGCCTTTGTCAGTATCTTCCTAATGTTGTTCTTCAGGACCATGTTCTTTTATGAATCTATGGTGGTCCACAAGGGGTTCCTGAATTAAATCTTAGAACTTGTCAGTAAAAAGGCTATTTAGAATACCAAACAAATAAATAACATATATTACTGAAGCATGTTGCTATCCTGAAATCTGTTTTTTCCTTTCGCATATGATAGTAACACCTTGAAGACTAAGCAGCATGACAGAGTAAAGTCATTGTTTTACAAATCAACATGGATCAGGCAGACCTTCATAAATCCTGCCAGCTGGTGTACTATAAACAAGAACCTATACTGATCGTTTGTTATGCAGTTCCTAAACATATACAGTATGGATGTAAAATAAAAATATTCTAAGATGATTGATGCATGGGGAAAAGGAATGCAATAGGCTACTCTTGCATAGAAAATGCTGAGGAAAAAATTGTTTTTTCTACACTGATCTATGTTTTCTTCAGAAAAAGGTACAGAGCAATATCCTACAAATGCATGTGTCAACCTGTTAACAAGTCATATAAAATATGTTTCCATTTTATTGCCTCACTTTCAATCTTATACCAGAAACTTGCAAGGTTTTTGTGAATAATTGACCATCCAGGTTCCCAAGCAGTGGTTCAGTGTGTGGGACAACACCAGGATTCAAGCACTCAGTGTCATTTACTGGCCTCTGTGTTTTCCTGTAACGAAGGGAAGGATATTCTCTGTACTGCTTTTCCTCCATTCACAGTCAAACCACTTGTGTCAACACACCAAGGACCTCAAGAGTGTTCACTTGGCAGAGTACATCCAAATGTCAACTCTTGCAGCTTGCGATGAAAGGTAAGTCAATATAACAGGTATTTCGGCAAATAGAAGAAAGTCTTGAGCAAGTCTTCGCTTAAGATATCTGGTTGACTTCATATCTAATAGGAAATTTTGACCAGAATGCAGAACTGAAACTAAGAACTGATCTCCATGAACTCTTTAATAGCTATTACTAGTTATATAATATCAATATTATCTAACATAATATTGAAATGTTGCAAAACCTTAATTTTTTTCCCTTTAATTTTTAATTACAAATATATATATAATATAATCCATCAACTTCAGGCTTTCAAAAAATGTTGATTAAATGCAGAAAGACTCACAACTTTTTGAAGCTTCTGTTTCTCTGCCTCAGGGGCTTCAATATTAAGCTCTGTTATTAAAGGAAAACTAGCTGAGGTTATAATAATGAGTTTAAGCAATATAGAAAGTACCCACTGTATTTTTAAGAAGGCCCATTAAATTACAAGTCTTAATGAGGGGACCTAACCATTACAGCACGGGACTGTTAAAAATCCAAATACCATGATACTGAATCAAAAGCCTTACAAAAGCTCTGAAATACTGTCAGCAGGCAGCACGGTCATCTCTGCATGACAAAGTATCACTGATTTTTTTGTGACATGTCCCATTCTTCATAAAATTATACTCACTGACTCAAGTAAATTTTCACCCTCTGATATCTTACTCACTGCACCTCCTGTGGTGTCTTCAAGCTCTGATGACAAAACCTGGTTGCAGTGTTCTCTATCAGTCTGTTCTTACTTTTAAAGCAAACAAAATGTACTGACCCATTGCATTTTCCAGCTCTCATATATGCATCATTAGTACCAGAATTTTTTAACTTTGTCGCTGACTCAGAGCACTGTGGTCAGTTCTTCTGAACATCTTTAATAAATTACCAAATCTGCAGGTAGAAAAATACTCTTTGTTTTTTAGCTGATGTTTAACTTCCCCTCTGACTTCTTAAATAAGTAATGTGGCACTAGAGCTCTCATGTTTTCCCAGCTTTCCTTAAAGCAAAACAATTCATTATTTCTGTCTTTTCTCCATCGTGCTTGATAACTTCATAACTCAAACTGATATCAGTGCAGAAATTCTGATATGTCAGAGCTCACATGTTAACTGAACTACTTGCTATGCACATAATCTTTACTGGAGTGTCTAACTGCTTCAGTCACTCACTCATCCCCTCCTAAATTAGTTTATTCTCATGACTTAATATTCCTTAGGAGTCTGGGTAATGTCAGTCACATCAGCTATCACTTGTACATAGAATATACTCTATTAAATTAATGGAATGTATACTAAAAATACTGCATATAAATAACCACTTTACATTTCAGAATTTTGTCATTTTCCACCTACTTTTAGGAAAATAAAACAGCCTTTCAGAACTTCAGTGTAGTTATGATTTTTTAAAAATCTGAACCTTAAATATTCTGGAAGATTTGACAGGTATATGCTGGTTTAACACTTGCAGGATAAATAAATAGCCTGAGCCAGACACTAATTTCTGACTGTCTCGATTTTACCATTTGAGAAACAGTCACATAATATGTCAATGTTATTGACATAAAGAATTTTGTGAGTTAAGTTTAGATTTAAGTTTAATTTTGCAAGCTGCTAAATTCCTGTGGAAGACAGGAAAGGGTCCCAACAGTGCTTCAAGTAAAAATGGTGTATTCTTGGCATGATGAAGAAAATATTAACATTTGAGTAAGACAACTGCTGTTTACCAGCAACCCCCAAACACTGGCTTAAGTTTATCTTCCGGTTTCCTTCATCCGTGCCCAAAAGCCCTGCCTGTTTTCAAGGCTTCCTGCAACCATTATTATATTTCTCCGTTATTACAATTTCCTTTAACTTCACTGGTCATAGAGTCATGTGTTGTAATGGTATATAAGCTGCATCTATTACAAAAGCAACCACATTTGCCTTGTCACCTTTACATTCGGTTTAATTTCTCGTAATGTGGTAGCTTACAGATATATTTTTTTATGTAACAGAGCATGTATATGGAATAATATGGAATTATTTCCTTACTCTAGAGAAAGGTTGAAAATCCAATTCGTTTTAAAAGAAAATCTATATTGAAATTCCCTAAATAAACTATTTTATCAATTGGGCTTCTAGCAGGCAAGAATTTCATCTTTATTTTCAAGAGATTAAATAAACATACAACACAAAAGGAAAGTATTATAACGTAAGACTAAGCAAAATGTTTTAAATGATGGGATACAAAAACATTCTCATTTTTATAAAAGTAAGAAGCTTCATTGCCTCGAGGGACTGTCACTGAACTGAGCTAAAAACAGACAGGAGGATAGCAGCACACAGCCCACAAGAGCTACGCCCTCCAAAGCTTGTGTCATATTTTCCTAACCTCCTCCTTTCCATTGAAAAATGTGTGCCAATCATCATTCATGCATATTCAGACCCAGCTGAAGTTAGCAGTTCCCCAATTTCAAGAAGTGAGATAAAAGAAGTGAGAAAACCCACAGACTGCTGCTCTGGGCAGCCATAATCTCTAAGTGGCTTGAGATAAGCTGCAGCCCAGAGGAGAAAGATGCTGCATAAACAGGCTAATTGGTCAGGCAAAGCTTTCCTCTAGAAGCCATCAAAATGACCTTCACATCTATTATTTAATTTTATAGTTCTTTAAAGGAGAGTAATACCACTTTACTTTGTAACAATTTCTTTATGGGTTATCTGTCTAAACTTTTGGCATAAATTAAGCAGAAATATCCACTGGTTTGTTGGGTTTTCTTTTTAAGTAATTGAAATCTTCAAGTAAATTCTACTACTTCAATATTATGGCTGAAATTCTGCTGTCGTTTGAAATGGCACAGGATCCAGTAGAACACTTTTCACTTCACCACGTAGCTTTGGGTTGAAGAGTTTGGCAGAGGTTTCCTTGTCCCATCATACAAGAAAAACCTCTAATTTCTGCACATCCCTAATGAACGTATTTTTCAGCTAGATAAGAACTGAATAGCAGAAATTTTTAATTGTTCAAGAAGAAAAACCACAAGGAGGCTGTTTGGCTGTTTTATACCTGCAAAATAGCAGGAACAAATAAGGGAGGTAACCCAGAGGTGTTCTGCTCCATCCAAGTCAGGAGGTGTCTGTCTTTGGCCCTAATGAGCAAAGAAAAACCAACAGGGCTTCAGAAAGCTTTGCCCAGGTGGTGCCAACACCCTTCTTGCTGCAGCCTTCTGCATGGGGGTGCTCAGTACATGCTCATGCTCTCAGCATCCCCAAAATGCTGCTGTGGGAGTGGTAAAGCATCCTCTGACAACACGTGACTGAAACAGGTGTTTCCTTTGAGAAGAGTTAATCGCTGAGACTGAGTTGGATTTTTTTTTACATGTGATAAAAGCACAATTAAAACTGGCATCTTTGTAGGAAATTCAGTTCTCATGGAAATGATCACCACCCATGGCAGAGAGAAATAAAGGCCCTCCAAAACTGTAACACACTAAAATTTTAGCTGTGCTCTGATCTGTTCACTGAATATCTCTCCTTCCCCTGCTGACACCCTGCCAGTGAAAGAAACCTTGGAGAAAAAAAAGTAGCAATGCTTCACTGAAAACACTATTTGTTGATTTAGCTCTAGCACCAGAGCACAGTGGTTTGTTAATTTAGACTTTTGCAGTTCTGCTAAACTGAGTAAATTATGTTACCAAGCCCAGAAGCAACTCTAGAAATAGTCACACAATTTCTTTTCAGAGAATAAAATCATCTGAAGGACACAGGCAGAGCTGGATGAAAAATGAAAAAAATCACAAAAATGAAAGTTGAAAGTTTTTTCCTTCAACTTTTTAGAGTTTTGACATCTCATGAAAAAGCCTCATCTCCACCAAAAGCATATGAGCCAGAAAGGCCCTACACCAGTGTAGACCTAATACAAACACATATGCCTAGGTTTCTCACATATCAAAGAAATAACCTGAACTCTTAAAACACGACAAATCTCTTTTGGAATAAGTGGCATTTCAAACAGAAATTAGGTCCCAGAAAACCCTGTCAAAAGTTTGTACACATGCTTGATTTTGATAAAATTTGATGGCTTTTGACCGGGACAAGTGATATATCGGAGCAAGAGCTAATTAGAAATAACTCCTGCCTTGAACACTTGATCTGAGTACAAGCACTAGGACAAATTTCTGGGGTTTAACAGTAAGATTGTAGAAAAACTTGGCTGCTTGTGAATAAAACTGCAATCCCACAACAAGCTGTGCTCAGGCAAATTGGCTTCTCTAGGTCTCTAGATAGCTGAGAATCAGTACAAATTTTATTCAGATAAAATAAAAGTAGAAGGAAGAAAAAAAAGCAGTTCAGAAGGGATTGGTGTCTACCCTCTGGTTTCTGTATCATAATTCCTTGGGATTATACTTCACCTCCCACTGAAAACTCCCAATGTTAACATCAACCAGTACACCTGTCTGAAGTAGTGCTGACACCCTGAATTATTTAAACAAGAAATTCTTCACAAGAAGGTGCTTTCAAATGCAGAAGGGAATTATTTTTGCTGCATCTCTGTTGCACAGCTAAGAAGTGAGAAAGCAAAAGCATTCTCCAAACATGCTGCAGGTGATATCAGCATCAGGGGCTGTCAGAGGGAGGTGAACACTCTCCCCTAAGAAAAAAATGCTTCCTTACATTTTAAAGGAAGAATACATGGGGAGCTGGAGGGACAGGGCTGGGAAACACTGTCTCTACTACTCTTTCTGAGCTTGGAGTTTACTATTAGTTTCAGCTCATTGACTAATACCCTTGAGGTTTTCTGCCCTGATCCCACTAAATTAGAAGTGGAAGATAACGAGGCACAAGGTATAGTCTAGAGATACTGACCCTCTTGCTGCAGTACCTAATGAACGTGAAAGTAAGGATGTCAAATACTGATTCATATCTATGCCACCAACTCTATTCGCCCTCTCAAACCTCCTCTCTGGTCTCCTCCTCCTCTCTTCCGAGGCATGGCTGCTGAAACAGCTCTCGGCTCAGTGGCTGAAGCCCAGGGGAGCAGCAGCAGCTGGAGTGTAACCTCTGCTGCTGGGATGGCAGAGCCAGGGCCAGCTGATCCAAGTCTTGGGATGGAAAGTGCAATGAAGAAGTATTTCTGCACTGTTAAGCCACCCTTTAATGCATGCAGTCAAGCAAGAGACTCTACCAGTCGCCCACTTACTGGGATGTGGTATGGTTTGTGGTGCGATATCTTCTTCATGTTTAGCACTGCTTTTTTCCCTAAGGAGCAATCACTCATATACGCAGTGGGATGCACTATTACATACAACTCTGCTCCCCCCCAGGAAGGGGTGGTGCAGAAATACTGCAAATCACAAAATCACACAAGAGAAAAATCTGGTCAGAACATATGCCTCTTCAAGCGTGAGAAAAGACTGGACAATGAATGACATAATCTGTATCTTTGTTAACCCATTTTCAGGAATCTAGGGTCCCTTGATGGTTGAATTTAGAAAGACAACTAATTTTTGCATGTGATAAACCAAGATATCTCCTCTGTTTTGTGTCTTCTGGCATCTTGTTTAGCTCTTATGCAAATAATATAATTTATTTGAGCCATTTGCAACATTAAATGTGGAATTGAGCAGACAGCATGCATGACCAAACTGCACAACCATATGAGAATGAGTTGGTTTCCAAAGATAGTTACATTAAGCTTACTTTTGCAGAATAAATAATTCAATCCTCATGCTTCACATTTAAATATTTATACAAATACACTGCTTGTCACAATTAGTTTGATTAAACTGTTAAGAAAAAGGAACTGTGCAAGAAATGAGACTCCATCCAGGAGGAGAAGCTATTTATGTTGAAGTAAATTGTGTGAAATTACAGAAGCAGCAGCAGGTCAGGAAGCAATCCTCCAAATCCATACAAAGATCTGACCCCCAGTTCAGTTAGGGAAGGCTTTCTACCAACCTTTTTTTTTATTTAGCAAACAAGGCCATGAGCTTATTTTCCTCTTTGTCTCACGGAATCATGAGACATGTTTTTCTATTTCCCCCATGAAAAGCCTTATTTATAGACTGAAAACACACTGTATTTTACAGACTATTTTTCTGCATCATTTTCCTTTACAACGTGCTCAGGACAAATTATTTGCTTTCACAGCACACTTGCCACAGCTCCTCAAAGCAGGAAGGGAGACGCTAAAGGAAAACTTTGTCCCTTTAGTCTCAAGGGCATTTCTCAGGAAACTTCAAAAATCCTGAACAGCCTCAGAGGGAAGCCTGGATATGCAATCCTGTTTATAGATCAAAATAGGGGTTACTTCTGATCTGCCTGAGGTCTGGTGCTACAAAGTTTAGGGGAACTGAATGACACTCCCTCTCTGGGAGGAAGTAATCAGCTTACCCCATCTCACTGGCACTAGTTTGGATGTGACTGAGGGTAACCCAGAGCTTCACACAACATTTTGTACTATTACTAGGAGTCCGAGCTCTGACTGTGTGTGCAATACCGCGGGCTGCTGCAACAGGACAGGAACAGACAAGTGGGTCACCTTGATCTGAGACAATTCATTCTGTGTTTTTCAGTAATCAAAGGAAAGAGGATGATGGGTCTGTTTCCATCACTGACCAACTTCAAGCTGTAAGTTCACGTAATAGCCTCATATAGGAGCATTTACTGCACGAAACAAACAGCTGGTGGGAGGGATGCTGCAGGACAAGCCAGGCTGTCAAACCAGCCTCCAGTTCAAACCCATGAAGGAGCTGCCCTTGCATCAAAGGGCACTGACTAGAGGCTTTGTCCAGAGGACAAATAAAAAATTCCTCTTTTTTCTATCTACTTATTTTAATACCATTTCTGGAATAAGCCTATGGGAGCCAGATTAGGAATGCTGCAAAAATTCCTAAATGTTGCAAAAATTCACAAATGCCTGTTGCACCTTCAGTGGTGATTGGTGGTGCAAGAGCACAAAGAGTGGGAAGGAAAGTGTGGGATGCTGCCTTTAACTGCCAAGAACCTGCCAAAGAGGTTTATTTATTTTATGATTCAATGAGACCAAAGAATTTAGCTGTTGTATCTATGAAGCAAGCCAGATTCCTGAATATAAGTGACATTTGGCTTTTTTGATTATATATTTGGTTGACATTTCCTCAAATTCCATTTTGTCTTACTTTACTCCTCAAGGAAGAAGTTTTACTTTTCCTATTTCTGCACAGTAATGAATACATTAATTAAGTTCAAATGAAAGTGAGACACTCAAAGACTGTTTTAACTCCCAGTTACCAAAAATGAGCACAGAAAGCTTTGGGAAAAGCTCTTTGCCACCTTTAAGTTTAGATTTAAGTTTAGAAGAGCCCAAGCACGCCTGAACTTGGTCACCTTTACCGCTGACATCTGGAAGAAGGTTAAACATAATTACATACACTTAAATGAATCCATAACCAAGGAGAGGACTAGCACACTCTCAGAACCAAAACCAACCAAACAAAAAACCCCAAAAAACTAGGTTTGGGCATTTTTCCAAAGCTTGTCAAGCAAGGAGAAAAACAGGGGGACACTATGCAAAATCCCTGCTTCTGTCCTATACAGGCTAAAGTTAAATATGCTACTACAGTCCTCAACAAATAAAAAGATAGTCAGCTAAATTCATACAAGGAATTGATGTAGAACTTATACTACTGATAAAAGCTGCCACCACACCACAGATCTGCCCTCCTATGGTAAAGAAGCCAAAACATAAAGAAGAAAGAGGCATCATAGGCTTCACTTTTGTGTACAAGTATGAGGGGAAAGTTAGTATCCATGATGTGGGTGTTTATCAGTTTGACTTTTTCAGGAAATGGATTACTAGAAGCCTTCACTTTCTTCCTTTTTATTTCTGTCACCAAAACAAGGAAAAAAGGAACATTTCTGTGTCAGAGAGAGCAGCCATCAGGAACTTTATTATTATATTTATTACTACCTAGAGAAACTTCCTCCCCAACAGCCCTCAATGCTGGCAGCCTGCTGAGAGAAAGAAAAGTAGAGTGCTTCAGCTGTTTGCGGTACCTGCCAACAATTTCCTGACATTTTAAAGCAGCTGGGAAAAGGCTTCATTTTCACATTGATGATGTAGCAATTCAGTAAAGAACAATTCCTGCATGGCTCTTTGTAAAGAGACTTTACGGGACTTATTGTAGGACCCATCAAGGGAGTTTTTGCTTATTTTTTTTCTTGACTGTTAGTAGTTTAATGAAGTTTAATGAAGTACTTGGAGCAGAGAACACTTTATACCAGTTTAACCTGGACCTGTCACTGAAAGAAACAGTCTCACCAGGTTGTTTGTAACTTGAAGAAATTCTCCAGCCCTGTTTACTGCTCAAGGGTTTGTACCAGTCCAAGGCTCTCTCTGGCAGGTGTAGGAACAAAGGACCATGCACTGGGCTTTTCTTTTAGAAGTAGAGCTGATAATAAACATTCAGGAGACTATGACCAAATGTTTGGGGTGTGGGAAGGGTTTGCAATCATTTTCCATCCCTTCGGTATAGCATGGGCTAAGATATAAAACCGCTTTTTCTCCCAAATATCACACATATGTTCAATGTCTCATAAGATTTAAAGTTATAAAAACACACAGGTTAGTGGGGGGTGTTAAGTATCGGCCCTAAAAAGTTTTTCTTCAAAGAACCATGAAGTACTGGAATCTGAGAGGCAGTCCTTCCCTTACCTCTCCACTGCCCCTCGTTTCTTCCTTTAGTTTGTACTTAGCCATGATCGTGCCCCTTTCCAACGGTCACGCAGGAAAGCACATTTCGTTCCATCAGTAATGCAATAAATCGTTTAGAAAAACAGTTCACTGTCAGCTCAGTCTGACTCAGGAAAGAAAACGTCCAGAGGCTGTAGAAGACATTGAACTTTTAACCATGCTATTAATTACGCTGATCTCACGATGTGCTACTTTCTAGTCATTATCCCTGGAATACGAGGTTTCAGAAAAACAAGCTAAAAGCAAATCCATTATAAAGCAGGAGAGAATGATAATGCTAACCAATAGTCCCTTCTCTGTCACAAAGAAGAAAAAGCAATTATAGTGGTAAAACATTTGTAGTTTTTGTTTTCAGAGTGGCAGTACATCTACCATACAACTAGCTAGATTTTACCATTCTATTATAGATACAATAGGTATTTTGCTACATACCTTCAGCATCACATGCAGATGCTCACTATGTATAAGAAGTAGTTAGTTGCTTGTAGATAAGATATTTTGATTAAAATATTGACATTACCGCAAGTGAAAGCAAAATCAGGACCCATTCTCTTTTGGGACTGAACAAAAGTTGAATAGAAAGTTAACACTAATTTCAAAAATAACAAACAAATAAAGACCTGTTTTATGAAAGATGCTAATAGGCATGTTTATTTTGACATTCTTAGAAAGAAAAGCATCAGGTCTTCACACTTCAGAGAGAACAGTTTCAGTACCCACGTGGTTAAGATGTCTGACTTCTTTTGGGTTTGCATCCCAAATAAAGTTTATCTCCAATCCTTCTAACAAGAAGCAGCTTTCTTCACGCTGCGGTGAAGAACTTAATTACTTTGTCACAAAGTAAAATATGCCTAACTGCTCATTGAGACCTTTTCCCATGTTCGTTCAGATGGCCTTAGATCACCTTTATCGGATTCAATTACATTTTCTCAGGCAGAAACTGTAAGCCATTTAATATACAATCTTCCCAATATTTTAAAGATACTGTCCAGGAGAGAGAAAGTCTGAAGGAAAAAGCCCGTTGATTGGAAATTTCCATAACTCTCTACAAATATAGGGAGTTTTACCAGATTTGAAGTGTTAACATTAAAGATGCATTTGTGATAGGACACTTGTTAATATTCACAGAGCATGAGGTCAAAGCTTCTTAGAAAGCTGAGATAAAACTATGCATATGTAGTAGAAACACACTGTTATTTTGGCTTATGGTCTCAAAAACATTATACATTTTGTGAATGACAAAAGGCATGGTTCTGAAACTAAAAAAAAGATTAACCCATGTTAATTTTACAAGTTGTTCCAATATGCAGGTGTTCAGCTGAGATACCAGGCCTGACAGACCCCTGAGCAACCAGCAAATGAAGGGTTTTTGTTGCTTTTTATTTCTTTTCCTGTAGCAGAATGCTTCCCCTGTACGATCCAGAAACATGCTCTGTGGTTAAACTTTCATTAGAAGGAATGCACTTAAAGTACTGAGTAAGTCTAAAGAGCAGGTTGTAGCTTCTGAAAGTACACACTATTCATTATATACCTCAGCAAATGGGCCACACAGATAATATTCTTGTGTGTTGCAGCAGCTGTTATACTGTAATGACAAAATGCCAAGAATGTATGGAAAAATAATGCCAACAAAAAAAATTTTTAAAAGTCCAGAATCATTACAGAAATAATATACTTTTTTTTTCAAAATCTTAGATGTCAGGTTAAAACTTTGATTTAACTAGTTATTAATGTGTTATCCTATTTTATTTCAGTAATCTAGCCTTAAGAGAGAGAGCTCATGCAGTTATCAATAGTGAATGAAAGACATTTCTATTCACTACTGTTGAATCTTCTCCTGGTTTCCTCACAAGCTTCTTTAGTCCATTTTATAACCTATATTTAGGATTATAACACTGCTCTGCTGCATGGATCATCCTTTTCTTACATGTTTGTACTATGCTTAGGCTGGTTGGATATAAATTTATTAATGAGACCTAAAAAATGCTATTCTAAAAATATCACCTAATTTTACTTAATATTACCCTAAAAATAACAACATTACTCAATATTGCCTTAACAGAAGCATTAAATCACTGCCTTCTCTGGCAAAAGGTGTAATGTGTTACACCTGCCTAAGTCTAATCACATGCTCCTGCCAAAAACATGTTTATACTCTGCCTCCTGCTGGATCTCATGAACACATGGATGAAGGGCAAATAGGATAAGGGTGGTGATCTAATGAAACCCTTGATCGCACACTTTCATTAGTTAATTATCTACAAGAGAAATCAATATGACTCATCTGCATGCTGCACAAGAGCAAAGGGGACTGAAGCTGCAAGTCCCTGAGGGTCCAGGTTAGACCCACAGTTAGTTTTGATCAGCTGTAAAAAGAAACTGCACCCCAAAAAGCTGAAAACAACTTCGGCAGGGCACTGGTTGGTCATGAAAATAATGAAAATAATTTGGATGATCTTGCACATAAATACTGGCATGTAACTATTGATTTTTATTTTATCCTAATAGTCAGAATACGGATGCAACCAGCTTGGCTGAGTAGATATCCAATCCTAGTTTCAGAAACACAACATGAAGAATCCTGCTTAATTAAAAAGTAGCGCACTGACACTCATCAGTTGAACAAGCCGAGCAACACAGAAAACCATATGCCACAAGAAAGAGTCCTTGATTAAAGTCCCAGCCTTGGATGCAGACTCAATTTTTTGCTTGCCCATAAACCTCTCAAGATAATTCATTGCTACTAAATCTACAGAGTGGCTGAGAATATTCTAACACCAGACATCAGATGGCCAAAACTTAAAAATGTCTGGGCCTGAATCCATAAAAGGACTTAAAAAATAATCCACTGAAGGAAACAGCTGTCTTAAATTAGGCGTATCTAAATGGCAATGTCTAAATAATGTCTAATTTTAATCTTGTTCAAAAAGCAGAATAGAAAATTCAGAGCTAGACAGAGCGCAAGCATAAAATGCCCAAGGAGAATTAGACATAAAGCAAGAGATTCATGCTTTGAGGGGCAAGGCATCAAAAACTAAGCAGTGGTGTTGCGGTGTGCCATGGCCAGTGCCACAGCCAGCAAGACCAAGTAGACCAGCAAGTCCAGTGGTTTGATACCCACAAAGCCCAAGAGCCCTAAGCTTAGGGTGAGTACCCAGAGGGCTGTGCAGGGTATGCAGATCATATCCCCATCACCGCCATCTCCTCCCCTTCTCCCCTATATTTGGTTCCCCTTCTAGAAAGTTCTTTGTTGTTCGGTCCCTCATTGGCCCATGTTAATCCTCCCTGCCTACCCCTGTTACCATTGGTTCTGTACCCTATTCCCCGCCTCTGTAATGCCCCCTTGCTGTTGCATCATTGGTTATTATATGCTTTCCCCTCCCATTTTGTAGGGGTATAAAACCCCATGTCACAGGCATTTTCTCACTTCTTTGTGCCCTTCCCTAGATTTCTGTTGGACCCTCGTTCAATAAACCCTCTTCTGTTTTTCCACAAAGAAGTCCCTCTGCTTCCTTTTTGCCTCCTCTGCGCACCCTTACCACCGGTGGGTTGGGTGAACCTGTGCTGGAGCTGTGCCGACCCTCCTGCACCTTGTGAGCAGCCTCCTTCATCCCCTCCCATGCGGGCGGGTGCCCGGCGCTTGTGCTCACCTCGCCGGCTGGGCAGAGAGCGCCGCGGCAGAGTGGGAAATACCATTAACAAGAGACATGAGCTCATATTCCTTGGAGCTTCTGACTCTTAAGTCGGTGTAGAACCTGCAGTCCCAGATTTGGTATGCCAAGCAGTGCCCACAACTCATCTTTCTAAGGAACAAGCTGGAGGCAGGGAAAGGCATGCTGTTTCCTTGAACTCCAGAATTCAAGTATTTTCCCTTCAGGGCTGGTGTTGGCCTCAATGCCCGCTACAGACCAAGGACCAGAGTCACAGGCTGGGAATGGGTTGCACCATGCAGCCTGTCTCTCCTGAAGGCATCTGTCTCTCCTGAAGGCAGCACTGCCAGAGGAGACGCTGATGCAGCTGCACAACAGCTGGCCATACCCCAAAGACTCTTTTAGGTCCTGTTCCCTAAGACCATTGCTACAGTTTACAGGAAATAGTCATCATATGAAATAGGCAAATTTTATCTTTTATCAGTGCTGACAGTAGTGCTAAAAATATAAAATAAACAAGCGTAATTGCAAGAAAAATGTTTAGGAAACTGAAAAATCAAAACCTAAAGTGTGGGTGTTCTCATATCATCAAGCTCAACACATGTTTCAGATCATAAAACAAGTGCAAAACATTTCTACCTTTCCTAATCCCCTTCCAAGATGATTTACAGCAAGGAAAGCCTTGGGGTTTAGGTGCTCAAGCAAAAGCCTGTAGTCACACTGTGAGAAGTCTCTTTAAGGATAGATTTAGTAGTTTCAACAGTTAAAAGGACTTCTTCTTTTGCCCCTATTCTTACTCTTGACTATTTCATGCATCTGGTAGAGGTTTTACAACATATGCTCAGCACGTTTTTCTTCTTTTCCTTCTTTAGTAAGGAAGAACCAACCAAACAGAAAACATGAACATCTGAGGGGCAGAGAAAAAACCAAAAACAACCTTGTGTACTTCTAAAAGAAAGAAAAAAGCCAAAAAACAATCAACCAAAAAAACCAAACCAAAACAAAAAAACTGTTAAGAAAACGGTGATGTTTTCATGTGTTGTGTCTCACCACAGAAGCACTGGTTTGAAATTAGATTGACTAGGTTGAAATAGCCCCTTTGAAGTACTTCAGAAAGCATAAAGTAATAAACATAAAAAAATTAAAACTCCCATTTATGTAAAAAAACTTACACCAAAGCCCCACCTAGTTTAAGAGTAGGGCATTGTCTTGGTTTTGATACACACAATTAGAGTTGCAATAAAAGGCAAATCTGGGAATGCATGCCAGAAGTCAAGGTCACCACTGAAGATGCTCAACCTTCAAGGAGAACAGCTGGGGAAACCACATCATTGACGGCTAAACACAGAAGCATTTGTAAAGGAGCTAGGTAAAAACACCAAGCTTAGTACAATGAATAACTGAGGAGGACTTTTGGTTCTAAGCACTATTAAAGGTAAAATTCGTATGAATTCATCTGTTGTTGCTTGAAGATATGCCTCAAAAATAGATAAAATCCAGTGCAATCTAAACTTTGCTCAGATTATGCACCAGACCCCTGTGCTAGAAGAATGAGCCTAGAAACCAAAATGCTTGAATGTCTTCTGCCTCAGTAAATAATGCCAACATATTAATTTCTTCTTACAGTCATCACTTAAATATTGCCTCAAAGAACTAAAGACTCCACAAATGTTGATTCATAATAAAGCTTATTTTCACTTAGGCTTGCCCAAACAGGAGAGTTTACAGAGATCTCCAGAGTCACTGGAACCTCAATTTAGCACAAGGTGACAGACTTTGAGAGATCTTATGTCTCTCGGTCACTGTAACTGTCGGTGTCAAGCAGTCACTTCCAGAATAAGGGTGACAAAGGGCACAAGCCATATGCTGTTCGTATTGCAACAGTCTTCTGAAAAAAAGCTCTGTCTATAACTTACATGTGTGAAACTGTTACTCATTTAAATTTCAAATTGGCAGTGCAAAAAACACATACTGTGGCACTTGGTTGGGCATCCACCTTGAGTTTAAATATGGGTCTTCTCTAATTTCCTTAAAGATCCTCCCTGCTAAATGCAAATATGTGTCTATATTCCCAAGAGCACTATGCTATTGGAGATTACAGGGCTCAATTTCCTTTACACGGGTGTCCTGGGTTACAGTGTATTCTATTACCATGAGCTGTTGAGACCAGGTGTAGCAATGTTCCTTGACTCCTCCCTCAGGACTGTCTCCTGTTAATGGGCCCAACAATGCCTTGCCCCATGACTCATCATCCCATTGTGAGATGCTCCGCCCAGGGGGAAGGAACCAAGCATTCCCACCGGGATAAAATCTGGGGCCTGGAACAGCAGACTGGGACTTACCTACTGGGATCCCAGAGGACAAGATCTACACCACTGGATTTTCCAAGGAAGACCAGACCCTCCTACAACACTGCTGGACCTTCAGAGGAAGACCAGACCTTTCAACAGAACCATCACTCCAGGAGGACTGCAGTCACCATCTAATTGGACTGTTACCAACCCCCCGATTATCAGGGGGTCAGGTTTGTGCTCTGACCTTGTCAGTGGGTTGGGTTTTTTTTTGCGCTACTGCATTTATTTTATTTTTCCTAATAAATTGTATTTCTGACTTGGACGCTCTCACTAGTTTGCTTTCAAACTAGCACAATGGGACTCAGAAAAATTTCAGTTTTGTCACAATTATTAGGAAATTAGTCCATACTCTGGTCTTGTTATTGTGGGCACAAATTGATTAGTTCTTCCCTCCTAGATTAAATAAAAAAAAAGGGAGCAGAATCCTAAACAATATTAAAACTTATCATTTTACCTTTCATTGCATTTTGTGATACTCTGATGTTACTGATTTTCTTTAGTTCCTTACTGACCTTCCTCACCTTTCCTTAGGAAAGCTAATTTCTAAAACATAAATTTGTTTCAAACCGTTAGCTTCACTTGCTTTTCACTCTACCCAGGAGCTAACTAATTTCTTATACTCCTGGGTCCAACAGAGCAAGAAAAAGGGAAATACCTTCTCTAATCCTAGAGTAGGCTCTCATGTCTTTTAAATACATTATCACAGGAGATGCAAATGTAGGTGTTCAAAACATCAGTGGCATCCCTATGAAACAGAAAGCTCAGTTTTTGGGGAGAGATACCAACCCCTGACAGTGTGAAAGCTTTATGCTTACAACACTCTCTCTACAGACAGAAACATTTCATGCACACTGATAGTGAGTATTGTAAGCATAAGGCTTTTCTGTGTCTGAAGATAATAAAATTTTACCAATTCTTCTAAGTTACCTTCACGTATGTTCATTATTTGCTACTGAAATGGTAAATTCATATGAACAATGTTAGTCTTTACAGTTCAGTTTTCTATGCTTCCAGCACAGATCTCACAAGAAGAAATATCTTTTCATTAGAAGTAGTTAAATTCAAGCAGCGTTATACTTTATAATAGTTATTTTTCTTAATTACTTCTCTGAGCATTTGACCAAGCATTACAGAAGGCAGCAGACTAAAGAATTCTAAAGGCAATAGGGTATCAATGTGGAAAGCACTAATATCAATTTCACTTACATCTTCACCTAACAGAGTTTCACTCTATGTATTTTAGTTTTTTCGCAGTTAGAATTCTTGACAACTTTATTATTAATATATACAAAAATATTAGACTGAATTAGTTCCCTTGTTTACAGGACCTGTGGTCTCTATCTGTACCCGGATAAATGACAAGACCCAAGAGGCTGTGGGGCAGAGATCCAAACCTATCCACTGAGAAAGAAAGTGGGAAGACCCAACCAACCCTGCGCACACAGACACACTGCAAAGCGCAGTACTATCCTTTGCTCTAAATGCGAGGCTTAGCTGGTTCCATGGATGGATTTACAGCACAGATTTTACTGCTCGTGCAGAGATTTATTGAGCTGTAACAAATTACAAGACACCCTGGAAACAGGTTGCTAGTGCTCATCCTGTGAGATTGCTGAACTCCACTGACAGACTGGCTGAGATGAGGGCAGTGCCTCTGGGCTAAATTTTTACAGTAGCTGCCAGGAGACACACACCACAGATTTAACACGTCATGTTACTTAAAACTATGTACACATGCACACAAAAAAAAAAAACCCTGAGAAGTGTAATTCTGGTATAAAGCTGAACATGTCAGCAAATAACAGTTTCAATTCCAAACTCTCACCCTTCCAAAACTCCCCCTGCCAATTCTGCAGAAGTGCAAGATTATTTTGATAGCAAGTTATCTGTGACTATAATACAAATATGCTCATTTCCCACAAAGAAAGAAAATAATACATGACTCAATAAGTCTGTTAAAAAAAAATCCCACAGGGTACAAACATTCAATGAAAACAGAGATCTAAACCAATTCTACATCATCCATTTTAAGACTTAATGAAGGAGTTTTTTCCATTCATCATACTTGCTGAACCATCAAAGGCTGGAAACCACACAATCCTTCATTTTAAGGACCGATTATCTTTCATTCAAAATCTAAACATTGTTCTTTCCATGATCTTTCTCAAAACATAAATTTCAAACAGTATCAAGTTAATAAAAACAGATTAGAATCACTACAGATTGCATAAGGACTGAATTCAAAGCAGCAAGTCCTTTCAGAAGAGCCATTCAAATCAGATCCTGCTTTACTTCTCCATCCCAACAATCTCAAACACAAAGTCCACAAAATAGCCTCAGGGAAAAAAAGATTTAAGTACCAAATCTAGTGAAATTCTTGTTGAGAAAAAAAATGGTCTTTTTAAAATTCTGTGGTTTCCTTAACATTATTTAACATTAATATTATTTCTCTTACTGCTTATATTGTCTCATTAGTGCAATGGTCAAAAAATACTCAAATTTATTCTATAAAAAGATGCTTTCAAATATATTTACACAGTTTTGTTTTTTTTTTTTCTTTTAGAATTATTTGCCAAGTGGTTGGAAGAAGAATTATAGAAAGCTTGCAATTTGCTGCACACATTTTGTGCGATGACAGTTCTTAGGCTTTACATGAGAACACTGGTGTTCCCGTACACCTAATGCTTCCAAAAACAAATCATTGAGGGAATGTGTTCCTGTAGCCAATTACTACTTCAACAGTGGTAGCTGTCCAGTATCTTACCAATAACACTCTATTAGCACAGACCATTAAAAGAACTGAAGATGCAGTCCTGGGATACCAGATCATCAGTCAACTCAGTCAACTGGATCTGGGAACTGGGGATATAAATGGCCCTACTGGAAGTGAGACCTCCTCCTTTCTTTTATAAAGGATGTTGGGTTTAGAAAAGTGGTTGGACAAAGGGAGTTTTGATGAGCATTGCATTGAGAAACAATCAGTATGCACAGGCAAAAGGAACAAGCATTTCTCCCTCTCAGATTTGGCTATTCCACAGGACACCAGAGAAGGGAGAATCATCTGTGCTTAAGATGTGCAGCATCTCCTCTTCATAAAGAGACTCAATATTACCCATCATAACTGGGGAAAAAAGGCAGAGATCTGAGAGACTGTTCAAAAGAGTATCAGAAGACAGCATGTCTTTCTAAAAGTTGCTAACATATAAAGTGGCACTGAAATGAAAAAAGGCTGAAAACATTACACACAGGAGAAATAACAGGGAGGAGAGGAGAATATCTTTTAAATTACAGGTACTGGTAAACCAAAGCCAAAAATGGCTCATGGAAGCTGTATTTCACCAGCACAGCTAGCATAGTTGTGACAGCCAAGATACAACTGGTTAAAATCAGCTCTTCTTAATTTAACATATATCAAATAATGCAGCAGAGAGGGAGACACAATTCAGTCTAAAGCCACCCAGCTTCATTCCCAGAGCAAATAAGTCATTGCTACTGCAAAACAAAAAAATTATCTCACCCCTCGCTTCATTCTGTGTGTTTTGACAAATTACTGAAGAACTCCAATTCTTCAGAACCGCATCTATTAAAGAATATTTATAGGCTCCCTCTACATGCAAATCCCCTCCTTTTTACTAAAAAAGGCATGTCTACAAGAATGACTAACTGGAAAGGGTAATACAGGCATCCCTATTTGTAATTACAGCCGCAGTAGAGTGCCATCCTCATGGGTTTGCCTCTTCTTCCAGGGCTCCAGGCATCAGAAAAGAGACACTGAAATTGAAGAAAGCTACTGTGGGACAATTTCCATTTTATCTCAAACTCCAGTGTATTATCCAGGGGACTGATGACTAACTTTATTGCGGAAGTAAAAGCTGGAATGAGATGCTGTAAGGTTGAGTGGGAAGTAGGTAGAGCTGGGTGTGGGATCTTCCCATTAGAACATGAGGAAAGGCTCTGAGTCCTTGTACTGCAGTAAAAGGCTATCAAACAAGTTCTAAAATCCCCAGGAGGAAAACACCATTACCACTTCTTAGCACATGCTGCTTCCTTGCAGTTTGTGCTTGCGCTTATCTAAGGAAACAACTTGTTGACCAATGACAGGCTTTCTAAATTAAAACTAAAGCTAAAACTTATCTCTTAAGTTTACTACCATAAATGCAGTCTTTGGTATGTATTTAATTTACCTTTGTGTGTTAGGATTATGTGAAAATAGACAGATGAACCTTCAGTTATATGAGACACCTGAGTATGTTTCTTTACACCTCAAGGTATGCACCTACTATTAAACTTTATGTAATAGCACAGCATTAAACCAAGGATACAGATTTTTTAAAAGGACATTTTACTGCTTGTGCAGCCTCGTATTTCTCATCTGATTTCTGCTGAGAAGAATTTCCAAGAAAAAAAATCTTCATTATAAAGCTTCAACAAACAACCATATTTTTTGTGTGTTAGTGATAACAATTCAACAGAAGAAGCAGGTCTCTGCAAGTGTTCTGCCTCTGAAGAGCTGAAAATTTGATTTTTCACCATATCAGCTCAAGAAAATAAAAGCCTATTGTAAACCAAGTCAAAGAAAATAAAAGATGTTCTGAAGGCCAAAAAATTTGTTAGCAAACTGATGTTATAAACACTGTATGTTTAACCACACAATGAAACCAGAATGCATGCTGCTTGCTTAGAGACAAGGTAGAAGGATGATAAATGCCTGTACCAAGAGCTGACAGGAGCAGCAGCGCCTGCAAAAGCAGCCAGCAACTATTCCTGCAGTAGCATCCCCCCAACAGGAACACACAGGTGGTAAAGCTCTTTTCAGGTGATTTTCTGTGGAATAGATTCTCCATTCTGTTTCTTGCCTCTATCAGCTCTCTGGCTGGCACAAAATGTACACAAAGCATTTCAAAGTTACAGAGTCTCTTTCTTGGTTGTTACCTGTCCATGAATGTTTACAGTGGTGGCAGGGAAACCTTAAAAGCCCAAAGTATTAAGCTAGAAAAAGATGAATTAAATATTTGTAATTAAGTCTATACAGACTGAAGAAAAGCCCCAAAGGTAGTATACCATCATGTAAAATTTAGCTTTTCCATTTGTGTTATCACACAGTACATTATCACAAGTGAAACCGTGGGGGACACAGGTCACTTCAGATATTGCACATGGATGGGCGTTTTAACAGCTTTTATAAACAATGCTTCTGACATCCAGTAGAGCTAGTACTCCTAACAAGAATAAAAATAATTTTTAAAAAGTCAACAAAATCCCAGCAACTTTTCAAATGTAAATTTAACCTGACAGCGATCTCGTAAAAATGTTGGTAATTTCAGAGTTTCCTACCAAGACCCAAACAGAAATAAAACCAAACTGGGAATAGAAGCACTGATTCATGGGCAAGCAAGGAGAGCTCTCAAACTTTTTAAAAAATTATTTTGTACACTCACAAATGCATTTCATCTGTGTGAGAACTTGAGCAAAGTAACTGAATGCATAATAAAGAAAAACTTTTTTGAGATTATCACAGTTTATTCACCTTAAAGGCTTGATTACTGAAAAATGGATTTCTTAAAAGAAAAGAGAAAAAAACTTCCAAATTATTCATATTAGACAAATAGAACATGATGGTTCATTAATTCAAACAAATTAAACTCTTTAATGTAAGAGCACCAATATATCAGACAGATCTACAAATTTAGCTAGCTAACTTATGTCTACTTTTGTTCCACTGTAAGCATTTAGTTAATTTTTTCTTGCCACTGCCTCATCTTGCAAAGATTTATAGCTCTTTAATTTTTACGCTGCAATGTACTCCCAGATCTCAGTGGAACTATTCATGTCATTAAATGTAGAGAATACACATTCATCTTTTGCAAGAGTAGGGCCCAATTCTCAGACCAAGCTCCAAATTCAAGTAATAAGTCAATATTTAAGCAGAGGAAAAAAGCCTGCCAATTTCCTATATCATTCATTCAGTTACCAGAATGTATGCTAAGGAGGAAAGAAGGAAAAACCCATCCCCATTAGCAGAGCATGTAGGTAAACCACTCAAGGGAAGATGTATTCTGGGTAAAGATTGACAAGTTTCAAGTCTGTGGAAAAATTAAAAATGAATATGTAAAAGAATGTCTGCCTATTTTAAGGTAATTCATACTTTCACCTCAACATCTGAAAATACAGACTATGTTCTGTTACTATTTTTTTTTTCCTTTTGTAGTTATAGGCACATTTTTAATTTAATGGAAATGCAATGAAATGTTAAAGGCAAATGTTACGGTAAAAGCAGAGAGATTAGAAGACCTACATCTTGGAGAAAAAAAATCCTGAGCTAGGAGTAAAGAAAAAGGCTTTTATTCTTCTTCTATGCCTAAATTCACTTCAACTGGCTTCAGTAGTTTAGAAGTTAGGCATCTATGCTGGATTGCTGTTCTTGATTCAGACACCTGACTTTGGGTTCCTGTAGTCCCATTGTAATATCTCGAGATCTAGTCAGTGTCTCCAAGGGGGAGAGAAGGAGAGTCATCTCACCATGAGCAACCATTGGGTCTGGCCATCTGAACAGTGACCTCTAGAGGCTCCACCAGGCATATTTACTGCTTCCCCACTGACTCTAAGAGGTGCCCCGGCACTTGTTCCCGTTGGCGTTTTCTTGAGTGTCTCATTTTGGACCTGAACCACACCCCTCGTTGGTGCCAGTACTTCAGGCTTTTTTCTACACCCAGAGAGAAAAAATAAACCCCTCTCAGAGAAAGTTCATCCCCTCTGAAGCAGGTATAGAAGAATTAGGATATACTGTCTTCCAGGAGGGCCTGCCCGGCTCCCAGCATCACAAGGCGAAGTTTATTGGCTTTCTTTGGAACAGATGTACTGAAGGAGACTCATCACACATTAAAAATAGATGGTGCTATCACTTAAACTTCAGATCAGTGAAATAAATCCCACTACCGGGACTCCCTGAAAAGGCTGGTCCTCAGGATAAGTTTGCTCATCTAAAATGCTATTTCACTTAAACCAGAATTCAGGCAAGCCCAAGGGAGCCTGACTGAATGGCAAGATGAACAGTGGACGTGCAAGCTTGGCTTATGTCGGTGCCCATCAGGAGCTCATTTGTTCTTAAGGAAACCCACCATTTTTGCCTACACCCCATCTCTGAACAAAACAATTTAGTAACTTTGCTAGAAAAGGGATGAGCTTCCTTTCCATTTTCTGAAACTTTTGTTTCATCCTCATTGTTTTAACCCCTGCTACTATTTGATTTCAGCAAAACAGAACTCATTTCTGTTTATTACTATTTAATTTTGTACATGTTTTTTCCCCTCAGTTTCACTGTACTGCTGGGTTCCCCATCCTGCTCTGGGTCTGTAACTAACATCTGTTTCAACAAATCTGGCTGCCCACCATTTCACTTTCTTTTACGGGCTTTGATAATAGCCAGTAAGCTACTTTTCCTCTCGCTGATTGCAGCTGCCCTTTTTTCTTTTCCCTACCTCCCTAGATGTACTGTCTGTATAACTGACGTCACTATGGGGCCATTTTTCCACCTTATGTAAAATCTCCTTCCCCATGCCCTACCCCTTCATTGGTTTTACAGCTGCACAGATATGGCTGGGATTTTTTTATGTCTCAAATCCCAAAGTAGTGCTTCAGATTATGTGCTTAGAAACTAGGAACGAATACTGGATGTATTCTCCAAGCCACAAAACTAATAGACCCTGAGGATCAAATTCCTCCAGAATAGATATAAAAAACTGATGGAAGCCAATGGTTTTGCTGTTTAGGCATGGAGACATGCTGTAGACATAAGAGGGTGATCTGTTTTCCCTGTCTACATCTAACATTGTCATTAAATCATAGAATCATAGAATGGCTTGGGTTGGAAGGGAGCTCAAAGATCATCTATTTCCAACCCCTCTGCTATAAGCAGGGGCACCTTTCACTAGACTAGGTTGTTCAAAGACTCATCCTACCCAGGTGCAGCACGTAACACTTGGTCTTGTTAAACCTCATGAGCTTCCCATGGGCCCACTTCTTGAGCCTGTCCAGGTTCCTCTGGATGTCTTCCTATCCTTCAGGTGGGTCAACAGCACCACTCTGCTTGGTGACATCTGCAAATTTGCTGAGGGTGCACTCAATCCCTTTGTCTATGTCATTAATGAAAATATTAAATAACACTGGTCCCAGTACAGAGCTCTGAGGGTCATTGGGACTCTCATCCGTAGACTGCTGCCCTCTGGATACAACAGTCCAACCAATTCCTTATCCACACAACAGTCCACCCATAGAAGTCATCTCTCTCCAATTTAGTAAAGAGACTAAAGTCTCTCTAAAGTCTCTCTAAAGGGACCAAGTGTCCCCCTCTGTTGTGGGGGACTGTGTCAAAGGCTTTACAGAAGTTCAGATAAATGACATCTGTAGCCCTTCCCTTGTCCACTGATGTAGTCACTCCATCACAGAAGGCCACTGTGTTGGTCAGGCAGGACTTGCCCTTGGTGAAGCTGTGCTGGCTGTCTCCAATCACCTCCCTGTCCTCCACGTGCCTTAGCACAGCTTCTAGGAGGGATCTGTTTTCCCAGGCACAGAGGTGAGGCTGTCAGGTTGGTAGTTCCCAGGGTCCTCCTTTCCACCCTTTTGACTTTTTACAGTCACCTTAGACTTTATCTGACTGGGTGAGTTACATCAATCTCTATTTAATAGTGGCTTCTTCTTGCTAGCTTTAGTATAATTGCTTTGATAAAGTTGCTTTGATATAGTGCACTATACTACAATATACTGTACACTACTAGTAGTTGCAACTTTTATACTGAGTAGTAAGTAATTCTGATTGAGATAATTTGTCTAATCATTTGCCATAATAAATAATTCATTTTATATAAATATATCTGATTTACCATCTTTAATCCTGCAGGACAAGGTTACTTAAACTATTGAGAGTCTGAGGTTGACTGGACCCCGGCTCCTCTCTCAGAAGGAGTTTAGAATGCAAAGAGCTCCTTTCTGCACCTCCCGGTTCAACAACAGGGCTTCTCTACTTCTAACTAACTTTGTCTGAAGCTCCCACTCCTACCCATGACAAAGGCCAGGAAGACCTTTCCATGCCTTGTCAGTAGATTTTCAGGAAGAAGGTTCACTACATTTTGGAGTGATAAAGTCCTGTTTCCAGTTATTGAAATCTGAGCAGACAAAAGTGCAAGAAGACACTGCTGCACTGTGACTTAAGCTGTGCTGATCATCACAGCTCACCACCTGTCTTCATCTCCACATCTGTACTTGAAAAGAGGGACTTCGTAATGAACTATGAACAAAAAAAAAGGCACACATCATAAAACTGGATGGGTGCGGACAGATCCTGCAGCTAAACCAGCTTAGATATTTAAGGCATGCCATTTAAACCATACCAAGCCCCCTTCAAAAAGAAAAATGGTTCAAGGCAAGCAGTGTCTGAACATCTTCTGCAGACGTCGGTGCCAGAGGCATATTTCAACAGTCCAAAAGCCTGCACTTCTGGTAAAGATATGAATTTGTGGTGTGACTTAAGAGAGAGGCTGAAACAAAGGAAATGTTTTTGATGTTCCAAAGTTAGAAAGAAGTTTTCAGGTCTTTCAAATTCTTCACAGTTTATTATCACTTACTGATTAATAAATTGCCAGTTATATAAATGACCATCCAGTGAAACAGATAACTTGGAATATATTTAGATAAGATGAAGCTGCACCTATTCTCTGTACATCGTTTCTGAAGTTTAAGTTAGAGGCAAACTTAACTTAAAGTCCTGGGCCCACTGAATTCATAGAAATTTTATAACTGATCCCTGTAGTGCAACATTTCACCAGCTGTTCTGTTTGTTCAGACAGGTATTGAATTCTTGACTTTGAACTTTGGTTTTTCCACACTAGCTTAAGAGTGTTTCAAATGTACATAAAAAACCTGAAAGGAGGAATATCCACTATGTCCACTGCAGGCATCCACAGCAAAGTCAATTACAGAAGTGCAAGTAAATAGTTTTCAGAAATATTGGTAGTTATATCCCTTTCCAATCTTGAACAAACAAAAAATGCATACTAGTGGTAGAGTACATTCCTGTCTCCTGAAAACTGCTTCCAAGCATGGAAATGTTTTTTTTTCATTCTTATCATTCTTATCATTTTACAAATGCAATATCTCTACAACTGCTACAGTCAAAAGGTAGAAAACCCATGTTGCAATAATGTAAAGAGCAGGTTCTGCCATTTGAATGCTCATATACAACAAGAATTTATTTAAAGAAAAAGGACAGACTGATATTATGGATTGACACATAGGTAATTTGTGATTTCTTAAGAGTTCAAGTAGATATAATATCAACAGAAGTTGAATATTAATGTAGCTTTTTTATAATTTTCCAAAAATAATTATAAGAAATTTACAGTAACTGTAAAAAAATCATCTTTGTGACTTTTACCTGGCACGTTAGTGCTGCTTAGTTGGCAGGCACTAATTTTTTAATCCAAGGTGGTCAAATTATTGTGATTTATGTGACTGTACTCTTTTCATGTAACCACTGTTGAATACCAATCACTTCACAGCTGATACTTAAGTTTAGACTTGGGACAATCCGTATCTCCCACGTGAAACAAATGAGGCTCCAAATGCCTGGATAATTTAATGGTTTTTCTGATTCCTGCATCTCTCATTTGGGGAAAATCACCCTTTCAAGTAATTTTTATGAAGCACTGTTTGCAAATGTAAAGTACATTGAAACTGACAGTGATAAGTGCCTCTAGCAGACTGAAATTACAGATTAGACAAAGATCTTTCATAAGTCTTCATAAATGTGCTCTTCCTTATCTCATCTTAGATAAAAGCGGCAACTACCTGGACAAACAGGAATTTGTTGGATTCTTTTTACTATATCTTTAAAAAATCACTGTCAGTGCAAGGATTGTCTGCTCTACATGGATGACGATCACTATTTTTAGCAAATTACAAGAATTTGGAATAGTAGAAGCAGAGCTGAATCCAGGACTTCAAGTCTTACATAGCTTAGTGAGAATCTCCCCAGAGGAACTGACTACATCAGTATGCAAAATATCTAGTTTGGGTTACAAATAGTCTTATTTAATAACAATATTTTGTCTCTGTCAGTTTGCAGTAAAGCAGCAGTTCTTACTTTTTAGCCTGTGTTTCCATTGCTGGGAGCCATGCAAACACTAAGATTCCTTAAGTTACACCAAAACTGCAGTACTAGCTCAGAAAAAACCCAGTGCTCCCCACACGCCCACCTCTTCTTGGCCCAGTCTGCTTCCCAGGGGAAGAAAGAGAGGGTTGGCAGGAGAACAGGAGAGGAAAGAAAAGGGTAGGGATCCTCCATGCACCCCAAGGTGCTGCCTGGGTGTAGCTGGGAGGCACCCCCAGGAGCTCACAGCTCCCGTAGCTCTGATGTTCCTCAGTACAAACGACAGATGCCCCATAACTCCCGATGAACACATACATTTAAACACATCATCTCTGTAAAACTCCACGTACTGCTGAGGGCGTAGGTTCAGAAGTGACAAGGTTACAGGACTGAGCCCTAAGGACAGCTCAGTGCTGTTCTCATTATTGCTGTCTGTATTGCAGCTGTGATATTGACAGCGATCAGATTGGATCCCTTGCACTGCACTGTGTGAGGATACACAAGATGGCAGTTTTCCACCCAGGAAGGTTTTGTGTTCTAAATTTAAATGAGATCTCCTTTATAAATAGCAACAGAACAATGTCGTTAAATAGTCTCCTTTGCCAGCGTCATGATGATTCCAAATTGCATCAATGGAAGCAGAGAAAATTAACAGCTTTGCCTTAATCTTTTGTGTGTTATATTGGGGAACTTGTCAATATAACTCCATTCCCAGCACTTCTATTCCTGTAATTAGAAGTAAAAAAACCCTCACAAAATAGAATGTCCCCAAAGACAACCTATCTAAACCAGAAATGGCAAGAGAACTAAGTTAAAAAGTTCAAAGTTGATGGTACTGCCCATGGCGACTTCTGAGATTGACTGCGCTTCTTGAAGGAAAACAAAAAAAAACCCCAGAAAACCAAGAATCACACAAGGCAAAAGTAAGAATTAACTTTCTTATTTTGTAGTGGAAGTCCCCTAGAGTTAAATATCGATTCCTTTTCTTTAACAGTTGGATAGATCATGCTATAACACTTGGTTTCAGTGTGCCGCTCGCTAGAAAGTGTTGGTCTCCATTATATACTGAAGCTTACGAAGGCATAGTTAAATGCCATGTAAATAACAAACCACAGTGCATTTTACCAGATGGCTGCTCAAAGGTTCATTGTAGGCATCCAGGAAATCTACAAAGATAGCATTCAGAATGGCAGGAGTTACTAAGTGCACCTCTAGGAGCAGCATCAACAGTGATGCAGGAAAACAACTAAAAAGGGAACAGGTCTGATGTATTACTGCACTACCCTAGTTTCACATGACTCTTATACCAGCAATTTTCCCAGGAATCGGTCCAATTCCATTTTGCTGGACAGAGTTAGAGTGGCTTTAGGCAGAGTAACACAGCAATTAATCAAATTTTCTACAAACTCCCATTATAGATTTCTCCCTGTCTGAAACCAGGAGGAAATATGAGATATCTTCAAAAATAACTGCTAAGAGATATCTTCACAGTGATCAAACATTAAGAAGGAGGAGCAACATGCTTACTGAGGCCAAAAAAAAAGTGGGAAAAGGTACTTTCATTACCAAAGTCGTGACATATAGTAGAGATTTGGGGAGATAAAGCATTTCCTTGCAAAGCAACTACGTGCATATACTCCTAGAGCCTGACTGCTCAGATGCAGAGGTGGACACTGCTGCAGTCTCCATGGAGGGGAGCTGTGCTACATATTAAAATTATAGAAGAACCCGCAACCCAATCCAATATGCCATGCAGGTTGTAAGCTGCCACAGGCTCAGGTTTGCTGGGTAGGCTAAAGCACAGTCACAGGATCAGCTTCTTGCCCATCCAGGAGGCTGCTGGCCTCACTGCATTTCAGAAGGCACCTCGGAAAGGCTGGGATTTGTATTCTTGTTCCCATGCTCTTTTTATTTTTTTTTTAGTTTTTCTTTTTTTTTAATTTAGTTTACTACAAATAGTATATGTCTAGATATGAGAGAGGAATATATAATAGTTTATTCCAATTCCACTACTGGTAAAAATTCTTATTTCTAAAGCATTCTGGTGAAAACAAGTAAAGGCAAATATCAGAGTGTAAAATATATATATCATATATAGGAAGCTTTGTAGGGGAATTTCTGACTTGAAATCAAAGCCAAAGGAAAAGATGCAAAGCTGTGATGGCTTCACATTCAAAGGAAGAGGACTTCTGATAACGGAGAACAGGAGTGAGACTCAAAAAAGGAGGGCTTAATATTATTACCCATACAGCTAAATTTATTAGGGTTAAAAAAATTGTAAAAATGTGAATATGAAATGAGAGACCCTAGAGTGAAGAAAGATGGGAGGAGAGAGTCAGGCTAATTAAATAAGGCAAACTTTAATAAAAGGGAAATATTGTGGGTGGGGGTTCAGAGAAATTAATTCTAGAATTTGGGTGAATGAAGTGCTCTACTTGAAACAGGTGACCTTTGTAAGGGTCTGGTGGGCCATCCACCTGCCCAACCTAAAAAAACCTCACAGCTAAACCCTCAGTTACAGCTGCACACATTCTGAACATAGCCTTTGAGATGCTAGGTATTTTGGGGTTTTCTGATGTTAAGCCTTAACCAGTGTGGAATGAAACATTCCTTCCTGAAAACACTAAGCTGCTCTTTCATTTCTTCAGTTTCTTGTTTTGGGCTTCCATTTGCCCAGAAACATATTATACATCATTATCTAGAGAACATGTAGAACGAGCACAATAGCTTGGAATGGAATGAAATTAAATAGTTATTGCAGTTTGGGAGGAGTATGCATGGTATGAGAAAATGCCAAGGGCTTGGATGGAAACCAACACTGTCAGAGTTTCTATCTGTAATCAGAGTTTTTATTGCTTCATATAATTAAATACACTTGAGTAGTTTTTTAAGGTTAGCCCCTAGGAATTTGGGGCTATCACGTAAAAGCCTTGATGGACCTATAACCTTTGCAGTCGAAGCAAGGAAATAGTAGGCTCTTTGCCAATGCAAAGAAGAAGCAAACTAACTAAAAAATGAAACCAAGCAAAATCAAAACAGAGAAAGTGTGGGGTTTAAGGTTATTAAAAAGAAATAAAATCAAATGAGCTATTAGAAGAGTTCAAATTACAGTGCTTCTATTAAGCCAGTGATGGCAGCATACTCAATGAAGAGAAGCCCACAGTGCATTTAATGGATGTACAGGAGAACATTTTATAAAGTGCTAGCATATATTCTTGCTATAAGAGAATATTCTTACTGTAAAACAAAAAAAAATTTGGAGGGGGTCAGAATCACTGGCCACCACAACCAGGAAACATATATCCTTGTTTTCCATAAGGAAAGGTGGGCTTTTTATGGTTCTGTGATGCAAATGTTATTTGAAATTTACATACTTCTGATAATGACTGCCTGTATTCTGCCTTTTTTACATGTTTTTTGTCTTTTTTTTGAAGGAACAATCTGGCAAATTTTAATAGCAAGCTTCAGTTTTCAGGACAAAAGCACCCAATCATGTGTTTTTTATGCATAATGAAAGGATACCTTTTAGTCTCAGAATGTTATCCAAAATTAAACAGGACTACAAGGTGCAAACTAATCCAGGCTTGACTTCTCAGTGCCAACACTCATTTGTGTATCATGTTTAAAATGCATGGGCTGGAGTGAGAATGAAACAGATTTCAGACATTGCTAGATACATGTGTGATTATGCACATGATAAATCTCCCCAAAATTCAAAGCCACCTTCAAATAAAAGTCATGAATGCAAACCATGCAACCCACATGTGAATCTCTTCCCACAAAAGACAGAAAAGAAATGAAAAAGTAATAAAAACTCTCCTAGTTCTTGTGACATTTTTGGGCCCATTCACAAGGCTCATTTTAACTTTGTAACATTAACCTCCATAAAGATGCCTCAGAAGGGAAAGGCATTCTGTTTTAAGCAGCAGGGATATAAAGGAAAGGAGCACAGGGAATTCATAAGGAATGAGCTGTATTAACCTTTTCTATCTCTAGTCTTTCTCTTTTCTCTTAAAAGAAAGAAGGAGATTCCAGGTTAACAGCTTCTCCATTGGTGGTACTACCTCATTCCTGATCCTAAGACTTTTAAATGTCAACCCTCACAGATTAGCCAGTATTAAACAGGTAAGGAGTAAACCATACTAATTTCCATATGTGCTATTTTTTAATTACCATTTTCATCAACAAAATCTTCCATTTTCTAATAATTTTTTAACAAATCTGTAACTGGTTAAGATGACCAAGTTATCTGATTTGTAGCAATTTCCCTATTACTTTGGAATTCCCAAATCAAATTGTGTTAACTGGTGAACTTTAACCACCATAAATCAGAAAACTCTGGTAAACTGGGACATGCATTGCAGTTTCTTCCACCCACAAATACCAGTAAGACTCCTGGGAGTCCTACAAAACAAACCTGAAAGGAATAATCTCTCGTGAGTTATGGCCAATATTTCAGTTGCAGGTGGGAAAAGGGTGTGGAATAGGCTTGGGCTTCCAGAATTGCACATTTGTCAACAATAGGAAAAAAAGGAGAGAGAGAACATCATTTTGGCTAACCAAACCATCTTTAAAATACAAAGCAATTTCCTCGTCAAAACTGGCAGCAAGAGAACAGAAAACACTGTATTAACAATTTTAAATCTATTAGGAACAGCTGAAAACCAGCACATTGAGAAGATATTTGCTAAGAGTAAGCCAAAGATGATTGTGATGGCAAGTAATGAAAAACTGAAACTGCTTCCATACAAGGAAAATTATGTTCAATTCACTAATTCCATAGGTTTGCTCAATCTTGATAAAACTGAATGGGAAACTGCTCACAGACAAGATAAAAAACATGATGAAATTTACTTTTGTGTAGCCAATGCTCACGAGCAGGCCCCCTGTAGGGCTGCTTATAGGACTAACAATCAAGAGACAGCCCCCTTCCAGATTCATTAAAGTAAAGCCTCACAACAAAACTTGAAGTAAACCAAACCTTTTTCTTCTTACTTCAGAGCCATTTTACTTGTAGTTTCCACCCCAAACTTTTCCCTGCTAAAGAAAGAATTAGTGAAACTCCATAACAGTTTTAATATCTTGACAGATTTGTAAATATTCAAAAGCTTTAAATGAAGAATACAATTACAGTTCTCATGATCAGGTAAAAGAGCCCACAAACCACTTCAGTTCCACTTAATTTTTACTGCAAGTGGACAATGTCCAGCACAGGAAATCCTGGTTACTGCTGCTGACCACGACTATTTCCGCTGCATTGGAAAGCTGCTATAGACTGTAAGGATCTTAAAGGATTAGTGGAAATAAATGCTTTGAGATATGAGTAAGTTGGGAAGTTGCTGCAAAACTAATGCCACCTCACAAAGCAACATTTCACCTATACACAATATAGTTGTGTATGCATAACTACATGAAAAGTGAATTGTGCCAAAACACCAACTTGATCAGACTACATGAAGAGTGTTTCCCCGTGAAACAGCACAATATAAAGAGCAATATGGAGGTAAAATAGTACATAGACACCACAACAAGCACCGTACAGAAGAGTCCACCTACCGTGTATGATTTCAGTCGAAAGTTGTTTCTTCTTTAATCGTCTCCTCCCTGAGGCTTTGTGCATATTGAAACACATGAACGTAACCCCCAAAAATGCCTAGCACAATGCAAATGCTAGCAATTATCTGTTTCTTTCAATTTTGTTTAGTAAAAGAAGTAAAAAAATCAGTTATGTTCTTTTTCATCCACCCTGCACCAGATGAGTCCTGCAAACACCAAAAGGCATCTTTCTTCATGTAACAGGTTGGTAGAGAATGCAGACAACTCAACAACCAAGGCAATAAGAGCAAGAATGTGGGAGCCTGAGTGGAGCAGAAATAGAAATTGTATCAGTCACACACAGCGAGCAAGAACACTCAAATACCAAGTTGGTAAAAAGGTCATAACCCATGTCATGTATGCCAAAGCAGGAAAGTGAAGGACTTTTCAAATCCAGCGGAGTACAGCCATGGCCTTTGAAGGAGAGAGACTACCATGGCTTCTATGGTAGAAGAACAGACAGTACATTTGTATCCGCACCCCTAGACATGTGAGGCTTTTAAGAGTCTTTTAAGTAAAGCTGTGTAAGTTTCTGAGAGTCTTGGGAAGAGTGGATTGTTTATGGGAAGGGAGGAGTTAACAGGGAGGGTGGCCTGGGCTGGAGGAATGTCGGGCAGCTAGTGAGAGCAATTTGAAGATAAGAGCAGGGCATTAGGGGAGGAAAAAATGCTGTGGGGATCATGCTGGGGAATACAAGGCCGGGGAATGTACCTTTGCTGCAGAAGGGCTAAAATCTGCTGCTGCTAGAGGAGGATGGTGAGGGTGGGAGGAAAGACCAAAGAAGGAAGTTTCACATATCACAATGTGTGGGGGAAAAAAAAATTGAGTTGGCTAAGGCTAAGGTAACTGTTACAAGTGGTGCTGGAGAACACAGAGAAGATAGGAGATGGGAAGGTGAGGATCACAACTCCTACGTGAAGATAACTGAGAAGCTTACACAGAAATGACAGGTGAAATGGGTAAAGCAGTACAAACTAGAGGACAGCTAGCAAAGCAGAGTCTTGATGACTGGCACAGAGGGGCTTGGAATGATCCCTGTGCACCTGGTACTGCTCCTTGGGAAAACAAGTCATGCTGGTTGACCAATGCAGATCAAAATCACCTGCCTGAAACAGCCTGTGCATCCACAAAATGGTTCAGGTGCAACCCACAAGAAACACCACCAACAAATGAACTGTGCATATAGCCAGAGTTGAGATGTGTTAAAGCAGCTGGAAATGGTGTCTACAGGGCTTTGTTTGAAAGAACAAAAGCCATATGGGTCCAGAGTCACATGTTAAAGCAACATTGTCTGTGGACAGTATTGTCTGTGGTCAGTATTGTCTGTGGTCAGTGTTGTCTGTGGTTATTAGACAGGTACCAGAGGGAGGTGCAGTCCAGTTATGGTGAGCTAACATTCAAAACTGTAGCGCTGGAGGATTCACCCATCCCTTGCACATGATTGCGGGTCCTCTGAATCCTGCTAACATAAACAATCTGGATTCAGGAGGGCAGGCTGGCAGGGCTGGGAATACTCTCCAGGAGGGAGGAGAGCCCAAGGAACCTAATAAAAAGGAGAAGGCAAATATGTACAAAAGTAAATGATACAAGCAGTTTTAATGCTTACTAATACAGACCCTGAAGATATACAAGCAAGGCCTCTGTAAAGTAAAGACAAGATGGACCCCTGCAGTTCTGTGTATGGGGCTTGACTGCAGGAGGACACAGAGTGTTCTTTTGTATTTTTATTTTTCCAAGAATGCTGCATGAGCCACAAAGATGGAATTAGAATTAGAATAATTGAGTTTCAAATTAAAAATGGAGTGCCCGGCAGAAGATACAGCCAAATGGAAAACGAAATCACTAACCACCTTCGTGCATAGGTCAGCAAAACTGTATGCTAGAAATCAAAGAGAAGATCTCAAGAGTCAAGTGTTGAAACCAAGAGCAGGAGATCTCCAGCAACATGAAAGCAACACTTGCAGCTCCACTATCCGAGGAATATTTAGACTTTAAGATTGGGCAGGACCACTTGCTCAACCCTCTGGGAGACAGCAGATTAAGGTATAGTTAGCCAGGAGATACTTCTAGCACCAGTCCTAGTGTAGATGTAATGAGTGGTTCTAGTGTGTTGAGAGAGTTTGGTGCTGTTACTGACGTCTTGAAACACACTGGGTGCCTGAGAAAAACAACATAGTCTTTCGGTAGGGGTGATGGCATTGTATTCAGCAAGACAGAAGAAAAATGACAGTTTAAGCAATTATCTCTGCTTAGAAAATAGTCTTATTCTGGATCTCAGTAATAATTGTTCGTACAGGGGTAATGCAGCAACAGAAAGCCCTGTAGCGATCTTGGCTACACAGTGGTGAGTGACAGTGAAAGCAGCACTTGAAACACCCCAGGGATGAGTGGCAAGAGAAGTTTGTACAGATACGCTCAAGATAAATTACTGTAGAAGGATTAATACATTTATGTTAAGATCCAAAACCACAGAAACCACATGAATGTCCAAGTGAGGCTGAGAAAGTGTTGTGACCCACTGTTATTAGCCCAGTGGTTATGGAGTACTAGTTCAATGACCCAGCTTATATAATTAACCAGTGTATCAAAGAGTGATGAAAGGATCTGGAGTCTGGTTTTCAGGGCAGTAAACACTGTCACTCCACAAACAGCACCTCGTGCTGTTAGACTGCCAAAACCCATGGCCACAGAATTAAAAGGACAAAAGCAGCTTTCAGTCACGGGCCTAGAAATCTACATTTTTAATTTGGTCTGTTCTTAGGCGTGATTTTTTTTCCCCTTTTCCCTAAAAAGTAGGGCTGGTATAAGTTTGTTTCTGTATTTCAAGGGAAAATGTCAATATGAAGTCAATATGACTTCACGTGAATTCCTTGAGTTTCACAATGGTATTCCAGTATGCCAAGACATTTCACATCACTTGAATGTGTGAAAAATTAATCCATGAGTGAAGGAGAAGCAAAGTTTCATAGATGCTGTAGTAAATGTCCATTGGTTTTGTTGAAAAACTTTACTTTTCTTATAACTGGGACTGTTCATATATCGTTCATACACACAAAATTATGTGTTAAGCTAGTAAGGAACAATAGATAGAGCATTCAGCACTGCCCATAACTCATGTGACTGCTAAAGGAGTTTAATGCATGATTTATACTAGGAATAAAAACCCTTAACAACATTTGAAACTGACAACTGAAATATCTCTCTAAATTACTCTTCTGTGTTTAGGAGCAGGAAAAGAATTTTATACAGTAAATTGTTTAAAACTCTTTTTTCCAAAGTTCATACACCATGAAAAAATATCAGTTTTTCCCTATCTTTTTTCAGTATAATAATCATCAGCCTTGGATGACTTTTTATCACTAGATGTTGATACCAGCAAACATCGTGTGCAGGAGTTAGGTATTGAAAATAACAATTTGGCTTTTTGTAAAGTAATTGTCGCTGCAGTTACCTGAATGGCTGCTTGATAGGAACTGCGTGCAACCTACCCAGGTTTCTGCTTTTCCAGAACTGATTCCTGTGGAGTTACAACCCAAACTTCATCTCAATGGCAAAATTAGACTGGAATATTTTAAGAATTGCAATGTTAGTGTAACTGAACAGCTTAAAAAATCAGTAATAGCACCTGTATTTTAGCATTTGAAATTACTAAGAGTTTTTAAAATAGCACAGAACGAAAGCCAGCTTAAAGGAAGCAAGCTAGTAGTAATATTACAGTGACAGTTGAGTTTAAATTGCTGGTTTATCCCTATTTTCATTCAAATCTTTCTCAAAGGCTCTGTGAACTGCTGGACCACAGAAGGGACAAGGACAGCAGTGAAAAGTTGAGCCTGCCTATGTGAAGATGATCCTCTGTTGGACAAACAGGAGCTGCCAACTGCAGTTTCTCTTTCGGGCTGACCCCACCCATCACTTCCTGCTCCTTTACTGATGTCTTTGACTCTCGCTTCTTTAAGAGAGCGGTAATAGAGCCAGGAATACATGGTTGCAGTGAGATGGCATCATAGCACCCCTGTGGCTGCACCGTGGAAGACATTTACCCGCGTGGGTGGGGGAAAAGAGGAGACACACGAGCATTCATGCTGTGGGTCACGGCATTTGCAGGTGGCCAGACGCTGGGCTGCAAGCAGAGCATTTGCCCTCAGCATGACAGATCCTCATGGGCTGTGGGAAGCTTTGTGAAGGCACCTGGGGTTTCCTGGGCTTGCCTCACTGCCCCTGTCTGGGGGACACAGTGAAACAGGAGGATGACAGACGACTAGCTAAAAAGCTGCTACTTATTCAAAAATCCACGTACATATTTAGGGTAAACTTTAATGACCAATGTTTCCCTTTCTGCTATTTTTCTTTCTCTGCTGAGCTGAAGGACAAGAGTGTCTCTGCTAAGAAGTGAAGGCAACTGGGCATGGCTGGGGAAGAGAGTAGTCTTCCGTGCATCAGCAGGTAAGAGGGCTTTCAAATGTCAGTATTCTCATCCCTAATGACAGCCTCTTTGAAAGGCTGGAAAAGCCTCAGCAGCTCGATGCAAAGGGAGGATTCTTTCCTATTCATCCAAGACTTCACAATACCATGCTTTGGAAAAGCAGAAAATAGTTTTCACTTACAAAATAATTCTTTCTGTGGTTTTCTGAATCACAGACAAAGGAAAACTAATAAGCTAGACCCACTATTCTCCACACTATACAAGAAAAAATCTTACGAGGTAAGGGCCACTGGTGATTTCAAGAGTTGATCTGTGATCAGGTACAGAATGTTGGGTCTGTGTTTCTTCACCCCTCATGTAATTGTAATAGCAATGACATAGCCACTGCACTTTAATGCTGTCTTGGTGATGAATGAAATGAAAAGAACTGCCAGCAAAACCTGAATCTTCTGTTCTAGGGACACCTTGTTTCTTCAGTGGTTTTAAACCTCAAATGTTAAATGCATTAAGTTTAATCAAATCTGTGAAACAGCACTTCCAGAGCAAAGTTTGTACTGGAAAAGAAAGCTGCCTGATCCCTTCTAAATACATTAAAGTCAAATCACTCTGGAAGATTATAGCAACCAGGAGCCTAAAAAATCTGTCTGCTCAATAAATATCCTTGAAGACAACCATACAGAAATTTTCAAGCTCTTCCATCCCATACAAAATACTGCTTAATGTACTGAAGGAGAAAAAATGGTTTAAATGAATCTTCATTAAAATCTTAATTACTTAAAATACATTTGATTTTCATTAATTTTCTCTGTTAACAATTATGAATGTTTATTCTTTAATTATATTTATTTTTATTGCTTCATATGTTTTCCTGATTAATTCACCTTGTGGTGTTTATAGGCTTAAGTGTAGGCTTCACCACAGGACCTCTTCTGGTCCTGCTATCAGCTGTGAATCCCAATCTCTCATGCACCACCAGCTAGCAGTGTAAGGGCAGCTTGACTCCAGATATCTTTATTCACAGAATAGAAAGCATTTGATGAACTCAAGATACTTCCACCTGCTCTCTGATTTTGAACCTTCACATTGTGTGTGTACACAGTGCAGGCTTTTATGCCAGATGATGATAAAGATGTTCAATAGGCTCCTGTTTTAATAGAAGTTCAAATCCTACATCAGCAGCAGAAGTATAAAGTCCACTGTAATATTATGGTAAAATCCATTATTTAACCTTAGGATTTCGTATACTGCACCACTTGAGCTTTACCATTGCAGTCTATAAGGTAATAATAGTCTTTTCAGTGAAATTGCAGCCTTGTAAAGCTCTGCTACATACACAGTCTTCTTCACTGTAATACAAGATTTACAAAGCAATATGTAGAACTGAAACATTTTAAAACCTGATGAGGATGTTTGAAGCAACAGAGCACTTTACAATAGTTAATGGTAGCAGATGGATGACAAAAATGAGTCATGATAATACTATTTTTCAGTAGAGGTGTGGGCAAAACAGATGTTAAATCTCTTTTTTCTTAATGCTCAAACAGATATTTTTTTTCCAGTGTCTTCTTTAACCCAGATCTCTTTCCAGTACAAATTCCATTTGCTCCTGCTGCTCTCTGCACACGAGGGCAGGTGATGCTCCCTTACTCCCAGTCTGCTCACCACTAACCAGGTTGGCTTTCTCATGGGTTTGCAGGTCCTCACATGCACACAGGTTGCCCAGCACAGGAGCAACAGCTTATGGTGTTGACCCAAACTGTGTGTCATGCTTTTGTGTCCTTTCCTGCTCTCACAACCCAAATATTTAAGAGGAAAAAGGAAAACATTGTCCTGGTCTGCCCAGAAGCCAAGGAACAGCTGCCTAGTGGTGTCACAAGCCACCTCACCAGCACCTCCCTCCCCTTCTCTTGCAGATGCTTTATAGTATCAAAGAAGGTCTGCTTTCCTTGTTCTATAATACCCTCTGCATGTTAATAACCACAAGTCACCCTTAGGTCAGCAATGAAAGGAAACAATTTAGCAGTGAAGAAATGGCTGATCCAAACTGTCACATTCTCCTTGAGGACAGTGAGTTTTGTAACTTATTGTTTGGGGTTTTCTTGGTTTGCATTGTTTTGTCTTTGGAAGCAATGCCCATATTTTGTATTCCTCATGTCTGATGTGAAGTAGCAGTAACTTGATATGAAGGACATCTTGAAATATTCTGCCTTTGTGAATATGAATGTAGGAATCTGCAGAAACTGTGAATGAACATTTACAACAAACTGTGAGCCTCCTACTGATGCACTCAAATACAAAACAGGAGGCGAGAGAGAGAAGGAAAAGAGATGAATTTGTTTTCCTAGCAAACAGCTGTCTTCTTTAACAGAAGAAACTAAAAAGAAAACAGTGTGTGAAGAGGCCAAAAGCTGCATTAATTACAGTATTTTTAGATGCTACAAGCACAATTTTGATAAACACTCTAAACTGTGAAAAAAATGTACTGTCAATGCAATTAAGTCTTTTTCATGGTGCAGCATCATCAATGCATATGCCTGCTGAGAATATATTGTAGGCTGTGCAATGCAGTTTCCCTTTGATTAATGATTCAAGGCAATCAGTAGGGACCACACCAGCTCCTGGGGGATGCCACAGCAAGCAAGCACAATGTCATCATTTAATTTCTTCTCTTGACCTACATTACAGAGTGAAGACTCAGTCACTATTAAGGGCCGAATTCCAGACGTGGTTATAGAAAAGCAACTCCCACAGGGTTAAAACTAACACATATGTAGCTTAGGAGAAATTTTTTTGTTGGAGAGATTAATTCTTGGGTATTTGGAGGGATGTTATTTATTTGTTTATTTAGATCAAGTGCAGGATATGGGAAGGTGACAGACTAGTCCTTATGCTAATTTTAACGGCCAGGCTGCTGCGAGTTACTCATACAAGAAAAGCAATTCCTCTAGCCAGGAAAATGCCAGATCCTGTTTCTTAGTTAGTTAGTATTCGTATTTAGCGAAAGTATGGCATTAGAGCTGGTGTTCTAGCAGGATACACCTAAAAGTCAGCCTGAAATAATCTTTTTGCTGGAGGCACCCAGTAGTGGCATCAGTCTGTCAGCCGCATTGCTCTCCTTCAGTGACATGAAGTCCTTCATTTCCCGCCAGTGGGCAGTGACCATATTATCTCGTGAAGAATTCAGAGCCGAGTGAGGTAACGCAGCAGATTCGGTTTTATAGCCTTCAGCACTTGGAAAACACTAAGTTCAAAATGCTATAGCACCTCCGTCAAATATCATTTTCTACTGTTTGGGAAGCAAAACTGTCCTCTGCTTCCTGAACCAGCTCTCTGTACAGTATTTATTCTTGCCCAAGGACTCAGTTATTGTCTTCAAGTACGTCATTGTTTCAAGCAAGGATAAGTGAAAGGCCAACATTAGCAATGTTGCCAACAGCAGAGTTACTCTGACATGCTGAAATTTTCTACAGTGAGGGTAAAGCTCATCTGCACTAGAGGCATCATTTTTTCCAGGGCTAAGTGTTTGGAATGCATTTCCCGAATAACAAAAGGGCATCTCTATGGGCAAAAGCTATTTTCAGCTTTGACTTCATTTATAAACTCAAAGCATGTCCACTATTTTCATTTTTCCCAAAAGGGATAGATGCAAGAATAGATATGATGGATGCTAGTCACAATACTTGCTGAACTCCAGAAAGCTTCCCAGACACTTCAGAATGAAAATTTACATGACATGAAATGGAACAAAAGAATATAAATGCTTTGATACATGAGATTGCAGATAAGGATAATTCTGGCTGTAGTGGAAGTTGTCAGTTTAAGCAGCTTCACTGGGTTGTTAAACAGGAACTCACCTACCAGTGGAAGCTTAATATTTTTGCTAAGTAAAACTACTATAAAACTTTCTGCTTTTCTTTTCTTTAAAGGTAATAATTTAAATCCCTATGATGTTGCTTTTGAAATGTGGTCTGCAGAGTCATGTACACTGAAAACTGACTTCAAATCTGTGAATTGCCACCCATTAAGTGCTTCCTCTGAGTAGAGTCATAAAAAAGATCCAGAAAAAAACAGCACACTCTGTTCTTAGGAAGCCCACAAGGACCCACTTCTAGCCTAGTATAAAATAATTCAGGCAGTACTACTACTACTCTGTGGAATGTCTACTAAATTTGAAACTGACCAAAACTTGCAAAGACATGTATTATTTGTAACATTAACAAAAAATTTGTATTTTCAACTTTCAATGCATAAGAAAGTTTATTTTAAATTTTCTAAGTCGCAGCAGCTGCTGAAACATCTTTTATGTAGTTATAGGTTGTTCATCAGCTGTCATGGGCTGCCATAGCTTTCCTCATCTTCAAACCAGATAGTTTGGTGCCTGCACCTTTCCAAATGGAATGGCACATAAAGCTTACTGTCTCACACAAACTGAATTAATCACTTAATTATTAAGCTTTATATGTTACACAAAACTAGCATTTCTATTGCTGAATCCATTTAACTGGTATTTACCTCTTAAATTACTACCATATCTCTTCTGAGCTACTTAAGGGGAATTAAGTTCTTTTATAAGCATCAAGCATAAAAATACAACTCTCATCCTTTTTTCCCCTTCCTCATGTATCTATCTCTCTTTATGTAAAGAAGTGTTCCATTCTTCCTGAAAAGAGTAAAACTTTTAGTCCTCAAAATGTGGATTTCAAAATCCTTTAGGCACCTGGAACTGTGCTTCCAAGCTTAAGCAGAACTGGTGGAAGCCCAGGAGAGTTAAGGAGTAAAGTTACTTTATTGGCAGACAATCTCTATTCCAAGGATTTCACTTACTCATTAACTATTTCACATAAAAATAAATCCTTAGACCAAGCACAAGAAGAAATTTATCCCATTTCTGTTGGCCTCCCCTTGTGAGTCCTACCAGCTAAGGACCTCTGTCCTCAGAAATTAAAAGATTTAATTGGACCACTTTCAGCAGGAGGAAGGAGAGCAAACCAATCAGTCTACATCACAGACCTCTATTCCCTGAAGACATACTTTAGGCACTTAAATCCCTCATTAGCGAGACCTCAAATGTATATTTTGTAATTGGAAAAATAACTGAGAAGCAGCCAATCTAAGTTTAAGAATAAACTGGCTAGTCTTATTTTAAAGAATGTAGGATTAAATGATCTTTAGAAGACCTCCTCTTGCTACTCTGACTGTAGAGAAAATCTGGGTGTATCCCTGGAGCAAGAACCCCTTTCCCTGACTGCTGTTGCTGCTGCCTTCCTGTCTCATGTTCTCATGTCTACACTCATCCTCCCAACAGTCACTGGGACTGGAGAAGCACAATTTGATAAAAATCAAAACCGACAAACTATCTACCTGATCAAGTGCCTCAATGTCCTTAGAGACCAAAATTGAAGGCCTAAACAGGAAGAACATAAGACATTAGTGACGACCTAGGTAGGATGGCGGCACTAACTGCTATTCCATGGGAGATTGGAGGCAGAAAGGGGAGGAAATGGGAGAATAGTTATTACCCTTATGAAGATTCACACTGGTACGTGACACAGAGATCACATTTTCACAAGGCCATCGATAAGTACATCTTGAAGCGGCTGTGAAGGCAGTCCACAAACCAGGACACTGCTCTTAACCTTGTTCTCCCTATCACATGTGACTTGGCTCAAAAGTGCACATGTGAATCAAGATAAACTCTGTCCTTACAGGAACAAAAAAGCCGAAAAGATACACCACAATTTTCCTCTATGTCAGGAGGTAGAGGCACACAAAGACAATGAAACTTGTTTAAAATGAGCAGCTAAGAGAATAAAAACCTGACAGCCAGTGTGGAGATTGTTGAATGAGCAACACTGATGAATGCATACCACAGATTTTTTTTATAAGTATTTTTAGAAAGGGTGGAAAAGTCATGAGGACTGAAGAGCAGGTTAGGGAGGTTATTAGAAACAAGAAGGCAACCATCAGAAGGCTCAAGCTGTGTCAAACCTAAGAAAAAATGAAATTATCATGAACCCTGGCAGATTAAATGTAAAAACATAACCAAGAGGGCCCAAAATAGGGTTTGAAGAGCAAATGTCAAAGGGAATTAAACTAAATATAAAATCTTTCTTCAAACACATCAGTAGCAAGAACTTTGGCAAAGTCTGTAAGGCCAACAGTTGATCGAAGTACTCAAGAGCAACATGAGAAAGGACAGAATTGCAAAGAATAAAATAAGTTCTTCGTGTTAGTGTTCACTGTAAAAAAAAACTGGGCAGAATTCCATGCAGAAATTCTTATTTTGGGTGGACTGTATAAAGGAGACCTCTGACTTCTGTATCATATTTTACAGTTACCTTAAAATGATGGGTAGTAAGCTGCAAAAACCCTCTAGTAGAATGTAAGCAACTCTAAGAGAAATCAGGGATGAAATCAGTATTTACCAGCAGTAGTGAGTAACCTTTCCGTACAAAGCTGTCAAAATACTTGGAAAGGGTAAATGCAAGCTGAGTTTTTCAAAGCTGGTTAGATAAGTAGATTTGCATACACAAGCAAAAACAACAGAGGTGGTGAAGGATCAGGAGCACAAGTCTTATGAGGAGCAGCTGAGGGAACTAGTGTTGTTTAGCCCGGAGAAAAAGAGACTAGGAGGGGTACCTTATCATTCTCTACAACCACCTGACAGGAGATTGTAGCAAGGTGGGGGTCGATCCCTCCTCCGAGGTAACAAGTGACAGGACAAAAAGGAAATGGCCTCAAGTGGGGCCAGGAAAGGTTTAGATTGGATATTAGGAAAAAATTTCTTCATCAAAGAGTCATCAAGCACTGGAACAGGCTGCCCAGGGAAGTGGTGGAGTCACCATCCGTGGAGGTATGTAAAAGACGTGCAGATGTGGCACTTAGGGATATGGTTTAGTGGTGGAATTGGCAGGGTTAACCTTATGGTTGGACTCAATGATCTTACAGGTCTTTTCCAACCTAAATTGTTCTCTGATTCTATATAAGGAAAATTCATAAAGGTTGATTAAAGAACCCTTATATTTTAAGAAAAAGAGATATAATTTCATCCTCATCAATAAGAATATGACTAATCTATTTGTGAATACTTGAAATAATAGTTTAGGCTGTGGTGTATGAATTTCAGCCCCCATGTCCCTCACAGCACACTCCTTCAGACACTGATTTTAGATTATTATTTCAATGGAAGATTAAATGCAACAGGTTACAAGAAAAGAATATGTTATCATTCAAAACAAAATAAAAATACTGTAATAAATAGACCCAAAATACCTGCCTGAAAATAGGCTGTTCAGAATCTTTGAGGTAATTTTAATGTCTTTCCTTTCATGTGTTGGAGTGCCTGCCTCTAAACTGCTTGTTCCTTTCATTGGTGCAGGTTTACCTAAATGACCTGAACTTTGAAGAAAATTTACTAGAAATTACCTAGCAAAGAGATAATTTTTTTTGTGTTTTGTACTTTGCTCCTATTCCCAATATGCTGAAAGATTGTACTTCTCAACATTTATACAGCCTTTTCAGAGCAGTGCTTTCAAAGTGATATTGCTCACCATTTGTACCCAGACGTCTACTTGTATGGACGAAGGGGATGTCAGAGCCCATACATTTTCCAGGAAGAATATTCATCCCCTTTCTTTCCCCTGAACTACGCACGTTGGACTTTTCCTCTCAGAAATTTGAGCGAGATCCATCTTATCTAACTATAGCTATCTATAAGTTTCATTCTTATATTTTGTCTTAAAAATATCAGTATTCTGTAAGTCTAAGGATTCATCTGATTTTGTATTCTGTTTCTATCAATGGCTATAGCCACCTGCTTGATGAGAGTAAAAACAGGGACAACCACATAGAAACACAGAATGGTGTGGGTTGGAAGGACCCTTTAAAGACCATCTAATACAGCTCTGCTGTGGGCAGGGACAGTTTTTACTAGATCAGGTTGCTCAGAGCCCCATCCATAACCTTACCTGAACATGATTCCCCTGAGTACTTTCCTAGCTTCCATATGTTTTCCACTCGGACGATTTACAGAGCCTGATGTGATTTCTGGGTTACTAACCCCCAACAGATATTTCTTCCAAACACTTTTCCATTTCCTCCTAGAGACCATGTAACCTTTAATCACTCACAACACTGCTTATCATCAAGCTCCTTGGTTCTGATTCCAGTCCCATGAAGAACTTTCTCTTTTTTTTCTGTTTTGTAATGGGCTTCTCAGATTAATTTCATGCCCCTAGTTCTTGTATTTGAAGAGGCAGCATGCAGTGTCTCCTTTTGCCATGGCATTCATGATTTTAGAATTATTATATGCCTGTCTCCTCCATGTCCCCCATCTCCATGTCATCTATTTGTGTCATCTGCTGTGGGTTAACCTTGGCTGCCTGTTGGGTGCTTGCCAAGGTGCTCTATCATTTCCCTCCCCCTAAAAAAGACAGGGGAGAAAATTTAAAAACAAAAAAAGCTCATGGGTAGAAATAAGGACTGGGAGAGATCACACTTCAGTTTTTGTCATGGGAAAAACTTTACTTGACTTAAGGAAATTAATTTAATTTATTGACAATTAAACACAGTAAGACAGCAAGAAATACGATAAAATCTAAAAACTCCTTCTCCCCCTCTCCGTTTTTTCCCAGGCTTAGCTTCCCTCCAGACGTCACCACCTTCTTCCCTGTGAGCAGAGTAGGGAGACAGGGAATGGAGGTTTCAGTCAATTCCTCATGCATTGTCTCTGCTGCTGCTTCCTCCTCCCACTCTTCAAGCATGGGGGCACTCCCATGGGATACAGTCCTTCATGAACTGCTTCCCACAGGCTGCATTTCTTAGCAAACTCCTTCCAATGGGTGCAGTCCTTCAGGAACAGGCTGCTCCAATGATAGCTCCCCTTAGGGTCACAAGTCCTGCCAGAAAACCTGCTTGATCATGGGCTTTTCTCTCCGTGGGTGCACAGGTCCTGCCAGGACCCTGCTCCAGCATGATCTTCCCATGGAGTCACAGTCTCCTTTGGGTACCCCACCTGCTCTGGCATGGGGTCCTCCAGATATCTGCTCCACCATGGACCTCCATGGAGTACAGGTGCTCACCACAGACTGCACCATGGGCTGCAGAGAAATCTCTTCTCTGGTGCCTGGAGCACCTCATCCCTCACGTTCTTGATGTCTTCACAGCTGCTTCTCTCACATATTCTCACAGTTCTCTCCCAGATGCTGTTTCCCAGCAGTTTCTGCCCTTTCTGAAATACATTATCCCAGAATCACTGCCATCATCACAAGAGGGCTCGGCCTCCAGTGGCAGGTCTGTCTTGGAGCCAGCTGGCATTGGCTCTATCAGACACAGGGGAACCTTCTGGCGTCTTCTGAGAGAAGCCACCTCTGCACTTCGCCCTGCTACCAAAACTTCGCCATGGGAACCAAATACATATGGCCAGCCCCCCAAGCCACAGCTTGTATGGAGGCTGTTCCCTGCCTTTGACTGTTCATTGGTTTTTCCTGAATATTTCCTTTTCTGCAACATGACCTTTTTGACAAGAGGGAATATGAACCATATGGTGTTCAAGCTATGGGTGAACCACAGATCTGTACACATACACTTTGTTCTTTTGTAGTTTTCTGTTATTTTCCCATAAATTCCTAGCACTTGATACTTTCTGATTGTTACTGAGATGGTAGGTCCATAAAAATAACTGTCATAATCAATAATGTCTCTTGAAATCATTGGTTTTCCAAAAAAAGAAAGTCTTTTTCCAGTCTTCTTTGCTAAAATCTCCATTTATAAATCTCCATCTATACCTCTGGTTTTGATTAAACATATATTTACTGAATATTTGGGATGAAAATTAGTAGTAGTAAAAAATTAACAATAACAAGAACGTTGAAGTCATTTGCATGGATCTTGCTTGTGTAAACAAGCCCTACAAGTAAAGCATTACTTTTTCCTCATGTATTAATTCAACTTTTATCACACAGCAAAAGGCAGAAAGGCAAGAAATTATCATAAAAAATAAGAAAAACATTAATTTGCCTGTGACCAAGCCAAATACTTGCCTAACACCCTGACTAGGATACATTTACTGCCACCCTGAACCTATAAGAAGCTCTCAGCAAACCAGGTGATGCTTGGTATGCCAACCAGTTGGGCCTAGGGATGCTATAATGAGTCTGAAGTTTTACTTTTCCCTAGGGAAATATAAATCCTGCATGCATTCAACTGCTGTATTTCTGATACACGTGTTTGCATAGAGAAGATAATGAGATATTTATAAGTGGCATGATACATCACCCCATAAAATTGATGAGCAATCCATGCATCACACTCTAAGAGAATCAAGAAATTAATCAGTCACAAAGTATCCCTTCTTGCTTCTGAATTCTAATTTCTTAGAGGAGCTGTGGAAACTGTAAACTATTAAGAAGACAAAGTTAACATTCTGCAATAACACATGATTTATCCCTCTGATTTGAAAAATACCTAATAGAAATATTTGAGTGCTTATTTCTCTCAGGAAAGAACAGAGGTGAATGATGCAGTCAGAGATGCAAAACAAAAGAAAAAATCCACTAAAAGGGCATATTCAGGAGATTTTGGCACGGAGAAGAGCTATCCAAAACCATGAAGGTATACAGGCTAGGCAGGAAACCTTTCATAGAGAATTATACAGGCTACAGGATTATCTTTCAGAAGCGTCTTTCAATAACTTGTGAAGAACTGTTCAAGGGCTGGAATAGATGGATGACTGGAGAAAGCATACCTCCACCATTACAATATAATAGCCAGAAACTTGGCACAAGTCTTTGGTCATGAGAGTTAATTTCACTTTTGGGCTGCTCCAGAGGCAATATAAGTATTACCTGTTCCTTGCCCGGAGCTGGCTATAATTCAGTCTCAGACAAGACATACTCAGAAAAGATGTGTGTTTCAGAACTCTGCAAAGTTCAGAAATATTCACATCAGCGGGTTATTCCACACTGATGCAATGCCTACTTTAAGCAAATCTACAGTTTATCAGGTAAAAATACACTCAAATATTTCCAATGAGAGATATGCTATTGAAGAGACTGTTCTTCATTGATTATGCTAGATTTTGGGTTGTCTGTAATCCTTAAACACTGAGTGATGTCGTAGCTGGAAGGATTAATTGTATCAGGTAAAATTGAGAGGTACTTGGTTGAGAAGGAAAAAAGACAAAGTAAAAGCAAGCCAAACCATGTTCAAGTGAATACACTGAGTTAATCTGGTTTGTTCTTTTACACCCTTTACAAAGACATTTGCTTCCTTCTCCTTTATCACTGTTATTTCATTCTTTCTTTTGAACTTTTGTACTAAATGACTATTGAAAATCTTAGCAAATATCTCCTAAGATTTTTGAAATTCTACTTCTCAAAGGAAAAGTCATGGCATGACCAATTTATTTGAGCTTGAAAAATAAGAAACCTCGTCAACACAGGAAAAATATTTTAAAAATTACTTGGAGGTAAGTATCAGCTATATCAAAGACATGTGACAAAAACTTGAGCAAATTACTGTCAGGCACTATGTTCATCTGAATAGTGATGAACTTAAATGTTTTTTAAGAGTTTTACTGTCCCTCCTGACCCCTGAACTGGAGAATAAAAAAACAGAATACAAGTTCCTCCAAGCTTCAGAGATCCCCATTGATGAAAAGAATGAATTTTAGGTTTACATTCAGAGGCATCTCATTAAATAGTGAAAATGACATTCATGCAGATAGTACCCATTCAATTGTTAGAGCACACGTGTACACTGCAGCATGTATGTTCTAATGCTGAATGTGAAATGTAAGTTTTTAATAGCTCTAGAAGGCTCAAATGGATATTGTAATGACTTTTTAACAATATTCCTTTTTCCATTTCAGGGGAGAGAATTGCTAATCCATTTGCTTTTTTATTTCTGATTTTGTATTAGAAAGGGATAAATTACACAAATAATGTTACGTTTGAAGCAATTCTCAGTCACAAATAAATTGAGTGGAAAGTAAAGATTAATTTGTGATGGAAACAAGAGGGAGAAAATCAGGTTAATCTGCACTATAGGAGAGAAAAAAAAGTAAATTACAAAAATAATTAATATGATAAGGGGCAAGATTTTTCTGAGAAACATGAAGTTAGCCTAAAACTGAAGTATCAAATCTCAGTGTCTATGACTTAACTATTTAATATTCCCTCCAATTTGAAACAACTATGGCAATGAATATATTTCTGTCTTTTAATCTAAGCTCTTATTCACCTGCATATTAATGCATGCAGTTCAGCAACTATTAGTAGCTTTCCTCTCAGTCCCAACTGGTCTCCTTATCCCTCATCCACTTCTTATTGGAATTTTTCATGTTAATTCCCATCTTCTCTAAATTGACTGGTTTCTATGTAATGTTATTAAAAAAAGTTTTTTTCAAAATACTATGACAAGATAACTATTAAAGTGACTTATCTTTTAACAGTTAATTTTCTAGGGACTGACTACTAACGGATGATGTTCGAAGTTATAAATACTTTTATTCCTTAGGAGGCTTGGAGTTTCTCAAACCTGCCTTTTTTTCAAATTCTTCATTGGCAAGGAGTTATGATTCCCTCCCTCAGCAAGATCAAAAATTCACCCTTGTTCTCGGTATTGTCTTTTACTGAATCTCTCCACTTACATTGCTGGTGCATTTGAAGATAGGGCTTTGAAATACCTCTGCCCAGAGAGACAAGGACTGCCTGTGAAATCTGAATGGCAGCGCTATGGGCAAGGCAAAACAAACAAACAAACGAACGAAAAAAAGCCCAACCCAAAACTTTGCTTTCAATCAACACCATTTTCTCCTCTTCCCTCTGACCTTTTAAAAATCAAGATAAAGATTACTTTAAATGAGGTGTACAAAATTACAAACACCAAGTAGTTGTCCTAGTAGTTTCCTTTGGGGAAAACTTCTGTTTGAAAGAAGTGAGTCATTAATTTCTGTGCTTTCCAAATGACAAAAATGCCTTCACTGCACTTCCCTCAAGCACTGCTCTACTTGTCTTCTGTAGCATCAGGTTCTTGCTGGCAACAGTAGTTAGTTTTTGCTTCAGGACTGGATTATCCTGTGAGACCCCTACTCTCTCTGAAAACAGGAACCAAGTTCCTTGGAGAAAATACAAAAGTATAAGTAGACTTATTTCTATAAACTGCAGCAGAATAGCATATTTCTGGAAAGTTCTAAAATAAGCTAACAAAGCCAAGAAATTAAAAGCAGAACTGGTTTTGCTGTTTTTGAAACAACTGTGGGCAGCTAAGCTAGTTCCTGAAGCTGGAGATTTGCTCAAGCCACCACACTTGCACCTGGGCAAGCTGCAGATACTGGGTTCCCTAAGACAGTCCAGAGGGAGTAAGCACCTCATACATTTAGCCTTCCACAGTCAGAGGTAACACAGTAGAGCCCAAAAGGGACTGCAAGAACCAGGAAACCTGAATTTGGATTCTCGCTGTGCAAATACCACCACTCGCTGAAGCGAATGAAACAGAGTCCAGGTTTAGGAGACCTGTGAGCAAATCCATAAAGTGAACAGAAAGAACAACCAGAGTGTAAAGGAACAAGATACTGCTGTGGAGTTACTGTACCTGCACCAATGGTCAACTAAGCTAAAGTTCAACCCAGCCTACAGCTGCTAACTCTAGTGTGAAGACACCCAAGCCCTTATTAGCACAGCAGTTGGGGACATCCTGTGTGCCAGGAACAGTGGCTGCCCACAACCAGACTACCTGTCTAATCAGAGATTTTGTCAGCCTCCCATGGCTTCTTCCCACATGAACAGTGTGCCTCCCATGCAGGCTATTGCAGGGCAGCAGTGAGTCACTGCACCCTTGCCAAAGTACTCAGGACTTTGCCATGAAAACAGCCATTAGCCAACCTTCACTCCAGGCTGCTCCTCACGATTTCCCCTCGAACCTTTGTCACAGACTTTATTTCTCTGTGCTCTGAAGAAACTTCTTTCCGACACTTTTGTGCCCTGAATAGAGAATACCCAAATCAGCTTCTTCATGTGTTTTTAGCAGTGCTTGCTACTTGAGTTTCTACTTCGAATGTGAGAACAGGATGCCCTGACAAAACAGCACCACATCCCAAGCCCAAGTGTGGAGTCTGCCACCATAACTGTTTTGATTAAAATAGAAAGCATTACTGAATGTAGATAAAAAAGGCCAGGAAGTACAGATTGCTAAGGTCAGAAGAATTCTGCAAATTGGTCATCAGTACATTTACATTTACAGTACTGACACAAAAATCAATGCTCCAACTGCAATATCAGTGTGCTTCTCAATGCTTTTTAAGAAAGTTTTTTTCCAAAATGCTCACAGGAAAGTGAATTCTCAGCATGGGCTAACATGCTCAGAAACCTCATTGAAAGACTTCCTAAACATACAAAATAATACTGAGCAGCACAGATCTAGTGGAATTTGATGTTGTAGTTATAATCACAGCTTAAATTTATTTTCAAATGAAAACAAAGCACTCTAATACCTATTGTTTCCTAAATAAAAATTTTCATTTCATGAATACAAGCCTTGGACTCTTCACTCAGGGTTTTCTCAATTTACTTAGAGCACCTATAAATTTTCACTCTGTCCACTGCATAAATTTCTCTAGGTGCACTATAATGTCTATAGTGTTTCGTGTGAACACTCCAGGCTTTTCAATTAAGATACAAGGTATTATACCAGCTTTACATATATATATATATGTTTTTCAAAAGAAGAAGCTTCCAGACATGGAAGAAACTTTTAAAGAAATTAGTGAAAACAGTAGCTTCACTGATCAATATTGCTAGGTGAGAGAATTGGTCTCTCCATTTCTCCATTATCCCTTGAGAGAAAGCAGAAGAAGTCTTCCAAGCTGCCAACATATTTGCACATCATATAACTTGCCCTATGATAATAAATAACCTTCTGCATCTGCTTGCCTTTATTGAAGTATATGTGGGAAATTTCTTCCTCAAGTTAATAGCTGTGCCTGTGAATAGTAGGATACTGCCTACAAGGTAATGTTTTACAGTTTCATCTGACCTCTCAGTTTTCCTTCATGAAGTGCACCTTCTATCATTAATGCTTTCCGAGAACTTGGAGGAAAGGTCAGGACACTTTTGCCTGGAAGTGAGCAAATGAGTAAGTAATTTATATGTATTTAGTTCTTTAAGAAATGCCTACCAGTTTTGTCCAAATATAAAGTAATATTATGCATGAACATGTTAATATTAATCTTGATTTCCACATATGAGTTCTATATAGCTACCTCTTGAATTACTGTCCTAAAATGTATTTGTTATCTTGAAATGACAACCCAGTTAGCAACAAATTAATTCACACTACTGAAAAAGAATATATATAGTGTTATTAGATAAGGGCTAGAAACACAGTAAGTGAAAATGCCAGACAAACCTCTTTTGACCCACATCACAATCCCAAGTCCTGGAAATGAAGCCCATGCTGGACTCTTATCAGCACTCCTTGGAATCTGGCAGCACGAGAGGGTAATCACGCAGTGCTGCCGCAGTGTCAGCGCCCTGTCAACGGGGCCTTGCAACCAAAGAATAGAGCCCTTGTCTGCCCAGGGATAATATCTAAAATAGGCTCAGCAAAGCACAAATGAATGGCTAATAATCTCTACCCTAGAGAGTACACCTCTCTGGCAGTTTGATGCTGCACTGAAATTCATGAGCATGGCTCTTCGGTCAGTGTCAACCCCCTGAAATACCCATAAAACTCTGCATAGACTATTGCTTCTGCTCATGAAATTGAGAGAGACTTGGTGCTTTAAAAGAAAAGCTACAGATAAAAAGTATCAGGGTGGGAGGAATGCAAGTAAACAAGTTCAGGTGTTTAAATTTTTATTATTTATTTATTTATTTATTATGCCTATTTTTTCTTTTCCTTCTTCATCAGCATTTTTTCTTCTAAGATGCTGAATAGACCTTCAGCTCTGGGTTTCATTTCTCCATCTGATTCATCCCACCCAGGATCTGTGAAGTTGGCAGCATGCTATATAATTTCTCTCTGCTTACTTCTTCCCCGTGCAGGTTTACAATAGTGAATTTACTGCAGCAGAGAAAATATCTTTCTGATCAAATTTTGAAAAATATATCTATATACTTTTTAATAAGGTGATTTACTTATTCTTAGCCTGTAATTTTTCTTTATGATGTTCAAATCAATCCATTATCTAGCAAATAAAGGAAAACTTATTTCAAGGGGACACAATGGTATAGCTTTCTAAATGGTAAACACTAGCTCATTCTCCAAGCACCCTTGCTGGTTGCTCTCTTCCTGTCCTCTATTTGTACAGGAGGTTCATTGAATCACAGCTTTTCTGCCTGCCTGAGTTTCACCCACTCATTATCAGGAATGAATCACATCTCCGTAGCATCTCCTCTCCTCCCAGCCAGTCTCCAAACAGGAGAATCAGCCCACAGATCAGCTCCTGATTTCAGTCATGTGAGCGATTCTCCCACCCCAGTGGATGTGGGCGACCACCTGTGGTGTGTGCACAGCTCGGCACTGGCTGGGTGGGTACAGCTGGGCACCGGGGCTGCACAGCACCAGGGATGCCAGGGGAGCCCAGTCCCAGGCAGTGGGAAGTCATAAACTCAAAAGAGCTACCACAGTACCTGCTGAAAAGTCTCTTTCCTTCTCATGCCATCTCTCCTTGCTTGTGAAATGACCCCACTACTCCCCTTACCTCCAGGAATATGGTTCTAAGTCAAAGTTTCTAACCCAGACTTTATTGGCACCACCCAGAAGCTGTTGCAGTTTTCACTGTATTCACTTATGCTGCAGGTATGCTTTAACACCATTCCCGAAAGTGACTTGGATTATTGACCGATAAATTGTTCAAAAATAGCTGGGCTGTCTTTTCCTTCCTTTTTTTTCCCTCTAAAACTTGTAAAAGCAGCTGACAACCTGGGGTTCAGATTGTCCTGTATTTCAAAAGAGAAATAGATGTTCTACTCATATAGAAATTACTGACTACTGTAGTCCTGAAGTCCTGGAGCTGACTCAAGCTTTTCCACCAAAGATAAAATAAATACATTCATACTAACAGCTTCTTTTGACAGTTTTTGTTATTTTTACTTAATGCATATGGTTTTTTAAAAAGAGGCTTTATTGCCTAGATCTTTCTTTCCAGAGCCCATTCTTTATCATATCATGTCAGATAAAGTAACAGAAAGAACACAGTGGGACAGGAGAGCAGAAGAGGAGTGGGAAAGAGCAAGTAGGGAAAAAAAATGAGGCTCAGGAACAGTGCTATATTCAAATCATGGCAATACTAATGGATGCCTCCATTAGTGCCTCACTATGAATATGTCATATTGGAATATAATTTTCTTGGGCTTTTTGTGAATTCAAGGATAATTCAGAAATCCTCCACATTCAGGGTTCATCTCTCTTGATCAGAAAGCCAGCGTATATCCTCCATATTAAATATCTATAACTAGGTGACCTGGTTATCCTAGCTGAGATATTCACATCCTTAGAGTTAAAAACCCTATTTCAAAGGACTGACCATTACAACTTTACAACAACACACCTAGATAATATAAGCATCACCATATTAAATAAGAGTATGTATTATTTAAATTGCACCCTGGAAAACTGTGTGAGGATAATGCATCCCAGTATTCTGATGTTACTGGATTAAGGCACAGAAGTGGAGCAGGACAGCAGATCTAATCTGAAAAAAAGATTGAATACCTTTGACAGAAAGAAAAAAGTTGTGAAGATGTGTAAAGGAACAACAAAAAAGGACCCAAAAGAATAAAATAAATTGTATCTTTTTTTTTTTTTTTTTGCACTGATTTATCTCTGGTTTGGGGGTCAGAGGAGAGGTGGAAGAAGACTTTACATGGGAAGGAAAACTATGGAAGCAAGTAAACTAAGAGGATGAACACTCTTCACTACTACCTCTTTCATCATTTCCCAGAGCTACAGACCCATTAGGACAGTGTGGAATCTGCTTGCTGAGTGCTGTCCCACTAAGACTCAGGAGAGAGGTGGATGTAGATTTAGTACCACACCCATGACCTTTGGCCAGACCTTGAGCAAGTCCTGGGAGATACCTGGTTTGTACTGCTGCCTATTTCTCTCTTAACTGACAGTCTCGTTTTGACATGCAAGGCCATTTCCTGTACAAGACAATGTTTCTGTGAACTTGTGACAAATGAGGTAACTCAATAATAGTCTAAACAGCCCAATCCTGCTACAGGTTCACCACATCACAGAGCAGCTGATGAGACCATGTGTTCTGCCTACGTCTTTCCAGCACCTGAGACAAGAATGGCTTTTTCTATTTTTGATGCTTTCTTCTAGTACATTTTGTCTTAAGAAAGAAAACTTTAAACCACCAGTCCATCTCAACTACCTTTTTCTCCTCCATCCCTTCCCCAGTACCTAAGAGAGTGGTCATTAGTTCTAAATATAGTAAAAGGCACTCAAGCAGGACTTCTGCCTATTAAAAAACAACAACAAAAAAAAGCCAAACAAAAACCAAAACCAGAACAAAACAAAATAAAAACACACACTTTCTAGAAAAAATAAAAGGAAGTTTAAAAGGAACACAAACTCACAAAAATGGAAGTCAGTTCCTGTTTAACATTCCCATTACTTGTCTTTACCTGTTCCCCTCTTTCTCATCTATCCTGCACAGGTAAAGATGTGATAATATGAAAGAAGCCCACAGTACCCACTGACATCTACAGTAGCATGTAGCCCCCGTAACAAGAAGAGATCTGTAGAACAGAGAAGCTGCCTCTAGGGACTTGACATCCACTAAAAAGCTGATATAGGCGCACTCCCAGTTATTCAAAAGTAGAAATGATCCCTGAATTCATTACTGACAGTGAGAGAGACACTTTAAATGCCTTTAATTCTCCATGTTTATTTATAGAAAAACAATGTAACTCTGTATTTTCCTCTGTGTAAAAAAGTGTTAAACTATTATTAGTAACACCAAACAAACATTATATGGATTTCAGAGTTTTAGCAGTGAAATTGCCAAGGTAATGAAGTAATATTTATGACGCTATATAAGCCTTCCCTTTATTACAGTATATTCAGAGAAGACACTCTGATGCTAAACTAGTTCATCTTAGCAAAAGCTCACACATCAACTGCTTTTTTGGGGTGGGGGTTGGAATCTGACTGCAGCTTCTTCTTTGAGATATCTTTGCCTATGCTTTGTTCCTGGATCAATATTTCACTTCAGTGTTTGCTGGATACATACTTTTTGTTCATTTCTCCATAGGTGCATTCCAAAATATTCACATATTTCAAAAAAATCACATTCTTTGATATATACAGCAAACAACTGAAGAGGAATTTTAATTAAGGTGTCTGTGTTGATGGGACTTTTGTGATTGGCAAAGCCAGCTATTGCAACCAGCTTGCCTTTCCAAACATGCCATACCCTGCTTGTTTTGGACCTCCGTACTCAAGTGGTATTGAAGATTCAGGCTTCTGAGTCAACTTTAGCATTCAGGAGAAAAAGTCAAAAGTCAAAACAAATATTTAATTTTCAAAAAATATACAGCAGAAGGAAGAAAGTGGCAGTTGGGTAAAACAAAGTTTTCGTGATCAATCCTTACATGGAAGTGGAACCCACTTGGAAATCGCCCCTCTCCAGGCTTGCCATCACTGGTGTGGAATTTTTCCTATCAAAAGAAGTCAGGTTTTCTCCAAGCTTTCATGTTGTTTTGCTTAAAGTTCAAGAAAAAAAAAACAAAACAAAGCTGTTTCTAGAGGGAGATCTGGTTTTATTCTCTATCTGCACTATACATTTGTGACCGATATACAGGATAATACGAAGATCAGCCCAAATCTTAAAGATCAGCCCACCTTACATACTTTAGAGGAATGGTCCATAAACTGAGGGAATTATATCTGCATGTATCTATCAAAAGACAGGAAATGTTGGGGCCTGGCCATGATGGAAATGGTATAGAATTAGGGGTATTGTCATGGTTTCAGATGAAGGGGAGTTAATTTTTTTCCTCGTGGCTGGTACAGTGCTGTGTTTTGGATTTAGGATGAGAATAATGTTAATAACACACTGAAGCCTTAGTTATTACTAACAAGTGTTTACATAAAGTCAAGGCCTTTTCTGGCTCTCAACCCACCCCACCAGTGAGCAGGCTGGGGGTGCACAAGAAGCATTTCTGTGCTATTAAATTGTCTTTGTCTGAGCCCAAGAGTTTTAATTTTTGTTTCCCACAAATATCTCACTCATCCCACTGGGATGGTGAGTGAGAGAGCAGCTGTGTGGTGTTTAGCGACCTGACAGGTTAAAACATGACACCATTTCAGTTCTAAGATGACTCACATTCAGCTACGGATCATCAAAGACCTGCCAAAGTACATATAATTTGAAATTCCTCAGAACTGTATGTCTTCGGCTTCCCTTTAACATACATCCTTTGAACTAAAAAAAAAAAAGATTAAAAATCACTAAGAAACCAAAGCTATTCTTAGGCAAGTATTCAGCATTGATAGTTTCACTTCTATGTTTAAACTTGCTAAACTTGTAGACCACTAAAAATAGCACCTTCCAATGCAAAAACAAAGAAAAGAAAAGAAATCCTTACTTGGTTTAAAAAAAAAAATTGAAGTGTGGCTTGCAATATACCACCTACAAGAAAGATGGAGAGAGGCTATTTTCAAGAATATGTAGTGAGATGACAGGGGGAATAGATTCAAACTGAGAGAGAGTAGGTTTAGATTAAATATTAGGAAGAAATTCTTTACTGTGAGGGTGGTGAGGCACTGGAAAAGGTTTCCAAGAGAAGTTGTGGATGTCCCATCCCTGGCAGTGTTCAAGGCCAGGCTGGATGAGGCTCTGACTAACCTGGTCTAGTGAAAGGTGTCCCTGTCCATGGCAGGGGGGGTTGAACTAGATGATCTTTAAGGTCCCTTCCAACCCAAACCATTCTATGCTTCTATGACACTGTGATTTTCATTTAAATAATCTTTTGCAAGTGCATGATTGCCTTGTGTGGAAAGATTCTACCTGAAACACTTCTGATGCCTGTGCATACTCTTCAAGATCTTAGTGGAGTTTTGTGGGGCTCTGTGGCCTCAGCTGAGACTCCCTTTGAAATACAGAAGCATCTTCTGTATGGAGGTACAGAAATCTCACTGGTCCAGTCCACTCCTGTTTCTGTAAGACACTTACAATGTTGTTTAAACTTGTGGCACTTAATTGTATCCTTCCACCTCTTAAGGAAGAGTGATTGGCATGCATTGCTGGCTTTCCATCTCTTCTCTTCTAGAGGTGAAGTGTGCTACACGATCCAGCATAAAAATGCAGGGAAGAAAATAATAAAATACTCTTTACTGCTTGTAATAAGTGGTTTATTCATACAGTTATGGAAAACATTTTGAAACAGCTAAGATTAAACACCACAGGAAGCTGCTGAGGTACATTATTTATCAATATGATCTGTACCAGTATTTGGCTCCCTCATCCTGCAAGTAATTTCCACTATGCAGTTCTTTACCAGGCACTAATTGGTAGCTCTGTAGGTACCCTTACGGTATATTTTCCTTTGCCTTCAAAAGTCAAACAGTGAAAAATAATGTTCCTCGGCTGATATTTTTATCCTATTTTTATTCCTTTAAGGAAAGACTACAGGAATAACTGCTAAAATTTGAAACATGGCATGCGGTCCTAATAGACTACTAATTTTGGATTTTACTTCATATTATAAGAAAAAGTGTTTTCATGTGAATAAAGATGTTCATGTTCATTGCTTTTGCAAGTGTAGCAGAAAATTTGTTTTAGCGTTTAGGGGAATATACTTTGAATTTGGTTTTACAAATATTTTAATATTGCAGTAACTTTAGACACATTTTTCTGTAACTTAATGGTTCCTGCCTGTCAAATTATCAGCGATTACTCACTCATTTCAGGTGTGATTCACAACCAACAAGTAAAATTTCCTTGCAAGGCAATATCTTCCGCCAACATCTATTTACAGATTAAAAGGTGCTGCTGTTCAAAGGTGATGAAAAACACTTGCATCCTATAAATGCCTAAATTAATCATTTTCATACCTTGAAGAAAACAAATTTTAGTCTTCTTAAGAAGGTCATCCTGATGAACAGTAAGGAAAAAGATGCTCCATAGGTTACAACAATAAAACTCCTCTGCAATTTACTGAGGTTTCTTTTCTCAAGAGACCTATGATCTGTTGCTCACATAAAGTCGGGGAAGCAAAGAATTTCATGATTAAGTGTTTTAGCAAGAAATTATGGGATGCTTTCCAGTAACACAACCATCCAGAGTTATTGCTTTGCTTTGGTATTTTACTTAATTTCCAACATCTCAAGGTTAGAATATCTATTACACAAAGAAAAGTGTTTGCCAGCAACTGGTATTCAACAGTTCAGTTTTCACTGTTACCTCTCATGCTCAGAAAAGGATGTAAAATTTAGAATTATAGAATCATTAAAGGTGGAAGAGATCGCCAAGATCCCTGAGTGCATTCAGCTGTCTAAGATTTGTATGATGTTGTCTATAGTTATTCCATAGTTAAGAATTGAATTTTAAGCAGCTATAAAGAGAAAAGAGCAACTGAAGGTAGAAGTTTGCAAATGTAGAAGGGATGCTAACATCACCTCAGACCACAATCTTATACTACAGGTTGTGTAGAGTTCCCCCAAGAACCATAGACCTGAATATTTGTAGGAAACCTTACATTCCCTCCATTTTGTCAAAATCCATGCTGAACATGATGCGAGACCTTGGGGATGTAAAGCACAGAAGGATGCACAAGTTGCTTACACTTCTAGACTTGATAGCTCATACTCTGAAGTTACAACTAAGGACCTGATCCTTACATTTTAAAATCAGGCTCATTTCTTCACAAATGTCCAAAATCTAATAGAAATTATATTATAGGACAGGAAAACTAGTAACATATAGCTATTATATATCTATATCTATATCTATATCTATATCTATATCTATATCTATATCTAATCTCATTCTTTTCAGTTTATTCATCCCCAAACGCAATTTCTATAATAAGAAATTACAAATACACAATAATGACCTAAATTTATTTTCCCCATTCATCTGTATAGGAGATTTAAGTGCTCATTCACACACAACTATGTCACAGGATGTGATATTCCTCTCTAGAGGCTGCCTCAGTACTGCAAAAAGTTTATTTTGATGACATATCCACAACAACTAAAGCATAAAAGACCACCTCTTGTACTCAACAGACTCTTGCTTGGCTGCATCAGCTGTACACAAGGGCAGGGATGAGGACAGAGGAGGTAGAACATGCTGCTCTCTCAACATCCACCAGCTGGCACAAGCTCCTGTCCTCATTCATAGTGTGTCCAGCACAGTGTTAACTCAAGGCCAACAGCTTTTCCAGAGTTTCCTTCCCTTTTTATGCCTTCTTTCTCCCTGTCCATACCCTCACTTACCTGTAGGATGCTGAGGAACCTGCACATTAGAGGCACCTTAATTCCCTACAGTGTATTCATTTTTTCATTCAGTCAAGACCACAAATGTGCATGCTAATGTCAGCTGTGCCAAGGGTACTTGAAAAGCTGATTGAGCCTCTGACCCCACTCCAGGAGATGAGATACAGGAGCACGTCCTTCAAAGCACAGAGCAGTCCTACGCCTGTAGAATGCTGCTACGCCTTAGCATTTCTGTACTTTGCAATGTTTGTAGGAAAATCTTCCCCTCAAGTACTAGCCATCTGGCAACGTTTGCTTATCAAACCTTTCTGCATGCCTCAAGTGACAGCTGTGGGCATATCTAAGGCAGTAACAAGTACACCAATCTAGGCCCCTGGTGTTTTTAAATTTTGCCTATTTTAATGGAGAGTAGGGAGAAGGGGAACGTTCATCATGATACCTTATATACTCCATAAAATTGCTGCATATTTTGGTAGCATGTACCTTTCCTATACAAAAAAACAGTCTGTGTTTTCAAAACACTCAAATGTAGATTAAAAACTCAATAACCAGAAAGGAAGCACACAGCCAGCCTAGGTATAATTACAACTGTATTATTCAAATCAGCTCAAAATACCTTAAATTGTTCATCACATCAATGCCAAACCTAACACCTGAGAATAGGGTGCTGACTTACTTGAGGAATACTTGTATGACTAACCAACCATGTGCTTGAATTCAAGTTTTAGAATCAAGCCAATAGATGGCAGTTTATTCTATTTCACAGATTCTGGTATTTGCAAAACACAGTAGCAATTTTTTTTCTTCACCCTTCAAAAGATATAAATTCACTCAGAAGAAAACAATGTCAGGCTTAAGGGAAGAAAAGCAACCCAGTAGTGGATTTATGATTTTGTTGTTTGGAAGGCTGCTAACTCAAGCTCCCTGCCTCCCTTTTTATTTTTATATGAGTACACAAGGAATTTCTGTCAGAACAATCAGTCAGAGAAACATTAAATGCTATACTCGATGGAATACATCCAGTAAATAATCACACTGGAATCAGTTTATCTACAAGAAATTGAAGTATATGGGCTCCAACTCTTAAGTAAAATACTTTCTTATGATTGAAACGAAGTGAAGACACCACCAATTCAGAAGATAAATCTCCCTCTTTTCATCTATTCTGCCTCTGCATACCCAGTCCTTATTAATACTGATGCTCAGACTCTGGAAAGAACACACTTCACAGATTAAGACAGCTCAATCCCTCACTTCCAAATTTAAAAATCTTGTCTGAACACACAAAAATTGATATATTACCTTACATTCTATGAAAGCTAAATATAATTTTATTTCTGTTCAATCACAGAATCACTCAGGTTGGAAGGGACATCAAAAAGTTTATTGTCCAACCTCCTGCTCATGTGAGGGTCAGTTCTGAGGTACACCAGGTCGCTCAGGGCTTTACCCTATTTCATCTTGAAACCCTGCAAGAATGACACTGCACAATCTCTATGGGCATGTCCTATCCCACTGCCCAAGTGTCCTCCTGAGAAGGACATGGGATACACTCCTATAAAAGGATGTCACTTTTCCCATTTTTCTGTCTGTGGCCACTGCCTCGGAGACAGGCTCAGACTTCTCAGTTCCCTCCCTGTAGGCACCATGTGCCTGTGGTTAGGTCCTCTGCAGCCATCTCTGCCACAGGCTGAATAAGTCCCTCTTCCTCAGCCTGCCACAGCACTGACCAGTTTGACCACCCCCACTGCAGGCCTTCACACAAGGCCTTGTTGGATTTCATGACTCCTCTTGTTTACCTACACCCTTCTGGATGGCAGTCCTATCCTCAAACATATTGATTACTTCAGTTTGTTGATGCTGCCTTCCATCTCCTCCTCCAAGTTGGTTGGACATTGACAAACTTATTGAACAGGGTAGGACAGACGCCTGCAATAGTGCACTTGTAACTGACCTCCAGGTAGAGCACAACCACTGAACTTTAGCCTGACCATCCATTCTTTTCACCCATCTAATAGTCCATTATCCAGTCTGGAATGTCCTAATTTGGACTGAAGAATACGGTGGCAGATGGTGCTGAAAGCTTTGCTTAAGTCCTAAAAGCTATTCACTGTTCTCCCCTAGTCCAGCAATCCAGTAAATTTATCAAAAAAAAGGCAGTCGAGTTTGTCAGACATGATTTATTCCTGGAAAATTAATGCTGGTGGCTCCCAGTTACCTTCTATATATGCCCAGAAATATGATCTAAGATGACCTTTTCTAAAACACCCACAGGCCTCACAGTGAGGCTAAAACTCTGTAGTTCCCCAGACTGTCCCTTTTGCCTTTTACAGAGACAAGTGCAGCATTTGCCTTTTCCACTCATTGGGAACCCACCCTGTTCTCACTGACTTTCAAAGATTATAGAAAGTGGCCTTGCAAGTACATCAGTCAGGTCTCTAGGCAGCCTTGAATGCAGCCAATCTGGTCCTGTCCTCATTCAGTGCTAGTCATTCTCCTCTTCGTCTAAACTTTTCACTGAGCACGAGGCCTGAGAGACTTTCCTAGTGAAGACTAAGGCAAAGACATTTAATCTATCAGCCTTATCCATGCCTCCTATTACTAAATCACCCACCCTATTCACCAGTGTGTCACATTTTCTTTGTCTAGCCTTTTATCAAATCCCTTATATAGTGTTTTTCCTGTCTGAAAATGACTACAATACTTCATACACAACAAGGCTCACTTTGGGAAAGGCAGGTGGGGAGTTTTGTTCAAAGTCTAAGGGCTTTGAGGTTTTATTTTAAAATAAAAAAGAGAGACTCCATGTATCAGTTTATTAATTAATTCTCTAGTATACTTTCTTTATATATATGTAGCCTTAAACACTAAGCACAGGACTTGGGAAGTCTGTAACTCAAGATGAGTAATTACATTTCAAGTAAACCCTTTCTTTCCTTATATGCCCAGACTGTGTCTGAATTCAAAGATCATTTCAACTAGCATAAATTTAATCTGACTGCTCTATTAGAACAAATGTTGCATGTTACTGTGCATATGTCTATCTTCACTGCAATCAATAAACACCTGTATGGCAAAAGGGGAATAGGGGACAACTTATTTCTCAATTGCCCTTTGGGAAAAGGGAGTTCATGCAAATGAACAGTGCAGGCAACTACTGACTACTGTGAAAGGGATCTAATGCAATCAACAGACTAATACTTTACATGCCAACTTTAAACTTTCACTGAACAGCAATACACAAGCTGAAAAGAATAATGTTAAGAAATGAGAGATGTCTGTCTGCAGACTCAGATGCAGAGATCAAAGACAGTAAAAGGGTAATAAGAGTTCAATGCTGCGAAATACTCAGTATTGTAAACAGACATGAATGTCAGCAGCTCTTTCAAGATATGAGGATGTCATAGGATCACCCCACACCTTGGAGAATAAATATAGCAAATATTGATTTGAGCAAAATAGTTTGTAGAAGAGTGTGATCTGAAAAAATAAAAAGGTATTTCAAACAAACAAAGCACGGTACACATTAATTCAAAAAATAAATCAATTTTTGCCTGAGAATTTACAAAGAAATGGGACAAGTATGGAGTACATATTTTTTCACAGCTGAGTAATACTCTGATCAACCACGTGCTTTGTAAATACCTGCCTGAATGTCAGGTCAGATGAATCAATCACATCTGAGTTCCTTCTTCTTCAAATACAGTTATTTTCCTCTTCTAGACAATGAGAAACCTTCTTAGAGGTGACTCACGTATATGGCTGTAGCTGAATTTTTATGATGTGAAATTTATTCTTTCCAGGACAACATTTTGTTTGGCAAGAAGGAGCCAAAGAACTGTGCCTTGCAAATGTGTGCCTCTGAGTATGCAGTGGTCACTATAAAAACACTCGGACAATGTACAACCATGTTAATGCAAGGGAAAGTCTTGAGTCAGCCTTGCTGAGGTATGCAGAACTTAGAAGAGCAGTGGGTGAAGCACTCGGAGAGACGTCCATCAGCAGAGCAGCCCTGTTCCAAGTCCTACTACCAGGGAATGCCCTGAAGATCTGCTGGTTTCTCTTATTTAGATGGGTAAGGAAAGAAATCTAAGGGCTACGTGAGCACACATAGACACAATATCAGAATTACTGGATTTGTGCTTTCCCAGACACCACTACATTAAGCAATTCTTGGCTGTTAGGCTTTTACTATTATTATTACTATTTTGTATTGAGAATTCAACTCTTAAATAAAGTGCTATAAGAATAACTGCAGATTGAGATAAGTTGAAATCTTGAGCTAAAAAATTTAATGTTTTTTTGACTAACAGAAAGAAGCAAGTGTCTAACCCAAAACCTAGTCCCTAAGTAAAAGGACACAAAATACACTTTTAAAAGATGTCACTCAGACTGAATTTTCAACAGCCTCTTTTTCACAATTGGTAGGCACAGAAAGGTCACAGACCGGGTCTGACCGCTGCTCCTGCTGCTGCTCCTGAAGGAGAGTGCTTTCCATATAATTATTATTGGTAGAGATATTTCACACAAAGTGTGAAACAGCTGTTCCAGCACAGATTTCAAGCACCACATCACTTTGGCCTGGGGCTCAAGGAGACGTGGGGTTGTGTTGGTGGAAGATACGGTGCTGCCTCTCAGTAATCCTTGAGCACTGAGACAGGGATTCAGTGTAGGTGTGAGAAGTGCCAGCACCCTAAATAGCCTGCTTCATCACAGAAGTTGATTGTACCTATGCGGTTTGGATAAGGGTAGCATTTTCAGTTTATTCCTGTCAGCTCCCTTTACATATTTTGCAACAGCCACTTTTTAAAATATGAAACATTGTGGAAGAAATAAAGCCTGAGATTTGCAAGAAAGAGCACTAAGGTGAGTCCACCTAGCAAGTGATTATCACTAGAGCTTGCATTCACCCCACCTGCCTGCCAGTTTAAAGATCACGTACACTTAACAAAGTCAGTTACCCAAAGGAATAAGGGCATTACTCTTTGCAAATAACATTATTATTAACAAGGATTTTACTTCCTACCCAATAAAAATATGTAGGTGGTAATAGCTCTGAATGGAATAACAGTTAATTCTCACATCAATTCCCACCTTCCTCGAATCCTCAGTTTTCTAATAAATAAGATTTTTGTGGATTTAATATTTACTTTTCGTCCAGGATCCAGAAGTCTTTTGAGATGTAAACTTACAAAACTAAAGCACACATCACCCTCCCCACTCACAAAAGAAAGGTGCTGTAACAAGCTGGAAGGTTTGTCTACATAAGAGAGCTGATGAGGCTGAATTTACAGCTATTTCAAGGCAACTCAAACACCCATATTGTGAAGACACAGTTAACGCAGCCACCTTGTGGCACATCACACCAGGATCAGCTGCCAAGAAAGCCTGGTGCAGATGTATTGTGCAGCAGCACAGCCACGAGAAACTAAGGTCCATCCCCATTCTGCTGGGTGTTTTCAGCTGGGTGGGCGAGGTGGCCTCACTGGGCCACACTGTTTTATGTTTAAGCAGGCACGAGTTGTGTGCCCAGGTCAGGGGATGATGGCAGGTGGGGTGGCCATGTTAACACATCACCTTTCTGAGCAGTATCATTTAGATCCACTTAAGCTGCATGAGGAATTATACCTTACTCCATTTTAACATACTTCATGGTAATGTCTCTGTGTTACAGGCCCAGTGCAACTTGCCCAAACCCGAGAATAAGTCCGTCTCTACAGAGATACTTTTGCAAGAGAAGCAGAGGAGTAGCAAAATCAGGTCCAGACAAAAATGGAGGGACTTTCCTGGAAGGACAAATGGATTAAATCCAGGTGCGATTTGATGACAGTTCAAAATAATCTATGGTGGGGCTCTCACATACTTCCTTCAGCCCTAAACCTGAACTCACCTGAAGAAAACATGTTGGTGGAAAGCGGGGCTCCCCACAACTCCAGCTAACACTACTTGATGTAGCCCTGATAAGAAAGACCTGGGGGTGTTGGTTGACAAGAAGCTCAACATGACTGGCAATGTGCATTTGCAGCCCGGGAACCCAGCTGTATCCAAAAAGCAGCCAGCAGGTCCAGGGAAGTGATTATGCCTTATTAGAACCTACGTGGGGTCCGATGCTCAGTTCTGAGGGCCCCAACATAAAAAGGACATGAACCTGTTGGAGCGAGTCCAGAGGAGGGCCATGAAGATGATCAGAGGGCTGGAGTACCATTGCTATGGAGACAGGCTGAGACAATTGAAGTTGTTCAGCCTTAAGAAGACAAGGCTCTGGGAGACTTTCCAGAGCCTTCTGGTACCTAAAGGGGGCCTACAAGGAGCTGGAGAAGGACTTTTTACAAGGGCCTGTAGTGATAGGACAAGGGGTAATGGCTTTGAACTGAAGGAGGGCGGGTTAAGATAAGATATAAGGAAGAAATCTTGTGAGTAGTGAGGCACTGGAACAGGTTGTCCAGAGAAGTTGTGAACGCCCCATCCCTAGGAGTGTTCAAGGCCAGGTTGGACAAGGTTTTGAGCAATCTAGTCTAGTAGAAGGTTTCCTGCCCATGGCAGGGGGGTTGCCACTAGATGATCTTTAAGGTCCCTTCCAACCCAGACTGTTCTATGATGATTCTATGGTTCTACCTTATTCCATCGCTAATATTGCAGCTCCAGGGTATTTGCAATAGGTAGCCAAATGAGAGACCTTCCATACTTCATTGCAGCATGAACACAAACCACTTGGTTCTGCCCCAGACCAGTTTATAGCTCAAGTAACATTAACATGTGGCCTGTACAAGATGTATTGCCTACACTGGGCTCTAGAGTTCTGGGCATGTAAATGTGGACTAAAACCTGGGAAGCTTTCCAAGCAGTATGAGGAACCCAAAATCTGTATTTATTAGTGCTGTTATACAGATTACTGCTTTGAAGGGTGTGGCAGGTGGAAAAAAAAGGCTTTTTTAAAATGCTACGGATCTGCACTTAGTCCTGGTGTTTCTTTACAGCCTCAGTATTGTCTGCCTGCGTATGATTACCCTTACAATTCTTTCATTCATCTATCAAAACAGAGTGCCCTACTAGGAGTTAAGAGATCAACTTCAGGCATAAATCCATTCAGAGTAGAGAAGTTTCATTATGGACCAATTTGAAAATTAACCATTTCCTAGAAATTTAGTCATTTTGTACTCTGCAAAAACTCTTACACTCAGATTAAGCTGATGAGTTGCATTTTGTGAACACAGTGGTAGGTATCCAGAAACTACTTCAATATATGGCTTCTTGTAGGAAAATTAATTTACTAATTTTGGGTTAGGTGTTCCTTTTTTTTTCCTCTCTACACCATAGCATTTCTGAGCACAACAGCAGACAGCTGTTCCATCTGGGTTCTCACTAATTAGTGAAACACCAGCTGATCCTGTCTTTTCCCACCAAACTTTCTCCCCAGATGCAAAGTCTAACTGTCACCCTCTAAATTTTCTTCTAGTAGGGCCCTCTCACTTTAAAATTAACTCAGGCATTTTCATTGCCATTTTTTCTACTCCAGCACATTAAAACTATTAAATGTGTAATTAGGTTAGATATTACATATCTAATAATTAATATATTTTATTTTTCTTGTACTTAATTCAGCTTTTACTTCAGTATAGCAAGAGTACAGTCTTTGACTACACTGCTTTTAGCACTGCAGTAAATTAAAATATGTTGGAATAATCAGCAGCCTGCATTTGTAGGAAAACTACAACAACTTTCATACCAATTATTCTCTAAGTATTTACAAGGGGAAATTTAGGTAAGCATGTCATTTGAAAAGAACAAGCTGCCAAATACTCCATGCATAGAATTCTTTTTCTTTTGATTTTGTATATGGTAACTCTGTTTTTTTCTGTCTCATATTATGCAGATATTCTTCTCATCCTCTTACACAATGGTATTTATTACACATCTGTCTTTACCTTTCTACAGTGACCATGACTATATCTGATTTTCAGAAACTAAATCGTATTTTTAAATTAAATTTAAATTAATAAGGGATATTATTTATGTTATGAATTAGGATTTGTATCCTTACTTGTCATATACAAATATGAAAATTACTCATATACAAAATCTTATGTATATGCACTGAAAAACTTAGACTTTGGATCAGACTTCTCTACACAATAAATCTGAAGGAAAAGGGTGATCTTTAGGTAAAGGCTATGAGCTTGCTCTTCAAGAACTTCTGTCAGGATGAAAAACTTTTGTAATTTTCCTGCATCTTTTAACTTCATCAACAAAGTGTAAATAGTAACTATATGACTGTATAGGTCAGTGGTGCATAATGAAAGTACGAATAAAAATTATACGGTATCATAGAATCATAGAGCCACAGGGGTTTTTAGGTTGTAAAAGACCTTTACAGTCATCAAGTCCAACTGCTAACATAGTTAGCACTGCCAAGTTCACAACTAAACCATGCCCCCAGGTGCTGCATCTACACGTCTTTTAATACCTCCAGAAACAGTGACCCCACCACTTCCCTGGGCGGCATGTTCCAATGCCTGCCAACCCTTTCCATGAAGAACTTTTTCCTAACATTCCATCTAAACCTCACCTGGTGCTACCTGAGACCGTTTCCCTTCATCCTATTACTTGTTAGTTGGGAGAAGAGACCACATTCCCCCTTCCTGCCTCGTAGTTGTAGGAAGCGATAAGGTCTCCCCTGAGTGTCCTCTTGTCCGGGCTAAACAATCCCAGTTCCCTCAGTTGCTCCTCATAAAACCTGTGCTCCAGAACCTTCACCAGCTTCACCAGCCCTTTTCTGGACATGCTCCAGCACTTCAATGTCCTTCTTGTCATGAGGGACTCAAAATTGAACTCAGGATTTGAGGTGCAGCCTCACTAGTGCTGAGCGCGGTGGGTGAATCACTGTCCCAATCCTGATGGTCACATTATTGCTGATACAAGCACAAGTTATTGCAGATACCAGCAGGGATATGTTAAAAGCTCTGGTGGCATTCTCAAAAATAAGGAGCAAGATGGCTTTAACATAAGAGCAGGAGAATGTTCCGTCTTGGGAATGAGCCCTATTGTTACTGGGGTCATACCTGAATGTGGCCCAGAAAGCAGGTTAGGAATAGGAGAAGCACAGTTGCTTCATGGAAGAGGGATAATATAGCACAACTCCCTCCCAAGCACCCAGAGGCCAGGGTATGAAGAGGGCAAGCAGAGGTGAACAACCACTCAGCCTTCTTTCAAATCCACCTGAAACATCATGACAGCACTGCTAAAGAAAGGTGAAACAGGTCTGTGAAAAGCAGCTTCTTCAAGAGTACTTATCTGCTATCTAGTAAAAACCTGTTCTGAAAGCAAGCTGGAGGCCCTCTTGATGTCTTTATATGAAAACACCCCCTTCAAAATAGACAAGTTTACCTTTGCCTACTACTAATAATTACCTCAATGACCTCAATGGCTGTTTTTAACTCCTTGCCTTGAGCTTTGAACACATATAAAGCTGGCTGGAAATTAAAGGAAAAGAAAGAAAAAGCCTTCTGCCTTTGTGCATTAACTTCCTGGTTAATGCATGTTCACTCTGCCTGATTTTGAAAAATACCTTAAAATTCACATTTGTATGGAAGAAATTAGTTATATATGAGGCGGAAAAGTCACCATGTGCTATATATAGGTCTGTATATAATAAGATAGAGAAAACATAATTTATCAACTGAAAATAGCATATGCAGACAAACTTACAGCCCTGAGAATACAGCAGTGAAATTGAAAAACATATTCTAATTTTTCTGAGACATAACAAATATTGTCTATTTATCATTTTTGGAAAAGAATTAAAGAAACAATAAACTATTTTTTTAAGGCATTAGATATTGCAACAAAACATTAATGCTAGTATAACAGTAGTCTCCAGGATTGTTTATTCCCAGATGTTGAAAAGTTAGGAATGTTAAGAAGCAGTTGATGTTGCCTAGGGGAAAATCTACTTTCTTTCAAGTTTTCAGGATGTATTCCCTTCTGACTCTTAGCAATTGTTTTGTCACCTTGAAAGTGTGAAAGGAAAGCCTCCTAAATTTTGACTATTGAAATTTGGGATAATTAGTGAAAAGAAAGTTCACAGTATGCTTGTCCTGTCTCCAGCAACTGCTACAGCTGACCATTAGAGACATCATACTGTGATAGATGACGCATTGTGTGGATTTGTCTTGGTACCAAATCTCTCCAAGTATGCCTTCCACTCCTGAAAAACCCAACAAACCCAAAAATGAAAATATGGATCTGAACTTCCTGCCTAATAAATGTTGCAAGCCATAGGTAGGATACACCACCAGACAAGAAATCACTTTTCTTTAAATCAGAAGAAATATTCTAAAGTCTACTTTGGGGGGGGGGGAAGTAAATCTTCAAAACAAGCTGAAATTAGAAAATAAAAGCATGACCACCAAGTTTAAAAAGTAATGTTATGAGACCAGCTTAATAATTCAATCTGTATACACAAAAAAAAGGAATTCTTTCTGGCTAGTCTCTAAATTTCCTCAAGAATTTATGGTTCAGTCTTACTCTAATGATAATGAGTTATAAATCTTTAACTGAAATGGAGGCTTATGAGTCTTTTAATTTTATTGGAGGACATATGGATCTTCTACTCAAGTAAATTTATTGCTGAGTCTTAGTATTTTTTTCAAGAGTACAATATTATTACTTTCTAATTGTTCAAGATTTTTCATTTTGACACTGATTTACAGTACCTGTTCATAATAGTACTGCTTCTATTTCCTGGAACAAATACAGTCATTCAGTGGCGACCTGGCTGCCTAAGGTTCCTTTTGTGATGATGCTGCACATGCATGTTTGAATCATCCATCTCCAGCAATTAATCTCTCCCACTGGTTGTCCTGTCTGAACCAATGTAAAGGCTAATCTGCCCTGAACAGCTTTTCTGATTTCTTGCAGTTAAGAAATATCTGTTTCCCTTTGCTATTAATCTGTAGATGGCCGCAGTTCACTGAATGCTGAAAACTATGCAAATAGTGTCATACAGATACAGGTTAGAGACATAATACACACAGTCCTTTCTAAAAAAAAAACCCCAAACAAATCAAAGTTGGTCATTTTTAAAATATATGAATTAGCTTCTGTACATGGGGTTAATCTCTGCAGACTTTATCAAGATAAGGTTTAGCCTTCCAGTTATAAAGGATGGAAACATAATTTTTATTTCCCTCTGTTCCTTAATAAAAGCAAGACTTCTTTCTGATGTTATTATTCAAAAATTCTGAAATCTTTAAGAAGTACTAACTTGGCTAGTAGCATATTAAAATCTGTATATTTGAAAGAAGGAAAAAAAAACTATAAAAATGAGACATATTCTGCAGGAATAAGTATCAGTTGGAGAAATCCCACCATTAAAGGATGTTTTGACAATTAGTGGAAGAGTGTACCTAGATTTTGCAGTATTATTGTTACACTAGTTTGTGATCAAATATGCAGAATTCTTTCCATCTTTTGACTTCTGAAAGGTTAGAGTAGGGTTTCTAATTTCGATTTGGATCATTTGTGCTCTTGTAATCTGCCTCTGTGTTGCTCCCATGAATTTTAATCTAATATGACACTTTTAGAAAGTGCCTATTTATTGCCACTTTGAAGCTGAAAGTGCAGTCTCAATTCTTTCTCTTTGAAAGATGCAAATCATAAACAGCTATGGCTGTCAGTTCTCTGTACTTCATAGCCCCACACATTGTTTTCATTCAGTGCCGGTAACAGGAGATGTAGTCTAGGAAACAATTCAGTGACCCCTCCAGAACAAGACAACCAGAATAAACATAAGATAATGAATCTGGTTGCTGCTTGTATGAAACAAGCATGACAAAGGCTGGCACAGCAATTAAATTAGAAACCACCCAAAAACCAGCCAGATGTTCAGCTGAACAATGTTCAGGTAAGGAAGACTGAGACAGGATCATGGACAGGGCAGCAATTCAAACTGCTTCTGTTGTGTCTTCTCTCTGCTGGTGCCGTGTACTGGAGGCAACAGAGACAAGTTCAGTTTAGGATGAGACTAGAGTGGGACAAAATGCCTGTATGACTCAGAGTCAATCCGGTATTTTCGGTTCAGGCCCAGTTCAGAATGTTGTATCGATGTGATTAGCTCTGCCATGCTACCACAGCAAGACTTGAATACCAATGTAGAGAATCCCATAGAACACATGGCATGGCCCTTTGAGGAAAAAAATTGTCTTGGTGCTATAGAAATTTGTCATTACCACTGTAGAGATGTTTGTTTTAGGTATAGGACAGAGGAAGGGAAGGAGGGAAGGAGGAGGGCCTGTTCCACAACAGCTATCACAGTATAAAACACCTCTCATAGAAATATCTAAAGACATTTTATAAATACTGATGAAGTCTCCTGAGACCCTGACAATTTTCGGAAATAATATGCTTGTATTGTGGAAAGTTACTCTGATGTCTGGAGGAGTTATCAAATTGCACAAGACCATAAAAGTGTAACAAAGCTCTCACTAAATACAGGTTATTGCAGAAGAACTGTAAGAAAATATTGTGGCATAAAGATGGGGTGGGAAGGAGGGGAGGTAATTTCTCCTGAGACTGATTCTCCACATTCCCACCTCTGGATGTTTACAGCTACTGCCTGCCACCAACCTGCCGCCAAGGACACACCACCCTTCTTGCAGGACAGGCTCAGACCTCCCTGCTATTTAAGCTTTTTATTTCAGAGTACCTGGGGCAGTCACCCATCTTACTTCTGCTTTGCTACAGCTCAGTGCCTTGCCAGACTACAGCAGCAACGGCAGCAGAGATGTTTGCTTTGCTTCACCTTCTCTGTGATAAATTTATGGCTCAAAAGACATGCAGCTGAAAGTGGCTTTATTTTTACACGCACAGTTTCCCCCCACAAATACACTCATCTTAATATGCTTGTAATCTTGTTAGTAGACAAGTACTTGGAAGCAAACTGCAAAAAGTCCATTAAGCGTTGTGAACACTCTCAGCCTAGGTGCAATTTTAATTTAACTAATGTTCTTTAATAACATGGCACCTGACAGGCAAAAGTATTTCCATTCCAAAAAGAAAGTGCATGGGAAATTTCATTAACTATTAACTTTGTGACTACATAACAATAAGCAAATTACATTATTAAAAATTAGGTTCTTCCACACAAGATATGGTTGGTAAAATGATACCTCTCAGCACTAATAGCATTTTGACTTTTATACCCATAAAGCTATTATTATGCATTTATTGCACTACAGTGATGATAGTGGTTGCTCTCATAACCAAAAAGGGAAACACTTACGACCGAGCAAAAAAAAAAAAAAGAAAAAAAAAAGAATGGAACTATTCCAACACATCACAAAAAAAGGCATTTAAGCTTAGGCTTTTTTTTTTTTTTTGCTAAAGTTAATGGATATTTTATTAAATCAGCTCTCAGTTTGGCCATTTACATCACAATGCAAAAAAGGAGACCTGGCCACCTATCAGTGCCAAGTCAGACTGGTGACTGAAGTCTGCATGATCACCAGTATTTATTATCACAGTTACTCCTCCTGTGTTCCTGGGTCACAAGGACAAGTGATGGCTACAGCTGCTGGCTTCCAGAGCAAGTTAAACCTTGAACTGCCTTCCAACTCACTAAACTCACCACACTGAATTTGTAAGCAGATTGTTCTTAAGCACCACAAGCACCTCAAGTATTTCTTAAGTATCAAAAGTATGCATTTATCTGGCTGGAACTGCAGAAGGAGGAGTGGCTGTTCACCATATAGGGATACAAAAATGCCCTCATATTCTATATTTAATTGGCAATGAAATCACTAAAAAATCAGTTGTGGTTGGACTTCAGGTGAACACCCACACAGACAGTGACTGACTTAACCCATTTTGCCTGTCCTTAGTGATATAAAGATTGCAATGTTAGAAAAGTCACAGGAGAGTTTATAAAGGTTTTGGCAGACAGGCCATGCACTTCCCAAAATACAAATTATTAGGACTTAAATCCAAATCTTCAAAAGTTTTAGGTATTACTTTTTTTTTTTTCTTTCCTTGAAGTTTTTCTACTCCCTCAGCTTACTAAGTCTTATGCAACTTCTGTTGTTGTTATCATGAAACACTCAGAATATATTTCTCGAGTGAGTCTTTAGAGTGTGTGTCAGACCTGTTTATCAAATACAGGGCAGACTTATGCTACTGCTTCCTTCTGGGAAAAAGATAATCAGCAATTGCAAGAAGTCAATCTGTGTGGACTAAGTCCACTAGATACCAAAGATGAAGACCCTTTTCAGGAACAGCATTGCAAAAATCCCAGCAAAGGGAAATACAAATTTGATACTGAAAATGAAAGAAGTCCTAAAAGTGACCAAAAGTTTCATGGGAAAAAAAAAATTACTATGTATGTATGTATGTGTATAAATATGAACAAACATTCAAGATCCTGGATATCAGGTTTATTTACATCCACATGTTTCTTAATGCAGATAGTTCACTAGTATTGAATTACAACTATTTGTTCAAACAAATTAATGGGAAATTGTCATTTTTGCTATCTATTTTACATATTCAAATCATATCTTAATGTGATGAAAGTAATAAATTAGTCTGCCTCAGATATTTCCTTAGTCAGAAGTCAGAAACAGTATTATGTCTTATTGACGAGTAGTATTCAGTAACAGTAAAAATACACAAGTACAATGTGCGCAGCTAGACAGTCAGAAACTTCTATCAACAAAGAACAAGTTGATAGCCTTTCCTTCAAAAAGGCTCATCCACATGTCTTTGATTCTCTTCTTTTAAACCAACCCTTCAAATAATAGATTCTAAACCAGTGTATGAAATGTAATTAACAACTCAGAGTATATAAAAAAGTAGATACCTTAAAAAAAGAAGCAGTGTTAGCTTTCGTAGCAGCACTCCTGGCTTTGCCTGTTATTCACACAAAAGGGAAATAAATTAAACTAATCCAAGATAGTTTTAACTGGAGCTCTAGGCAGCCTTGCTAAACTGCTTGGTTATCTGGATGGGAGAGTTGTCCTTTCCACCAACCTTTTCATCAAATAACCTCATTTGTTTTACCCGGCTTCTGTAGTGAGGCATGCCTTGTAATTCAGGAATTTTCATGTTTTATTTCTAATAATTACGTATTATCAGTTAAATATTCCTTTCTTTTTAAATACAAGCCTCAGGTCCTTTCATTCAACACTGGAACACAAAGAGAACTTGACATATAACGCAAATACAATAAGCAATGAATACATTTTCAGATCATCCTGAAATTTTCTCCTAATCAGGTTTTTCCCTACTCTTGTTACTAGAACAGGAGGTTGGATGTGTTCTCTTTTAGCTATAAGAAAGCTTCAGCATCCATAGAATTATAGTAAGAGAGGAGACCTCATTCGTGCCACTTCAGTTCTCTTCTTCCCCTATGTGGGAGTAGCATCAAACGTAGGACTAGAAGGATCATTAAAGATCATTTAGACAAACTTGAAGCACTGAGACAGAATAAAATATACACAAAAATGTAGGTAAGATGATAATCTAAATCTGCCATTAAGGACAATTTTCTTTTAAATTTCACGTGAATGTATAGTGTGTTGACAAAAACATTTCCTGATTAAAATTCACTTCTTAGGGCCAGTTCTGAAAACATGCTTCTGTATTATTCATTAAGCAAAGACTTAATTCTCCTTCAGTCATTTGAATTGCCTGTGAGAGAAGAGCACGGCATTTGAAAATCTGCAGAACACAGACTGAAAACCAAAAAATATCCTAATGGTGATGGACTGGCTTCTTTGTGCTTTGGTTTGTTAAAGGTGAGGTTTAATGAAAAATGGTGATATTGAAGGTTATCTTTTCTGTACTTTGGGTATGAAATAATTGGATAATTAATATCAGAAATAGGCATGACTTTTTCTAAACTATAAAATAATTAAGAATTAATTCCATTAATTTTTAAATTCAAATATTGACATCTTTAAAGTCAGTGATATCATCTCACTGTAAATGTGAAGAATAAATATAGAATATAGATCTCTACTTTGACCTAAATTTACTTCCTCTAGTCAAGTCTGTTGTGTTGACAAATATCCAAGCTTCTACTGTAAAAAAAGGAGATATGCCAAACTTGGTGTGTGATGGGTTTAGAGAGAAATTGCAATGATTTTAAGCTTGTGCTTGATAATAACAGAAGATATTTCACTTCTTAGAAAAAATATTATAAACAGAATCACAGCCTCAAACTTATGTTTCTACAGATTATATTCACACACTTATAATTACAGTGAACCTTAAAAACCTTATCTTTAAGATATTTTGAAATTGCACATAAATTTTTAATTTAAAGAATCACAGAATCACCAAATGGGTCAGGTTGGAAGGGACCACAGTAGGACATCTGGTCCAACCTCCCTGCTCAAGCAGGGTCATCCCCAGAGCACATTGCACAGGATTGCATCCAGGCAGTTCTTGAATCTCCAGTGAGGGAGGCTCCACAGCCTCTCTGGTCAATCTGTTCCAGTGCTTGGTCACCTGCACAGTAAAGGAGTTCTTCCTCGTATTCAGGTTGAACTTCCTGTGCATCACTTTCTGTCCATTGCCTTTTGTCCTGTTGCTTGGCACTACTGAGAAGAGCCTGGCTCCATCCTCTTGACACTCTCCCCTTAATACTTATAGACATTGATGCGGTCCCCTCTCAGTTACCTCTTCTCAAGGCTGAACTGCTACAGCTTCCTCAGCCTTTACCCATAAGAGAGATGCTCCAGTCCCTTCATCATCTTTGTCATCCTCCACTGGACCTGCTCCAGGAGCTCCACATCTCTCTTGTGCTGAGGAGCCCAGAACTGGACACAATATTCCAGATCTGGCCTCACCAGGGCTGAGTAGAGGGGAAGGATCACCTCCCTTAACCTCATGGCAATGCTCTTCCTAAAGAGCACTGCTGGCTCATGGACAGCTTGTTGCCCACCAGGGCCCCCAGGTCATTCTCTGCAGAGCTTCTCTACAGGACAGGCCCCCAGACTGTCCTGGTGCCTGGGGTTATTCTTCCCCAGGTTCAGGACCCTGCATTTGCCTTTGCTGGATTTCAGATTGTTCTTCTTTGCCCATGTCTCCAACCTGTCATGGCCCTTCTGAAGGGTTGCACAGTCCTCTGGGGTATTGCCCACACCTCCCAGCTTTGTGTCATCAGTGAACTTGCTAAGAAGACATCTGTGCTTCATCTGAGTCATTGATGAACAAGTTAAACAACCCTGGGCCCAGTATTGAACCTTGGAGGGCAACTGATAGTGACAGGCCTCCAACTAGACCCTGTGCCAGTGACTACAACACTCTGGGGTCTGCTGTTCAGCCAGTTCCTAACCCACCTCACTGTCCACTCATCCATTCCACACTTCCTGAGGACCTTGTGAGAGACAGTGTCGAAAGCCTTGCTGAACTCAAGGTAGACAATATCTACTGCTCTCCCCTCATACGTCCAAGGAGTTGTTTCATCAAAGAATGTTAGTATGGTTGCAAAGTCACTTACTCATATCCAGCCTTTAGGAAAAGCCAGAATTAGGAGAGCCTATTTTTTTTAAAATGTTTTCTCACAATGCCTTTGTAAATACATCAGCTTCATGGTGCACATTTGATGAACATTTATGCAACGTTTCATTATTGTTGGATGCTTAGCCCAATATCTTATTTACTTAAAATGATTCAAACCCTAGTTTGAAAGAACAATCACGAATTTCCTCATGGGGTTTTTTGAGGTCTGCCATAATTTATGCTAAACAAAAGCTTCAGGACAATTCATCTTTGCAAGCGAGGGCTGTAGCAGCAGTCCTGCTTTCACAGCTAGGAATCTGTGACACAGTGACGTCATGTGAGAATTGTCCACAAATACCAAGTCAAGATTAGGCAAACTGAGGTACATGGAGGCCTGCCATTCAGACAGAACTGAGCATGTTTTCATGGGAAAAATAGCTGATGTGAAGATAACCTTACCTTTTCCACGTAAAAATCTCACTTCAAGACAACCTTATCCCTTCCACAGCAAAATTTCACAATCTTCCTCATAATTACTGAAGTGCTCCCTTACAAGTGGTGCTGTGAGATAGTTTAGCCTACATAGAAACTTGGTAGGCTTGCCAAATTTCGTTGTTAGGAAGGACCTGGGGTGTTTTGGTTTTTTTTTTCTCTCTCTCTCCTTTGTAAATTTTTCACCTGAAGATCTAAGGGAAGAGATTCTTAATAATCAGCAGAGCTTTGGGGCAATTGGCAGAGCCATAGGTTTCTGCAGCAGCCATCAGACCTCAGCACACATCCAGTGGCAAAAGCTGGCTGTACTTAGACCACCACCTCCCACTGCCCATATCCTGAATAGAAACAAAGCAGTGGAGTTAAAGGCAAATACAGAGAAACTGCTGTAGTGTCCATGCTCCAGAGCTGTCACAATGATGACATTCAAACATTAACTTCTGCACTGACATGGTATTCTTTGGGACCATTTATATCTGGCCAAGCCAAGATATCTATAATATAGGTATTTAAATCTGAGTTAGTGGCCCTAGGCTCTCTTTATAGTCAATAGAGATAAACACTTCCAGGGCATGATTCAACTCCTCCTAAGGCAGGTGTTCAAAATAGGTCAGATGAATCATGCCCTAAAATCATCTGTTTCTTTCTATTGACAGTGAAGGGGCCAACACCAACAAGCTCAAATGCAAACTTCTGTCACATAAAAGACTTTTGAAGTTTGGGGAGCTGAACCTTACCCATGCTCTTACAAACAGGTTGAGTGCCAGGACTCATCCTTGCCAGGGGCAGCCTTGCTAGGAAAAAAGGCTCTTATTTACTCATCCTCAAACCCATTCCCAAAAGTACATCTTTATTTTTTCCCCTTCACATAGCTGTTTTCCTATTCCCTAATTTCAGAAGCTCATGTCACCTTGAGCCTCACAGCATGCCCTTCTACCAGCAGTCCTCTAAGTGCTCTCCCTACTTCCTTAGGCACTTCCCCTCCTCTGCAGCTTTCTCCTGAGTGCATTTATCCCTTGCAGCTGCATTTCATCATCCCATCTGCTGTCTTCCAGTGCCTACGTTAACCATTTCTCTGCTTGAAAGAGCTTGTAAACCCTACTCCACACCACGACTTCAGATATTTTATTAGCACTCATCCGTACTGTGCACACTGAAAAGCATATTAGCTTATTGCACTTGGAGAAAACAGTCTGGAGAAGTGATAAAATGTAATGTAAAGATTTAACACTCCTGGCCCTTTTGAAATAAGAACAAATTTGTGGGGTTTTTCCCTCAAAAATTATTCTACAGTCTTCAAGAACCCTGCTGTAATACTGAAAATATTACAGCAGCATAGTAATGGTGATTCTATCGTTCAACCATAATTAAAATGAAGCATGCAAGTACACAGAAGCAAGCTGCATGAATAGAGAAACTGCTTCATTTTTCCTTCCAAGGGGAACTACAGTGTATACACTTAAAGCAAAAAAAAAAATTCAACAGTGTCTCACACAAGTTAGAGGTTACAGTACCATGCACCAATACAAAACAGCAGCAGCAGCACAGACAACTCCACAAAAAAAAGAGAGACAAAGACAGTGTCTCATGAATTCTTAATTCATTAAGGAATGAACACACTCCTACAATCTGTAAAGGAATAAATCTGTTCTGAAGAACAAGGAAATTTGGGGAAAGGAAGACTATCTAATCACTTTCCTTTTGATCTGAAAATCCATATTTTAAGTCTCACTATGTGTAGCTGAAAGAACAAGAAATGAAGGTAAAAATAAAACTATAAATATTAAAAATTCTGTAAGAAATCGTAATCTCTGTGAAGTTTTCCTAGTGCCTAAACAGTAGGCATCATATATATGATGTATATATCATGTAAAAGAGTGACAAGTATATAATAAACAGAATAACACTGGTCCCTATAATATATGATTTTTTTTTCCTGTTTCTAAGACTTATTTTTCCAATCCCAAGTCATGAACTCATCCAGCTCTGAGGAGAAACAAAAGCATAGTGTAATCTTAGATTTAAACAGTACAAAATGGGAGCCCTCTGGGAGTATTCAGTGACAGACTGGATTGGGCTCTGAACAACCTGGTCTAGAGGAAGGTGTCCCTGCCCATGGCAAAGGGGTTGGAACTAGGTGAACTTTAAGGCCCCTTCCAACTCAAACTGTTCTGTGTTTGTACATCTTTGAAAATAAAGTTGTTATTTTAATTTTATGTACATGAAAATTATTACTGAATTAAATGGAACTATTCATTTACATTCAGCTAAGTCCATGCTTGTAGGATTAAAGCCTATTTCATGGCTAAGTGTATTTCAAAACCTACAACTACAATAAATTTTTCCTATCATTTTATCTTTTTTGTGTGGTCCAAAGGAGATATGCAAGTAGGAATATAAGTTAGCAAAAATCATCATCATTGGGTTTAACATTCTTTTCTCCTCTTGACGAGGGAGAAAAAAGTGTCAGACAATTGAATGGAACAATAATTTCAATAGAGTAAGAATGCTTGAGTGTGGCTCCTTGGTGAAACATTTACTGTCTCTATGTAGTTTTATTATTCAGCACCAAGGAGCATGAGTGCTGCCAGTCATTTGAATGATCAATAAAAAGAAATGTGCCCAAAACAAACATTAAAAGACTTTATTAAAAGCCTGTAATTGGCATACTGGGGCTGCTTCAAATCTCTGCCCGTTGTTTAGATAAGCAAACCAGAGAGAAAGACATTTGACTTCCTGCACTTAGGAGATAGGTACTAGGTACTGTTTTTACCTTTCATGGAGCAGCTGCCTCTAGAACAAACAAATTGAAACTCAACTTCACACCACTTCTCAAAACCTGACTGTTAAGACATTTTTAAGCTGGCATAACTCAGGGTCTCTTAATTCATACTGAAAAACAAAAAATAAAAGGACTTCCAACAGACATCTTACATAAATCAAATTCATCCATCAGGAAAAGTACCTACTATTGCTCATGCTAAAATACCATAACTCTGTGTCACAGTCAGCATCTTCTTTTGCAGTCTGGTGGAATAGGACTGGTCTGTAGATCAGTTCAATCAGCCATGAGGAAAGAAAAGGTTCAAATTGTCAAAAAGTTCTGAGGAGATATTTAATTTCTGCCAGATTTCTGAGTTTCCAGGACAACCTCATGTTTTGTTAAGTGGGAAATTGAAAAAAGAATGAACTGGAAGATATTATTTTGCAAGAGATTGCTCAGATGAGATTTTTTGAGGAGATTGACATCTATAACAATAAAATTTATTTATGGTTCATGCAGCCACCAGAAAAAAAGACGAGATTGCAGCTGATTTAGATTGGCCAAATGCATTCTTGGGAAATGAAACGGCGTCTGTGTCTCCGCATACAACTGACAGGACTTGGAGCAAACTGATACTGTTAAGTGCCCTCCAATGGCCATGTGCCAATATTGTTACCCTGTCTCTAAGAATCCTGTCTCTAGCTATCTGCTAAAGTTATCTGCTGTGCTGGTTTGCACTGGGGGAGAGTTAATTTTCTTCACAGGAGCTGGAGTGGGGCTATGTTTTGGATTTGTGCTGGAAAACATGTTGATAAGTCAGGGATGTTTTCCTTATTGCTGAACAGCGCTTGCACAGAGTGAAGGTCCTTTCTGCCTCCCACCCCATCAGAGAGCAGGCTGGGGGTGCTCAAGGAGTTGGGAGGGGACACAGCCAGGACAGCTGACCCCAACTGACCAGGGGGATGCCCCATACCCTATGGTGTCATGGTCAGCATATAAAGCTGGGGAAAGGAGGGAGAGGGGCGACATTTGGAATGATGATGTTTGTATTCCCAAGACACCATTAGTCATGATGGAGCCCAGCTTTCCTGGAGATGGAAACACCTGCCTGTCCATGGGAAGCAGTGAATGAATTCTTTGCTTTGCTTGTGTGCATGGGTTTTGTTTTCCCTATTGAACTGCCTTTATCTCACCCTGTGAGTTTTCTCACTTTTACTCTTCCAGTTCTCTCCCACATCCTGATGCAGGGACAGTGAGTGAGTGGCTTTGTGGGGTTTAGTTGCACAAAATTTTCCATTTTCCCAGAAGATATAACAACAATGATTTTCCGAGTCTATTTTGATTGTTTTTTTAAGTACCACCTTTTTACTACCAGCACCTTGCCAAAGAAATCAATTCTCTTCCTTTAGCCTTTTTAGCCAGTGCTTTTGGTTAATATTCTTTGTTCTTAAGTATCAGGAATAAAAATGTACAATAGTTATTATATATATTGCTGTGAATTATCATCTGTCTCAGATTTCTCCATGAGTTCCTCAAGTCCATTTGTGCACGTGCTATCATCAACACAGATAACTTAAATAACTATTTCTGTGTTTCATCTCCCCATTCAGTATCTCTGAATCTGTACTAAGCCTATGAAAAATCCAGTGCATAGAATCTCAACCAGCGAAAGCAGAGTAAAAAAATTCAACAACTAAAAATTATTTTTAACATTCCCTATTGATTATGAATGGCTTTGGGGATTGGGGCAGGTGTTCAAGATTTCTAGCTAATACATCTTTCTCCAATGCCAGTATGACACCACTATGCAGAAAGCCCCAGGACCAGTGATATCTCCTTCAGTACATATTATTTCTGTTTCTCCTTCTTTTATTTCGTTCCATTGAACAAGCAGTACAGATTTCTCATTCTTTCTATGGCATTACAGTCTCAGATGCCTACTCAGTATCAGCAGCTCTCTCACTCCTGTGGTACAGTTTTCTTTATTTCTGAAAAGGAAATATATCAATACGTTGCGGGTGTGAGCGTGTGTGTGTGTGTGTGAAAGCCCAAGCATTTCCCACACCCTTCACATTATTACTGGTTCCACAATTCTTGAACCAGGTCCCCAGAAGATTTTAGGCAGAATTTAGGTGGGAGAAGAACACCATTTGCGTGCTTTCTGGTTTTCGAACATTTAAACACTTTTGAATCGTTTCCTGACTTTTGTCTTGCAGGCCCTAGAGCTAAGAATATATTAAATACTTAAAGTGAATTTCTGATTTTATATTGCTTTAAGAACTAGAACCTTAAGAAAATTTCCTAATCAGTGCTACATTCAATGCCTGGGAGCAATGTAGTCCTTTTAAGTCTATCTAGAGAAGTTCTTTCCCAATGTATCATAATGCTGGAAGCTTTGTACCTGTCATTTACAAAACCAGATAATTAAACAAAAAATGCATTAAGCTTAATCTGCATTGAAATTAATCTCTACAGAGCAAATATTTGTTGATCATGAAACAGCAGCTCAGAATCAGGGGTGTTATTTTCTGGTGGTAATTATTTGCAACAATAATTCACATTTCTCATTTAAGCAAAAGTTCTTCTCACCAACATGTCAATACACAGTTGACAAACATTGGAGAGAGGCAGTTGCAAAGGAGTAAAAGATTGTGCTTGCTACTGTGAGCACATGTGAAAGCACGTGTATGCATCTTCAGTTAGAGTTTTATTCTTTCAGCTGTTGTTATTCCAAAAATAATGGATTGGATATTAAATGGCAGGCATTTCTGTGTGCTTTCCTTGTTTGGACACATGCCAGAAAGTGATTTTCAAGCTCAACTGAAAGACTTGTTTAAATTGTTTTCACAGTTTTCCACACTTAAATATTATCTCTTGTACCATTCTTTAAATATGCATTGAGCTTAGCCAAGCTGTAAAAAAAAAAAGGCTCTGAAATTCAAGTGAAAACAAAGAAAATCCCTGTTGCTCTCTGACGAGGAAATTTAATTCCTTCCCTACTGACTTCATAGGGCAGCCTGCTCTGCTTTCTTAACACAGATGCTTGGGCCATGTACAGCTCTTAAACCATGGAAGAGCCAGTATAGGCTGAGCTGGAGCTGAGCACAAATCTTGGGCAATCTACAGAACAACTTCACGTCCATTTTGCAAAGAAAATTACACTGCCCCTAAGCAAGATTTTGTGCCTGTGCTGAGACTTGGTACAATCTGCCAGACTCCAGTGGATAATTTGCACTCAAACTTCAGGTGGTTGAAGCCGTTATCTAAGAAAATAAGAAAGTTTCTCATATTGCAGGAAATATGCAATATGAACAGCAGAACAGGAAATGCCAGCAGAAGAATAATACATCCGTCTAACATAAATACACAGATTCCAGCAAAATGGCTCTGCCTTCGGATACTTCTGAGGTATCCAACTCTTTCCACTTGTACTTCTATTAAAATAGTTTAGCAGAATAAATTAATTTCAGGGAATCAGTAGCCTAAAATTGAAGCCCGTGTTAGGTAAAAGTCCTCACTATTAAGCTCTGTTCGGTGACAACAACTGCTTGCAACAAATTCTGACCCCTCAATCTCATATATTGCTATTAATTAAATATTTATTGACTTCCGTGATGCTAATGCATTCAGTTATGGATGCACAGTTGAGCAGAAAATTTAGACAGAGGTATTTTGGTATTCATGAGAAACCTGGTGACGAGAGTCTCATGCTAACGGATCAGTAAACCTGAGTGAAAACCAGCAGAAGAAAAGAGAAAGACAAGAAGAAATACCTGACTGATAGTGTATTTTTAATGGGGTTTTTTTCTTATTCCACAGAGGTTAAGAGGAATGGGAGCTTTTGTAAACATTAAACTGAAGAACTACAAGAAAAGAAGACATGTTAATAAATAAAAAGAGAGATTAAATTCGTGATTTCAGTAACAATTGTGATACTGAGATCGCTTTCCAATGTACCTTTAGGAAGATAATGAAAAGCTGTCTGAATAAACAGAAAGCGGTGGAGACACTGTAATAAAAACTACTGAGAAAATGAAGTTGAAAGAACAAAAGCTGCTTTGGATGAAGCATATCATAGTGTGAAAGCTGTCTTGGAAAAGCCACAGGCAAATAAGTGGTGGAAAACTGTAAGAACATGCAACTGGCTTAGACAGGAAAAAGAAGGACAACATTTTTCAAACACATTATTCGTTGTAACCACTCATGGTCTTTTATTAGGCGAAGTATAAAGGGCAAAACAGGTACAGCAGTACCAGTAAAAGGTATGTGTGGGTATAAAAAAGACAGTAATGTCCCAATAACATTTTATTAACATTTTAAAAATGCTAAAGCACATGTGATTTTGCAAATGAATGTTTCCACTACATGTATTTCCTAGGTAATACAAAGGATGCTGTTATGTATTTAAGCTTTGTCATTTGTTCTTTTTTTGGTTTGTTTTGGGTTTTTTTTCTACTTAGATAAATTTCTATCTTTTTCTACACCCTGTTCATGAAAAAGATCTGAAACTCTTTAAATGAGAAGACTCTACTAAAACTGCACATTCACAATCACTTAAGAAAAGCCTCTATTTCTTCTCCATGCAGAATTCAGTGGAAAAAAGAATATCACGGGCAAGTCAAAATACCAACACAAACCCCATCTTATTTCTATAAAATTATACAGAAAGAAGCCCAAAATGGTTTTAATTCACCTATGATAGCAACTGTAAAGAAAAATGAATGCTCAGAAGAGATGGGCAACATTCTTTGTAAAATAAAGGGTAAAAATTTCAATAGACCTCGTTGTTCACAGCCATATAAGCATTAACTACTACTGAGTGTCTTTCAATGTCAGAGCAAATAAGCGTTCAATTAACACATCCATATTTATATCTTTCCCTGTATATTTCCATGGGCCCACTTAGAATAATGTTCTCATGCTTCTGCAGCAGGGAAAAAAACTCCCACTAGGGAGGTCAGAACAGAGCCACACACTGTAGACTGCAGAACCACTTGCAGTCTTGCTCTGATACGTTTGATGTTCCTGTAGTATAGTTACCATATAGCTGTGCAAGGAGATTGATTCTGGCATATCAATAAGGGGCTATTTTGAGCAGTGGAAATGGAGAGATTAAACTCAGAACTTTAGAGAAGGATGACGCAAAGATGAGTTTCTTTTCATTTTGAAATTTTCAGAAGACACTAACCTCTGCTTCCAGCATGAATTTGGTCTTTTTATGTCGAGCCAGTATTGCAAGCCACTACTATAGCTGGGGAAAAAACAGAACTTCAAAATGAAAACTGGTTTCAGCTTCAGGCTGCAGTTCAGTAAATGTAACTTTAGCTAAATATAGCTTTTCCTTTTTTTATAAAACCAGAAACCTGTGCAACTCTATCGAAGTAGCTGGAGCAATTTTTTTATTTGATGGCAAATGATGCTGGTGGCCAGGTAAAAGAAGTTAATGATTCACTGTTGTACTAAGAAGATGCTTTTTAATGGATCTGAGAAGAAGTGGAACAGTGTCATGCTTGTGGAAAAGGAGATTGAAAAGTTGTATGTTGCAAGAGTGTAAAGGGGAGGTGCTGAAAGGCACAGGAAGTTCTAAGAAGAGAGAAAAATTAGGATATTTTACAATCATGAGAGACGGGATGACTTTTGGTCATCAGTTGAAATGCACGAATTGCTTTTTATTTATTTACTTTATTAAAATTCAGTTGGATTCAGGCTTGGGCTCCATGTAAGTTAACCAAAAAAATCACCTGAAACTTAAGATCCTTGTTTGGGGTTTTTTAACTCACATACAACTGTTGTCAACAAGACCTTGTAAAACCATTCCATACACTGACAGATGCAATTTGTTAATAACATGGCATTCTTGTATTTTCTGCAGCAAACGATGCAGAAAATACAAGATTGTAAGGTGTGGCGGTTGCCATTAATAACAGATAGGACAGCAAGAATACTATTTTTAGAACACATAACCATGAAAATTTTCAGTATTTTGGGGTGGTTTTTTTGGTTTTGCCAGTACTTTAGTACGTAGAAATTTTTTTATTGTTATTATCTAAAATTTAAACTAATATGATCGGATGCAATATATATGCTTTGATATGTACATGACTTCAAAAGTGGTCAGTCTTTAGAAGCTCCCACTGTGTCAGATTCTGGATTCACTCTCTGAGACACACAGCACAACTTTGAGCACCATGAGGTGTCTTGTCTAACTTTAACCAGCACTCCAGAGAGTCTCCTAAAAGTCTTCTTGTATATTAGCCAGCAGTCCATTTGATGGCACTTCACACCTATATTGTTCCTGCCTGAAATAATGAACTTTCAGAATTAAATGCCTACAGATATTTCTGAACTGTATTAATAGCACATACTGTACACCTTGGAAAAGGCTGTATATTTAGATGTCTGAAAATGAGATTATGACATAACTGAGTAAAAAGCTGTTCCCTGTGTTTTTGTTGACAAAGGCCCCAACTCTCTGGATGCCACACAAAAAGATGTTTTTTGCAGAACTGGAACATGATAAGGTTTGTCTTTGTGTTTCTCCCTTTCAGTGTGACTGTGTCCAAGATAATATGCAGCCAAATTTCAGGAATGTCTATCGCATAACACTATAATGGATTTTTTAATTATTATTACTATTTTTTATAATAACCTGTAATAAAGAGGTTAACATATTTTTGAAAAGTTTTTCCTTAAAAACAGTTAATTGCTTAAATCTTGACATCTTAAAATTTATATTTTTACTACAATCTATTGTCATCAGTGTGTTCAACTAGTTTATGTCAGCTAGTTTGCAAGCAAATAATCAAAAGCAAAGGGTAATGCTAAGAAAGTGGGAAGAAATTAAATTAAACTATTCACAGAAACTTTAACACCATCTGCTAAGGTACATAAAGTCTCAAAAAAACAGTATAAGCTAGCCAAAAGTTAATCATGACACATAAAATTCAGAACTATGTTGTATTTTCTGGTAAATGCAGTAACAGGCAAGTACAGGAGCTCAGTATTAACCAGGTGAAAAATGACAGGGGTTTACATGTTAAATATTATTTAAATGCTATTTTTGGAAGTCTAAGCAGCTTCTTTGGAAGGAGAAGTTCAGACGTCCTAGCTTATGCATCCAGCACTCAGCAGCTACTCAAAGAAGTGCTGGAGCATAAGCCAACATGTATTTTTAGTACCATTTCACTGAAGGAGGACTTCACTAGAAGAAAGAAAAAGAAGTCCAGATAGGATATAACCACACATGAGGAGTCAACAAGCTATGTTTTGGGTTTCACCAGTCTTCACAGGAAGAATTGGAATGACTGGACAACATTTTTGGTCACCAAGTAAGGTCCCCTTACTCAGCATTTGAGCATACTTTGGCAGTGTAAAAGGTTCGAAGAGGAGCCTGTCCAAGTCACACAGATTAAAAGTCATTCTTGAAACTTAAGTGAGCATGTTTATTGCCCTGTGTGCTTCATGGCGCTGAGTAACCACATCCTCCCATGGGCAACATTTGCTTAGGATCTTTTGCAGAGGCCTGGAAGGAGCTGTGGCACGGGCAAGCCTCCTAATGCCCAGGGCCACAGAAGAGACCTGCAGCATGAGAAAAAAGCCACTGCAGAAAATACTGCTTATCTGGAAAGTAGCATGTTTACAGCCAGCATGTCTGTCCCCCTGTACCCTGTGGACCTTCCTACCAGTCAGACCAGTGAGAAGTACTACTTGGATATGAAGAGAATGGGGCAGTCAGAGAAAACTATTGTATGCTTATGTCCACTCTCCCACAAGAATAAACAAAAGTAACTTTTCTGAGTTCAGACCTGTTCCCCAACGTCAAACAAAAATAGTTCTCCTGCTGAATTGGACAGAAGCGTAACTGAGATGCAGAAAAGGTATGATGAGTTGTATGCAAATACAGTGGAAGAAGAATGTTCTGCAAGGGCAAATATTAATTTCCTTTCTCCACATCCAGCACTTTTCCACTTCTCTGCTCTTCAGAATAAAGGACAAATGCTTAGGCACTGTAATTTTCATATAACTCTATTGTTATTATGCATAATTGTAATAAGAAAACTTGGACAGCACGCCTGCATGAAGTGCTTGAATCAGCTTATAAATGTTACTGTGTTACACAAAAATTGCATGGCCTCTGTCAAACTAAACACACTGAAAACTACAATAAGCCTTAATTCTCTGCCTAGCAGCTATCTAATAATCACTAAGCACTCCAACTGCACAAACCATAAAGTCCATTACAGATGCTTGTTAAATTTAGACACCTTCCATCACCAATTTAAATAGAGTTCCCTTCAAAGTTGTCCCAACTATATGTCCAGTTTGATGTCACTTTTCCACCAAGCTCGCAGGAAGATTTATGAGCAAAGTCTTCTTGTGTAGTACTCCAGTGAAAGACAGTGAAGAAAATGCTAATATATTTCTTAGATTTCTTTATGAGTTATGCAGTAGAATGTACTGGTCTGTGTGATCCTGACTTTTCAAGGTTAAAGAGAGAAGGTTTGAGCATGAGAGTATTTGGAAGGAAATGTGGTGATCGGTATCAGTTCCACGGTGTAAAAAGGCAGAAACTGCTGTGTGGCATTGCCAGGTATCCAGCAACCCACTGCAATTGCAGATTGCAAACAGGCGGGCAACTGGCATCCCTTCTAGGTGAACACCTGCACTCTAACAGAAGAGTTGTGCTAATGGAAACATCTAAAACTCACTGTAACGTCTATTCAGTCATGAGTCTAAAAATCCATAATAGCCAGGAAGTCATTTCAAATTTCTATAACCTTGTTATTTATACAGCCAGGAGACTTTAGCAAGAAAACAGGAATACAGGTAGGGATGAAGGGTGGGTGTTTCCATCAAATTACAGGTACTGTTAAGAAACTCTCTTTTTTTTCTCCAGTGATCTTCTGTTCCTATTCCACGGTGCTTACCAAAGAGCTTCCCATACTTCCAAAGTTTTGATAAAAACAGGGATAGTTAAAAAGAGATTCCTAACTGACCTTCTAACTGACCAAATCTGGGCAGTGGATCCAAATGTGCCTGATAAGGATGAGCACTGAGCTCTGCTCCAAGAGAGAGGTTGTCTGCAGATCTCAACTATCAGAAGTGGTCCAAATCTAACTACAAAATTTTTCTGGTACAGAAATAGTAGCCATTTTAGAGCATTCTTGTAGGCAAGGCCTTGACTCATAACAACTGATCTGTGATACCACAGCTATAATGATTTCACCAGAGTAAGCAGAATAAATTCTTAAACCCAACTATCAGCACAAATTCATCAGGTTTTTTGGACCAATCTAGCTGCAAAGCCACAAAAGCCTCACGGGGTCTAAAATATTCAGCATTGCCTCATCTAGTGGAGACAGAAGCTTTTAGGAAGAAAACTGGCACATCCAAGTCTTCACTGAGATGTAAATCTTCCAAGGTTAAAACTGAAGATGAAGCCCAGAGTTAGTTGATGCCATGGCAATGACAAAAGCTGTTGTGCTAGATTAGGTGATATTGTCTCATGGGTTTGGAGAAAGGCTTATCATCAGCCTTATGAGCCCTATAAGAAATTAGGAATTTATGAGTCCTCTGCTCTTACCATAGCACATTGGGGTGCAGATGTGCTCCTTTCCTACATATGAGTGGGAACAACTGTCACATTCAGAAACAAGGGAAAGATAGTACTGAGAATACAAAGTGATACTGTTATTTCAGGTCAGACTGAAAAGAGTTCTGACTCAAATTATGGGTGGCTGGAAATAACATAAAGAGGCTTGTTTCTATTTGTGATCACCTCAAGAACGGGCTGACTGGTTCAGCACCTGGATTTCAGCACTTCTTGCGCTCTGGTGGCAGAGCGGAGCTCAGAGCAGTATGAGATATATTGCCCAGGATGCTGGATAATGTGATTTGGTATCTGAAAGCCAGATGCCTTTCTAAGGCATCAGCAGATACGTGTGACTAGAAGAGGTTAGATAGGCTTCACACAATTTCCCTTACTACCACAGAGGCCTGCCTTGTGCTGATGCAAAGAAAATCCTCCCAGACTTGACCCAGCTGGTTACCCTCAGTCTTCTTTTGCAATGAGTGAATCAAGCAAGGAGATGAGAAGGCCTACTGCCTAGTTCAGCAGGAAGCACATCAAAAGCACATTATGGCACCTGTGATTGCCCTGGAGAAAGCAGCCTAGTATTTCATTTGGGGTTTGCCACAAGGAGACCTAGTTCCATTCTCCTGGAAGGCTGGAGGGATGAGCACATGCTGCCCACTGCCCCTCATGGACGACCCATGTGGTGTTGTTTTGTAAGGGAGCTTTGCTCTTGGACAGATGAAGAGCAGGTCATCCACAGAAGTCCCATGGCTCCCTGCTTTGGGGCAATTGCATGAGAACTCTTCTATTTACTACTCACACCTCTTGCACACCCTGCTGGGGAACAAAGCTGTGAATGTGGGCTCCACCACAGAGGGGCTCCACAGGGCCACCTCTTTGCTGCAAAAACAAAGGAGTGCAGAATCTCTTACATAAAGGGCTGGAGATGGGCGGTGGAGGAGGGACAGAGGCGTCTTCCCATAATATCCTGTCTCGGAGAGTCTGCCAGCAGACAAAGCAAGCTCTCTGGAAGCAGTTCAGCTTCCTGAGTTGTTGAATAGGTCTGAACCTACTGTGTTCCTACTGTCTCTCTTTAGACTTGAGAATTATTGGGTATGAAATAATGAAATTTTGCCCAAATGAGCTCTGCTGCTCAGATTTGCAGGAGGAAGTGCACCTTTGTCCATTGTCATAAGAAAAGAAAACAGATCAAATAATCTAGCTAAATGAGTTAACAGACTCTGGCACACCTTCAAGAGATGCACAGTATCTGAAAGACACTACTTTTAAAGGTTTTATCCTTTTCTCCCTCTCCACGACAAGGCTCAGATCCTGTCAGATATGTAAATGTCCAGCTTACATTTAAGCCAGTGCAGGGCCTTCACTCACAAACAGCCTTTTTTGGGTGCAACCTGTGGCTCGGCAACAAACAGAACAATCAGCTGATCACTGATTATTTTTAAGTTATTGTGAATTCAGAAAGAATCTCTTTTTTGCACTGCTTTTGATCTGACAATTTCTTTTTAAGAGACGAATGGGGTCAGCTGGTGAAGAAGAAAGCACCGTACAGATTCTCCAGTCACTGAGTAGCTACTGAGCGTAAACAAGCCCTGGACAGACCACTCTGTACAACTGTTTACAGGAAAAAACCTAACGACCTGAATAAATTTGAACATATCAACCTGAACAGCTAAGTTTCATTGCTTCAGAACAGTTGTCTTAGATACCCCCAGCTAGTTTGTTGGACCTCTTAAAAATCTTTGACAGAATGTCAGAATTACACAATGGCTTTTATTGTCTTTAGGTTTAGTAACCAGTGTGAAAAGTGCTACTTCTCAAAAATGAAGGGGCATTTACAGCACAAATGCTTTTCCCTTTTGGACAGCAGAAATCTACTGGCAGGGCAACCACTGCCAAAACACTCTGAACCCGTTTTAAATAAATATAGGAAATTAAGGCTGGAAACAAATGTCGTTTACTCTTGGATTTTTTTCTCATTTTTTCTAATTGCATGTTTAACTTATTGTCCTTTCACTGAAAAAAGTTGGAACATGAATCTGAGCTTCAAAATATCTCACCAATTTTTCTCTTACACTCTTCAAACCTGCGTCCTGTTACATGGCACAAACATTTAATGACACAAATATTGCTTGTCATGAGGAATTATTTCCAGATGAAAAGCTATTACGAGAATCCATCTAATGATATGAGTAATGTGACACACAGTGACACCATTACTTTGAGGCTTTTTTCTGTGTTACTGGCTTTCCCAACTGGCTTTTAAGAGCATGATGAACCACTTACTGATTATGAGCAATCTCATCAGCCCTAACAGCGTCCTCGAGACTCAGTGCTATGTTTCCTTTGAAATACTTCTATCAATAGCCAAGGATCACATTGTCATTATCAAAGGCATCAGAGGTAATTCAAACTATTTTGCAGCTTATTACAAGTACTTTGGATATACTGCATCTTTTACTGGTTGCAGATGACCCAGATGTGCTCTAAACAGCTTCAAATTTAACACCTCTGACCTATACAACACTTGTTCATAATGCAAAGTAGGATATCTCTTTTTTATGGCTGTCCTGGTTTCAGCTGGGATACTTAATTTCTTCTCAGTAGCTGCTACAGTGCTATGTTTTGGATTCAGAATGAGAAAACGTTGATAACACTCTAATGTTGGGGGTTTTGATAAGTCGATTTTATAGTAAACCAAGGAAATGTTTTTTTGGCCCTCCGGCTCTGCCATTGAGGAGGTCCACGAAAGAAACCCACTAGGAGGGAGCATAGCTAGGACAGGTGACCTGAACTGGCCATATGGATATTCGACATCGTAGCACACCTTGTCCAGTATATAAACTGGGGGAGTTACCTGGAAGTGGGGGCTAGCCTGGGTTTAGGAACAGGGCCTGCATCAGCCAGCAGTTCGTGAGCAATTGTACTGTGCATCATGTGTTTGGATTTTTTTCCTATCCCTTGTTATTACCACTATTAAAATTATTTACTATTATTTTTTACTTTGTTTTCAATTATTAAACTGTTCTTACCTGAACCCTCAAGCCTTACTTTTGATTCTCCTCCCCTGTCCACCAAAGTAAGGATTGGACACAGGGAGGTTGAGTGTGTGGCTGCGTAGTGCTTAGTTGTCAGCTGGGCTTAAACCACAATAATAACTTATATATTCCTAGAAAGAACTTATCCCATCACCCACAACAGCTGGAGTTAAGCAGTGAATGATGTTTTCTTCTCTTAAATTTCTGTGCAGGGAGGTTGTTTGCAAGCCACATTATTTGAACAGTGGGTTGATATACTGAGAGTTATCTCAGTGTCTCTGAGGAATCACTGTGACCTTGAGAAAAAGATTGTCATATTCCCCATATCAGCAAGGCCATAAACAGATGCCTTTCACAGTAGTCCACCAACATGCTGTAGTCATGACTACTGTTAGGACTCCAGTTCTTTCTCTAAACCATACTTAGAACATTAATTGTTAATTAATGAAAAATTAAGTAGGCATCTTTCTAGTTGCATGGAAACCAACACAGTTTCAATAAGATATTGGCTATATTACTTAGATTTTTGGATAGCATTAAACATTCTGAATTGAGCATTATCTTCAAGAAGAAGTTTTCAAATACCATTACCATTCCTACCTAAATACCAAGTCCCCCAGTTGAATTAAGATGTATAATCTTGACCTTATTTGAAAAACAGCATCTGTAAAATGAAGATTTTTTTGCTATTTCACAGGTGAGAAATTACTTTAACTCTATAGACTGCTTATGAGAAGATAAGCTGTAATGGGGCCACCTTCCTCTCTCTCTCATCTTCTTCACATCCTCCCAAAAGATATTTTTCTAAGCTGTACAGTCACCTCTTAGTAGCAACATACCTCTAACAAACATCGGGGGCTAGTTTTCAAGAAGAAAAGGAAAGGGAGCTTAAGCTCTTATCAAGCTCCAACCCCTGATTTCCTCATATCACTCCTCATTCCTCATCTTCTCCCTTCCCTTCCATAGTCCTGGCAACTCACTGCTTCCCAGTAGCTTTGCAGCCAACAGGGAGAAGCAGCAGAGCCACACCACAGCCAAGGTTAGGATTACACGTACATGGGCACATGTATGCACCTCCCCTGGCCCAGGAGCTGTGTCATGTCAGATCCCCTCCAGCACATGGGCCCATGGTGTGACCAAACATCTTGATGAGGCCCAGCTAACTCCATCACGTAACAATTAAACCTGGCCCTGCTCACCGATATTAAAAGAAAAAATGAAATCTCTCCCAAAGCAGGCCCTGAACAAATGCTGCTTGCTGTCTGCATCTTCATTGACGACACACCTCATTTGTCACCCAGTTCAGTGTGGGGAAGCTGAACCATATGCTCTGTGACCATTAGTAAGCCCATAGCACTTGTCCACAGGAAAATTTCTATGTGAGTGCTGATGAAATGTAACACTTTTCTCCCAAGCAACCTCATTTATACTCCTGCACTGTGCATGCGGAAAAACATTTGATAAGCAAAACACCTTTCTCTGATCCCAGACCCATTGAAAACTGACTAATCCAGCCCTGGGTGAGAAGAAGATGCACACGAAGAATCTTGCAGAAATGCTCCACAGCAACAAATCACTGGGAATAATTTAATAACCTCCAAAACACCACATCCCTTTTCTCACACACAGATACATCAATTTCAGTGTCTTCAGATCGATGCCTTCGTGTTTACGGACTGAGGAACTCTGCACTGTCATCAGGCACTGCTTTAAGCAGCTTAGACATTTAAAGCAGGGACAAACACTGCAGAACAACTATGCTGTGCCATTCTGTTACTACTATTTGTTTACTCAGTGTGCTTCCCAAGGGATAGAAGTGCACTCCACAGTGTACAAACAACATCAAACCATTATCTTCAAAGAATGATAAAGACACCAAAGTGAAACACAATTCTGAGGATGACCTTTATGTGCTATTATCTGCAGTGCAGTAATTAATTTTATCTGCTATGCACAAATGAAATGAATAGAGTCTTTTCAAAATATGTGAATGAATGGATGAACAAATGAATAAATAAATAAAAGGAAATCATGAGAAGCCTCTTCCAATAAATCTCCCTTTGTTTCACTTTGTGAAGCTGTACACAGGGGCAAAAATGAAAGAATCCCTATGTCTGTGTTTTGAAGTGCACACTTATTCACTCTGAAGTGTTACAAAGAATATTTTGGCTTCAGATGCCTAGAAAACCTTTTAACAAATGGGACTTGATTCAATCTGTCATCTAATATCATAGTGAAAAAAAAAAAACCCTGATGTCATTCATGTTTTCAGACACCAGCAAAAACTTGGTGGTCCAGGTATTTCCTGGGTTATGGTGGGCTTGGTGGCCTGTACCACTTGTCACCTGTGGGTGACAGGTCTGGCTTATAATGGAATAAACTGGGAAGTCAGGGAAGAAGCTTCTACCCAACTGTTGTAAGGCTGTAAGGTAAGCAGCTCAAATAACTGCCTAAACTGTAAAGTTTCTAACAAGGCAAACCACACTTTTGCATAGCACACAGCCTAGCTGTTCTTAAAATAGACCATCACAGGCAGATGTCACAGAGAGAACCCAAACTGGCACTCCTGCATGCATTTTAAAGAGTATTTTCATATCCCTCGTCCCTAAATTTTAGCAACAGACATGCTTCTGACCTTAATCCAGTGGTATCAGGCCTTGTATTTTCCAAATAAGCCCTAGAAAGGACTTAAGCAGAGCCAAGGGATCCACTTGGCTTTGGCTTTGCAAATACCTTTGGCTCTGCCCCCTGATGAGTACTAGTCATCAACACTTGTGAACAGTTTTAAGGTAATATTCCACCAAATAGTTACAGATGCTCAGAGATTTTTTTTTTCCATCAGAAGTATATACACTTTTTCATTTATTACATATATGCAAACCCAATGTTACCTGCCCTTTCCCCTCTCCAGTAAAATGAGTATCATAAAGAGGCTGAGCTTTCCCAAAGAAGGGTCTGGTTCACCTCAAAATGTCATTTTAAGTTTTGCAAAGGTGTGACAATAATGACTGAGGTCACTTTTCATCTTCCCTCTGCTGTTCCCTTCGTCGATAGGCATGAGACACCGTGAAATGTTTTGCGCACACTCAAGTCCTCTCTACTTTTCTTAACAGCAGCAGAACTATTTTTAATGCCAGGGCTCAGCCACACAGTACTACATTGTGCTAACTCCACACTCTGAAGTCATTAAGAACTTTGAGGATCTAGTTTGGGGATTGTCTGCACATTAGGTCAATGACCCCTGTTGGTATTTAATTTGCACTGATCACTCAATCATGTAAGGCTGTGTGTTAATTAGGCCAATAACCGAAACATATTGTAGGAAGATTTAAGCTTTGCAAAGCTGACAAAGATTACTGAAGTATCAAACAGAAGAAGGACAAAAGAAAACATTTCAGTGGGATGATTAATTGTATGAAAAAAAGATTTTTAAACTATTGAATTCTTTTTTTAATCCTTAATTTAAAAAATAAGTTAAATGCAAGAACAGAGAAAGCTCTTTACTCCTCTACCATCACAAACAGTGGCAGTTCCTGAAGCCAGAAGTGCCATAGAAAATTGGTAATAAAGTAACACAATTTCTCCTTACTTTATAAAAATTCTTTCAGTACTTTGGAGCTTTCTTCCTTTAAATTCTGAAATTAGAATAGTAAATTACAATGAGAGCTTTTTATTAAAACAATTATAATAAATGTGGAGTCTTCACGTTCATGATGAAAAGCTTGAAAATATCACATGAAAATGGGGTAAAACAAGTTATCAAAAAAAATCATTATTTCATTGCAAGATATTGCATTTTCTTGAGAGGTATTTTGTATTTTTTAAGGAAGTATATAAAAGAGGGTTTGGGTGCCTTTTCATTGCTTATAAACTTTCAAGTTTTTAAACACTATATAGTTATGATTCTACTTACTTCGCAGGTGGAGAAAAAAGAAGCATAAAATGATTTGAGACCCAGGGCTCAGAAATGTTCGATAGCTTTGATTTCTTCCACATTGTGTACCAAAATGAGCTACTCTGGACTACATTTTGAGATTTTGAAGATAACTGCTCTCATTGATGTTTTTGCAGGTTTCTCAATACAGAAAAAAAATGTTACTAGGGCTTTTTTTTCTTTTAAAGGAGTCCGTAACTTGGGAATTGACTCCATATGTTGTCCCAGAAATCCCTAAATTGTTGAAGTATGCTGCAGATGTGTTTAAGCTCTTCTCTTTTGAAGAAATTTGCTGATTTTATGTGCTACACCTTCCAAAGGACATTATGTTAAGAATTCTCACATCCTTGGGAGAATAGGCATCACTTTATCCTGCAAGTGATCTCAGGGATTACAGTAAGAATTTTAAAGGATAAGAGACAATACTTGACTTGAGTAAAGGAAGAAAAATCTGGTCAAACTTAAACATGAGATTTTCAGGGAATTTATAACTCTCAGAAGGATCACTGAGTTAAATAATATTTTATTTGAAAAATTTCTGTTATATTCTATGCAAGAAAACATGCACTATGCTCCAGCAATGGAGTTGTGCTAACATAAAAATCTCACCATTGACAATCCTCAGCTGTGTTTTAAGCCCATTTGGGGTTTTTAGTCCAAGTTGATATTTTGCAGTTTTAAATTAATGCATTGTGTAAGGCTGTCACTTCTTTTTTTTCTACCAGCAGGTAGACACAAAGCTGATTGCCTAATTAAACAGTAATGCTACAAGAAACAAATTAACACCAAACCTCTTTACAAGGAAAATTGCATAAAGACATAAATAATCAGTTAATAAAATCGTAGAAGTCAAATGAATCATCTTACCAAAAAAATGATGGATTTCAGCATGATGTCATCCCAAAGATACACCCTTTCAAAGAAGGCTTTTATTTGTACAGCCAACATTTACATTCTGTTTTTAAATTGCTATGAAACAAATGGGGATTTATCATTAAAAAGAAATTATTTATTTTCTTTTTCCATTAATAACATACTGTGCATCTGATGAGATCCTTTAGTTCATGGTCTAATTTTATTTTTACTGGATTAAAAAAACTGGGTAAAATTGGATTTTACCCAGTAAAATAATTTACCACTAATTCTTATTTTGATAATAAGGTCAAACTGGAGGCAAAATATTGCTTGGATGGAAAAAGACAATGAAATAAAACATGATCTGTCCAAGAAATGCCATAGAACATGGACTTTTCCTGAAATGTACACTTCCACAACTCCCAAATATATTGTTCAATAATTAAAAACAAATAAATTTATTACTTAAAGTAGCACTTATCAGTTTTAATTTATTTGAATACATCTTTCTTCATTCACAGAATTCTGGGTATGACAAATTGAACTTTTATTGGGAGCTCAGGCTTAACAGAATCAATATTCAGCAGGTTGTGCAATCTGTCCAGGTCTCTTTAGATAACTTGGTCTTTCCACTGCTATGTTTGAGGCAAGACTGAATATCATGAGTTTGGAATGACTAACATCAAGACAAGAGCAAATAGCTAAATCAAGTTAAGGTAAATTTTCTTTTTGAAGTTACTGTTTAGAGGCAGACACTTATGTGCTAATACACTGCAGAGTTAAAGTCTCTGTGTCTTTCTGCTTCATGATATGTGTATACTGAAAAAATAATTACCAGAAATTTTTTTTCAGGAATGACTTACTATCATCAACTCTTTGGGTGACTATATTGTCAGAAACTTTGTTACGTATAAAATAAGGGGTTTTTTGCTAGCTTTCAAATTCCCTCATATAAAAACTTTAAATACACTGTGACAGAAATAGAAATCAGAATTATGTCATTGGCAGCATGGCAGCATCTCTTCTTCTTTGTTTTTCATTGAGGACTTTAAAATTGTTGTCTTCATACAAAGTAGAAAGCAACTTAAACCACTTGGAAGATATTTTTATATACTTTTAATTGCAGGCTGAAGAGTGTGACAAAAGCCAGAGGAAATTTCATGGAATGTAAACAGGTCTGAACTTTTGGAGTTGATAACAACAGAGAAATAAAAATTTTTACTACACAGTTTTCAGTTAATGATGTTTGGCTTTGCTGAATGCTACAGCACAAAAGCTGGTAAATACCTGGAAATAAATGCTTGTCTAAATTTCATTTATCTCTAGACAAGATAGTGTCTACAAATAGTGTCTACAAATAGAAGTATTCTTAGCTGCAGATGAAAATACCCTGTCAAATCTGAAAGCAGTTTATACAGTAAGCATTCTTATATTTTAAGATATTCCTAATTCTTTTAAAATATAACCAAGGAAACAACAGATTATTGTCACCGAGATTATGTAACAACAAATAATTTGGAAGCATTTTGGTGTTTCCTTGGTCTGAGGCATCAGTAGTCACAGAGAAAAATACATCCTTTTAAACAAGTTATTAATTTTAAGAAGTGTTACATGATTGATTATTCATAAACTTTCCATCCTACTGTGTGGCAAACAGCAGTATTTAGTTTTTCATCATAGTGAATTCATCAGTATGAATAATTATGCATAATACGTAGTAAACCAATATACTTACTCCAGGATCTTCTTTATTACATATTGTATTTTCTTATTTTACATTGTTATTACTGCAAAAGTTTCAAGAATTTTATTCTTGAGCTATGCTGGGGTTGGGTTTGTGATCTGCTTGATTTGCATGCTGCCCTACATCTGACAGTCATTTGTAAGCGATTGAGAAATTTATTCTGCACAAACTCCAGTAAGTCTTACTGCTATCTCTGCAGATGCATGAAAACTGCTCTCCTACTCACTCTTGAAAAAGTAAAGCTTCTCTTTTTGTACTTTGACTCACCAGTGTGATGTTACCACCATGGTAGCACTGAATATAAATATGAACAGATTGACTAAGAATATTTTTATAATATCAAAATGTAGACTTTAATAATTTTAGATGTTCTTTCTTTCATCCCTCTCGTTCAACAGACTTGAGATTCTGCACCCTGTAAATGTTGCATTCACCTCTGTAATCTGCCTGCAGTTAATATGGGATATGTTTTAATTCTTATTTATCTTTTCATATCTAAGTAATCTGTTCATAAATTTGAAGAAGAAATTTAGGTTGTTTTAAGGTATTCTTAAATTACTGCATAGATCTCATTATACAACACCTAATACCATATTTATTTCAAATTGAATATACACTGCTTAACTTTGAATGGCAGGGTAATTTGAGGAAAAGAAGAAATGGCCAGCCAAAATAAAAATATAAATCAGAGTTCAAATTTGGGGCACAAACATCTGTAGTTTCTTCAGAATTTACTATCTCTTTTTTGTTAGGTCATTCAGCATCCAGTTTTGGATTCTGTAGTCCCAGTTTTGGAAATGAGGGAGATGATAAGTCACAATCTTTCATCGTGGTTCTCCTACGAAACTTATATTCAGTCCACACCCGTTGGGGTGCCCGTTTTGCTTACTGATTTGGCACCTTCATTCCACCATCTTCTTAGTGACTAAGAATTAATCAGCTCCAGAGTACAAATTATCTTCCCATACTCCTGCACATGGCCTGCTGAGACTGGATGAAAATTTCTTGAGACTGCTAATGAAGGAAGAAAAATCCAGATTTTACTAGATAGAGTTTTTCAGTCCCTTTGTTTCACAGTACTCTCACATTTCAGAGCAAAATGAGAGAGGAGAGCCTCTCTTCATTAAAGATTTGTATCTGATTTTCATACAAAACATTCTTCTCAGGCTGCATTTTACCTTGAAGAGGAGATTTATTCAATGCTTAGACTGCTTCATGTTGCTCTACAAAGGTGTGATAGATTGAGCCTTCCAAATGGTCATAGGACAAATGAATGAGGAAATCTCTGTCCACTATAATTAGAGAAGCATTTTTCTCTCAGAAAGAAATTGAAGAATGGATATCATAAAATACTGGAGGTATAATCTCCCAAAATCCCCGAATCTTTAGCCATCTTGACACTGGACAAAAGCAAAGATGAACTGTTTCTCAGAGACCCAAAGCCTTATTTGCACCAAAATACTACTGGCAAGTTTGGCCAAGATCAGACAATGGAGGAGTCATCCAGTTTTTACACCACACATCTTGATGTCTTAGATAATAGCAAAGATTTTTTTTTTTAACCATCATATTTGTCTACCTGCCATGATCTAACTAATATTAAGTCTTTTCTGTGTACCACAAAAAGAGATAACCACAAAAAAGGGGCAGCAGATGCAAAGACATTTAAACCTTGAAAACCACAAGGGGAACAAAGAAGATATTCAGTAATGCAAAGGTCTTCCTAAAGTTAATTCCTTTAAGTGATACAGAAAAAATTTGCTATTCCTTCAGAGGATGATAAAATTCTTTAAGAGAGAGAGCTTAAGAAGAAAAAAAAATACTGCTACTCAAAAATGCAGAGGTTGAGAATTCAAAACTTTGGAAATTACAATTAATTGGGAAGAGATCTTAGTGGCATTTTTAAAGCTTTCTTTCTAAATATCTAGCGTCACCTTTCTGAATGGCAGTGTGATGTAAGTTGCACTTAGCTCACACTTTTGGGGGTGGTAACTGCATCAGCTGGGTCCTGCCTCTGGAACAAAAAAGCATAATGGTTTCAAAAATGCCATTCCGTGCAAGGAGCCGTGAGAATGGTCGTCAGCTCTTCCCAAGCCTTTGCCTTCAAGGCTGCTAACATATAGAAGTTTCCTGAATAGCAGACAGATTCTATTTCTTTCACACAGCCTTTTTTCAGCAGAAACCCATCTGTATTTTTTGTGGTAACTACCTCTGAGATGAAGTACTGATGAAGACTAAACTCTGGTAGTTTTAACAATATTTTATGACTTCCAGGCTCCACCCTAATCTATCCTTTGATCTGTATTCTATCTGGGAGGTATAAAACACCCTTATGTTCACAGGGGTTCTGCAGTATCTTAGCTAAAGAAAGAGTGCCGCTCTCATCCTGTGGTGAACACACCCAAGCACAGTTGAGAAAAAAGTGTATTCTTTAACAGAGCAGCGGCTGTCCTTAAATTCATTGTTCTTTACACTCAGTGTTAAAAATACTAGAAATATAAGACATGTCCATAAAAAAAAAAAAAAAAAGGAGTTTAAATGAAAACTTTGAGACTAAGAAGCTCTCAAAAATGGAGACTAGAGGTTTGAGAGGAATGTCAATGATTTTTTTCTTCATTACCACCGCATGCCATATCCTTTGAGAAATGCTTATTTTTGCTCCCTGGGCAGAGCAGTCAGAGATTCTTTTTACAATGAATGCAACATGACTGTAACCAGTCTCTAATTCCAGTTTTTAGACATTATTGAGGGAGGAAAAAAAAAAAAGTAAGAAAGAAAGGAGGTGGCAAATGTACTAGGTGGCAAATGTACTAGGAGGCAGAGGAGAGAAATTGTGCATGTATGTGTGTGGGAGAGCAGAATGAGTTCAGAAGAAAAAAGTCAGCTTTAAATCTCCTTTCTGCCTTAGCCCAGATGTCTTTGCATCATCAGATTTTGGTGCAGCATCCAACATCAAGACTCCTTTTCTGCTGGAAAGCTAATTTACAGGAATCATTTAAGAATGAACTTCCTTTAGTAGAAACTATGTAACAATAAACTGAATCAGAAATTTCTGCTTCTGCAGGTAGTAGTGAGATTCAGGAAACTGAAAGAAGGACAGTAAGATTCAAAACAATAAATAGATTTTTGTAAAAAAAGAGAGAGAAAATAGAAAAAAAAGAAGAGAGGAGACTGAAAAAGTGATTGAAAATATATAACAGTGTATATAAAAGATCATATAGTGATATATTCAATATACCAGAAAGATCCTACCTGACCCATTTCTCTTTCTCCTGCCATTCATTTGACATCAGAAAATACTGAGGGGCAGATGCATTGCCAAAAAAATTCCTAAGATTTTATTATTGAAAGGCATTTGAATCTTATGATTGGTAAATGATATTTTTTGAGATTATAAATTACTGCATCACTGTTACCCCTCCTAAGAGCTGCAGAATAATCACAGTGTGCATAAACAGCCTAGCAACAACACCCATGAGATTTATGGTCATAAAACAATTTTACTTTGTTGCCGTATATTTACGTTTAAAATAAGCAGTTTAATTAATAATCATGGCAAGGAACTAAGGAAAATAAGAAAGGTGACTGCTGACTGTGTTTCAGGTGCATTAATTCTAAAATAAGGCTGATAGAAAAAAAAAGAAAAAAATGCTTTATTCTGCCTGGAAAAATAAATTAAATCATTCATCATTTTTAGTCCTCAGTTATGAAAAAGATGACTTCATTCCAAAAAATAAGGGTAGAATTGGCAGATAAAAAAATTATCTTTCAGGAGAAGCAGCCTTCTAAATTAGATTGCCCCTTTATGAGTAAGCAGAAAAGATTACTATGAGACTAAGCAGATCTACAGAAAAAGGCCTGGAAAAACACACCTTTACTGCAGGAAAAATCTCAAAGACAGAAGTTAAAGACTTCTACTCTTTTAAGAGCTTCACATTCCAGAATTCAAGAATCTGGTTGTGGAGTCCTATTACACTGAAACAAATGCAAGTGAGAAAATATCAAACCTGGCAGCAAAAGGAAAACATGTTACATGGATGTTTCCAAAGATTTTAGAGAAAGCAAAGTACAAAATATTAGTACTGCAAGAACTAACAGCTCTGGGGATTTTGATAATACTTGACAACAAATGGATCTGACCCTAAAACTGTTTTTTAAGAACATTAAACTGAGAAAAGCACAGAAGCATGCTACCATCTATTCCCTTCTTACATGGGACTAAAACAGGACTTAGACCCATGAATTCCCAGGGTTAGCACAAAGTTTGCTCAAAAGTCTTTAACCATCTGGACAAAAATCAAACCACAGCCAATGGTGGGCTTGCTGGTAGCAACGTTGTACTGGAACTCATTTGTTAAGTTACAAATTTATCTTTAAGAAAAGAAGACATGGGGAAGAGACACAGAAAAGAAAGGCAAAACACTGGATGCTTTCCATTTCTCTAAGTTAAGATCCAAATGTAACATCAAGATGATGCTAATATTATACAAGCTTGCTGCACTGCACCAAACTCACAGAACATACTGCACTACTTAAAACACTGCCACGCTCTCTCTACAAGCAGGCTGACATAAAAAAGCCTCCTAAGTTATTTCTAGCATTAAGCTGTTCATCAGTCAGAGAAGGCATTCATTTAATCATCTTAAAAGGGTGTAATATTTTGCTGTGTTATCCATTCATTGTTATATATACAACATTACGTGATCTGCAGAACAAAAATCCAAAACAATTGTGGTTTTCCACTGTACAGAAGCTTCCTTTTGTGAGCAAAAAGACAGCGTTTCTTCACCTGCATCATTGACATTAGGCCCACAAGGACTTTCTATTATAGAGGATCACACAGTTTTACAAGATGTAGGATCAGTTGGGCAATAAATAGTATAAATGTCATGTTACACTGCAGGAACAAAAGAAAAAATGTGTTTAAAATATTTATTATACATATATCAACCTTTGTGCAGTTAAAACATAGAAATCTGATTAATTCTACGAGACCATTAGTAACAGAACTCACAGAGAAACCTCTTCACAGAAGAAACACATAATATTTGCCTCCCCCACCAGCATAAATTTTATAAACCATGGTAATCCCAGCATCTAATATGCAAATCCCAATCCAACATACTGGCAGAGGAGGAAGAATATCAACAAGGTCTATTCCCATGCCATATACACACCCTACATTTCACCTGTGGGTTATCACAGCTTGTATCTACCCATTTATCCTTATGTTTAGATTGTCCTGGCATTCTCCATATCCCTAATATGGGATAACTAGATCTCATCAGGTAGATTTTACATGTTAGCTGGCTAATGAACACCTCTAGAAAAGGTCCAGAGACTTTGGTTGATTAAACATCTACCTGTTGGGCACAAATATACATGTCTGAGCCTTGGCAAACTTTCTTTCAGAGTATTAAAATGTTAAAGCTGTTTCTTACAAGGTTTTAGCTAGGTGTGTGTAGCCTTGTTTTGAAATGGAAGAGCATCACCCAAAGGATGCAAGGCAAGCTGTACAAGCTGGCTGCACAGCCAGAGGCCATCTCCTGGCTCACTTTATTTACCAGTAAAGACATAAGAAGTTCAACCTACAAAGAGGCTGAGAAGTCACTTGTTATATGAAGAGAACAGGAGATTTTGACATGTAGACAATATCTAATATTTTTACAATGGCAAGTAGCCAGTCAGTTAGAAGTACAAGATAATTTCAGCTGTTGACCTGTGGTCTGTGCTGCAGAAAAGGAGTGAAAAAATCTCCAAGTTCTGTGCCTCTCAAAGCTGGGGTACTCAGCTTGTGCACTTTGAGTCTTTATAGGGACATATCTTCTCATAATGTTCTACTTAGAGTAACCCTGCAAGTTTAGGGGTTTTTTTCTTTCAAATAAACGCCCTCCAGTTTCCTCTTTTCCTTACTAACAACCAAGACTCTGTCAACAATCACAGACACCCTCAGGAAAAGTAATGCAGACCACAGCAGATCTGCTCGAGGCAGTGTTTTTTCCACAGACTATCATAAATATCCATTTTAAGATTTAAAACTGATGACAGATGCCAGGCCAGATCGCTCTCCCTCAGGTGCTCTGGAGTAAGTGCCAGGGTCAGACAATTTTGTGCTAGAAGCTGGACAAGGAGCATGACCTAATTCTAGCACATGTACACCGCTCATGCCAGAAGTACCTCCAGTGGTGTTACTAGCAGTGTCCCATATGGCCTATTTCTGTTCTCATTTTGGTACCAAAACTCTGCTCATTACTTATACCCTGCCATCAATCCAGTGGTTTTACCAGTTCTGTGACTTCTACCAGACGTATCTCTGTCAGGAAATCTAAACATCTAATAAAATGGAATAACCTGCAGAGCACTAATGGCATTATTATATAGAAGCCAAATTTGTTGCTAGTGATTTTCCATAGCTAAAGAAAATAAATGTCTTTCCTCTTTTGACAGTACATTGAATTTTTCTGCTTATAAATCCTTGACGAAGAGTATACATGGACATTGGAAATATTCCACAGACTTTTCTATGGCAATGAACTTGCACTCATAAAAGCCTTCTAGCACTTAGGGAAAGAGGAGACCTGAAGATAAAGTAGAACAGTGAAAAAGAATAGGGGAGATTATAAACCAGAGAAATGTAAGATATAAAAGTAAGGGTGAAGGAATGAAAGGTGAAGAAAATGAGAATCTTATGCTGGAGTTGTACTGAGGTATCTGCAAGTCTTAAATACTTGTCACTCACTTAGTAGAGGAGAGGAGAAATAAGTCAAAAATATATTATGTATCTACAGGAAGTGTATTTTTATATATAAAACCATCTGTCTTACAAAAGTTCAGGTCGCATCATTGAGTTAGATAATTATAAGCCCTTCCAAAGACCCACTTTTAGTAGAAAATGCTAACTTGATATGAGTTCCTGGCCTGAAATAGCTGTAGGCTTTGCTAATGCATGACAGAGGCAAAATGGATGTGGTCAAAAATCCTTCCAGCTTCAGAAATTCCTGCTCCCTAAGGGAAGGTAGAGCTGCAATTGTAAGACTGCTCCAAATCACCGGGATCCATGATTCAGAGAACAATGACAGAGTGAACAGCATCCCCTGAGGATTTGGGTACTGAGGTTTACTTAACAACCAGTGAGACGAGAGTTTTACTCTATTTGATTGTGAGGCACTTACTTTTCCACTGCCCCCACTGCTATGGCTGCTAGACCTTACCATCTGTTTCCAGCAGGAATATTGCTGCTGGTTCAGGACAGTCAGAAAGTCAAGTTAGTTCCTACCATGTCACTGCTCACCATGACCCATGTTGGTTGCTACGAGCCAAGGTCCCTGGGTGTCCCCCGGCATCCATCTCCAGTTGGGTCTTTGTAAGATCTTTCGTCTCCAGGATCACTTCCATGATCTTTCTTCCAAGCAAGTTCTTCACCTTCACCTTTCCAGGCTCTCTTCTTTTTTTCAGAGACTTTTTATTTTCAGAAACCCTTCTTATTGACATCAGCTCTTCTTTCCAGCACTCCAAACCCTGATCTAAATTGTCTACATGCAGAAGCCTATGATCAGACACCCAATCATTTTTTCCAGTTCATGTTTCTCTTAGTTGAAGAACTGAGCACAAGACACTTTTGTTTAGTCCAGGTGTTACCAAAGTTTACAAGCAACTTACAATGGTTGAAGCTAGCACGTAGCAGGCTTCTGCTCAAGAGTTCAGTGGCTCAACTTGGGATGCTCACCCGCTCACACGAGGGCACCCAATTATCTGCCCTCTCATGGCATTCACAGTTCAATCCATTTTTTCATCTGTGACAGTTATTCCACCTCGTACCAGACAATGCCACCTAAAAACTAGAAACACTGTATTTTGTAGCTGCAATACACACCTGAGAGAGTGCAAATGCCAGTTCCTGGTCCAAAGGTTGATTTTAATGACATTAGATGAACATTTCTCAGCTTGGTCAGGGACTACAGCAGTTCCTTCTCATATGGTAGTGAGCTTGCTTTACACAGTGATAGGAAGTCAGAAAGCAGAGAAGCTTCCCTTCTCCTTGCTGAGCCATGGCTACCAAGTGGTACTGGGCAATCTCCTGGGACCTGCAAGGTTTGGCTCACTAGGAAACTGAACCAACATTTGCTACTTGCTGCCTGAGCAGCTCAGTGAGCTCAGATCAGATTAACAGTGCTGCAGAGGGTAAAGGAGGGGAAGCTTTGGATTCAAATAGTGCTTAAATGCAAGCCATTTGATCACATCAAGAATCATAGAGCCTTTACCTTCACAGAAATCAGACTGCAGGTGCCCAAGAAATTCTGTAGTCCAAGAGCACAGAACTCATACTGCCCTTCCTAGGTTAGGGAGGAGAGTAATAGCAGCTTCCACATCACAACTTTGTGCACTAGCTTCTGAATTCTGTGTGAGACACATTTAGATTCTGAGAAAATCCTTTTGGGTCCAGCCTTTTCTGTTTCAGTCAGATTCCTGGAATGTGCTTGGTATTATCATTAAAAAGTCTCAGCCGCAAGTCAATGACTGATGTGATCAAACAAGGCATCCGTATGACTTGCCAGATATAATACTGTTATACATTCCTCACTCTTGCACAGATGCCAGCACAAGCCTGGCTTTCTCCTTTGCAATAACATGGGAGAGACATGCAGCAGAAGTCACTTTACAGAGCTAAGGCAGCAACAGGAGTTGCTACCCATTAGGATACAGTGATGCATAGTGCAATAGGGTAAGATAAAGAGAGTATACAGGATTCAAAAGGATCTTGAAATATAGGGGTTTCTGTTTGGAAATAAAGGCTAAAAAGAAATTCTTACAAACTCTCATACTCTTCTTTCAAAAGATTCTGAAATGCTACAATAATATTGCAGTATCCATTGCCAACCTTCCACAAGCATTAGGCTCAGAGAGAATTCATGCTCAATCCTTATCCGAAGCAAGGCAACCCTGACAGGCTACAAAGAAATTGTCAGGTCTTCTCATGGAGGCCAGTCGTTTAAACATCCTCCTACTTGTAAAATGGGTGGTGAGGTCAGCGAGCACTATCAATCTTCTCAGAGAACAATGAGCTTAATGGGATGCTTACTCTTGATGGTGAAGCTCAAAGTCTACCCAAATGTGTCTTGTCTCAAGGTGCTCTGACAAGGAACGAAAAATACACCAGGCACTTTTGAATGTGAACTGGTGTCATGAAATGTTCCATCAAGGCTAATGACATAATCTTCTAAGGTGCCAAGGCAAACCAAACAAGAGTTAAACTTCCCTTTGTTTTCAGAATTTTTGTTGCTTGAAATGACAGAGAGCAACACAGCCCTCAGATTCCACTGCGATCATCCACTTTCAAGGCAGACATGTAGAGGACTAAAAGCCAATGCCACATATATATTACAAAGCATCAGTGCATAACTTCTATACATAGTTCAGATTGTAGTGCTGCTTTATCTCAAATGCTTAAGGCATCACACTAATTTTGACTAAAATATCAATGTTTTGGGAGTGCAGCTGAAATAATAAGCTTGTTACAACACTAAAGTTTAGTGCATGTTTTCTGTATTTTAAAATAAAGGAAGGAAATTGCAAAGTTAAATATTTTCTGAATGGCAAATAGTCCTAAATATGAAACTGAAAATGCAATGCAAATAGTTATTATTACCCCGTCTATGCATATATGTAGTCATATTCTTTTTATAGCTTTTTAGAATGATAGCCTCTATGTTCTACCTCAGTAAATTCTGTTCAAAGGAACTGGAGAGTGGATCCACTCTGAAGCTGCAGACAGCTGCTAGGATTTCCCATAGTTCTGTATTATACTTCATATTTCCAGCATTTGCTGAAGACCGACACCAACAGAAAGGCCAGGAGAAACGTAAACCATAAGCTAGCCAAACATAAAGTAGGTCCTTGTAATACGACAAGCCAAAGGGCAAGGTGGTCTTCCACTACAGATAATGCTAAATGTTGTCATGGGAAAATATTTAATATTGATGGTCTGCCGAGTATTACCATTTTTATTACCATAACAGCATCAAAGTCAACATCAAGAGCCCATATCCCTGTCTTACCACATTCAGTTCAAATATTCCTGTTATAAAGTTCTCAAGGCACCACAACACACCAAATGATGGAGATTATAACCAGGTCATATCCTGTACACAGTAGCCATCTGACTTTATTCATTCTTGTAAGATGCAGAACAATGCATCTGCATCAGATTTCACATTGCTGCATCTTCATGCTATACAGACAGTTAAAAATGGGCAGACTAATACTGAGAAACAACTTTCTCCAGAGGAATAATTCCTCTGTGCCAAAAAGTCACAAGAGATGACAGCTCTAGCACCTATCTTTAATGCAAGTTGCCTCATAGTAGAAGTAGAATTGTTCAGCCTATAAAATGACACAAGCAGTAACAATTGTATGATATCTGTGTAATCACTATGCTTTATCTGCATAACACAAATCTAAGCAAACAATTTTGCTTTTGATATAAGTGATTGCAAAGGACATCTGCTCTGCCTAAAGGTGAGGTGGAATGATGATACAAAACACTAGTTGTGATGAGGAGGTATGGGATGATAATTGTTTTATGACTTCTGAGCTCCCTAAAGCAGGGAGTTTACAGGGGAGATGGAAAAGGATGGAGAGAAGAAAAGGAAAGAAAATTAACTTTAAAATATTTCAGTACAGTTACAGTCCCATCATCTTCTTCTCGTGCCTCTCATGTACATGTTGAAGTTTCTTCTGAAGAGACTTGGAAATCAATGCACATTTTGCTGAGAATAGCACAAAAATTCCCACACGAGAGAGGGATTACTGAGCCTGAACAGAGAGATCTGCATGTTCACATTATGGCTAATGAGAACCAACTGCACAAATTGTGGTAATTTGGTCAGCCAATAATGGCTGTTTCCAGGGACAGTTTAAGTATTTGTATACTGCACTTTCCCTGGGCAAATCTGTATGACACAGGCAGAAGCAGAGCTCAGGTGCTGATAATGCTCAAGTACAGTAATAAGATTGTTGTTGGTAGCAAGGTTGTAGCTGTGTATCTTTGCTCCTGCATCTCCTTGTCAGATTTAGGTGAACACTAGTTTAGGAATATCTGAACTGGCTCCGATCATATCTTCCAGCTTCAACAAAAAATAACCAAAGCTATACGCATATTATGAAAAGCAAGCAGGCGACAAGAATCCGCTCTCTCTAACTTGCCTGTATGTTTTCCAGCACTGCTAAAGCTTCACAACAGAAGTGCCAAAGAGGCTGATACAATCAATGGAGTAAGTGCCCTTAAACATCCCCAAGAGAGGCCAGGTTTAGTCATTATTACATGACCAAATTGAATATCTTCTTGTGGCCAACTACTGCCTTCTAAACTTGCATTTGTAAATGTTGCTTGGCAAACAAATAAAATATGGTGCAAATATAAATTGAAATCAAGTTATTTATAATTAACAGCACATATTTTCATTCTTGTTCCACATTATTTGTGATTAATTAAACAACCTCCATAACATCAAAATCCTGTGATCCTGAATCAGGTGCTCAAAGTCACAGTGTGAGGGTTACGGTGTGAGGAAAAATATTTATTCCTGTACACTGACAATTGCATAGCATCCCTGTCCTGTCTGGGACTTTTTTTTCAGAAGACTATAAAATAATTTGTGACCAAAAAAAAAAAGTTTAAGTTATGTCTATAACATCTACAGGAAAGACAGACAAGACAAAGCCTGCAGCAGACAAAATGCATTTATAACTTCTTTCATATTTCTCTGTGTTCTTTTTTTTTCCTACTTTTCTTTGAGGGCAAACAGTGGAATAATTAACATATTGTCTAAATTGACTTAGTTTTGCTAGTTAATATTTTATCATATACAAGAATCTATATTTGCATGGATTCCTCTCATAAGAGGCTTAAAACAAGTGATTCAAGCATCACTCTGCCACTCTACCTGGGTTTTTCCTCTGTACAGGTAAATATAGTCTGATGGTTTTTTTGACTTCAACAGCATCTCTTCTTGGGTGGACAAGAAAAGACATTATTTGAACTAGTGGAATTGATTTCAACTGGAACCAAAGTCAGTCTTAAAAAAGCATGTAGTTGTTTTGCCTGTCCATCCAAATGGTTACTCTGGTGCAGGAAATAGGGGGGCTCAGAGGAGCAAACAAAAAAACCAATAAAAGTCCAAAATCCATGGCTTCTTACAGCTGAAAAAGGTCACTGAAAGCAAAGGGCAGTACTTTCAATGACAGCAGGTAATTTTGGAGCCTACATATTATCCTGATATAGCATTTAAAAAGACAGGACTGGATTGCACGTAGAAGTGCCTGAGGCACTGGGAGCCTCTATATGAATTTCAGTTGTATCCAGGGACTGAAATCATATTAATTTCAGCTTGTTCAGACCTGTCAATGGACTGGTCATCCTCTGCAGTAAACGGTTGCTGTACAATGGCTGAACCACAGGAAATTCCCTGCTTGCCATAGGTTATTGGTAAAATCATTTTTACTAGATTTTTTTGCACTGTTGTAAAGAGATGAATTCCACAATTGCTCTCTTTCTGTTACTGCCTGAATCCCTCTGCTGATATTTATTAGGTTTCTCTGTTTGAAAAACTGCAGGTGGTAATAGAATATCCAGAAATTTAAGACATGTTCACAGTTTGATGTGGTGGAGTTCATAAAATATAATTACTGTGGGGTCACATGAACACTGTATTATGAAGGTGTGGAAACCAGTCTGATTTTATGAACTCCCTGTGTATACCTTTGTTAAACGACAGCTTATATTTTAATTTTTATAATAACTTGACATATCTATTATTATTTTTACTTCCATTTATATATGAAATCTAAGGCAGTGCTGGCATCACTAAGTAATGGATATTCTTCAATATTGAAAAATCTTCCATTTAATGAGAACACCATCCAAGATAGTTAGGTCAGGAAAGCGAAGCTAGGGAGATTAAAAATAAAAAGTAAATCATTATGAGACAAGGAACATCATTCCAGCTATCAAGATCCCCCACTGAACTAAACTAGAAAAGAAAGTTGAATTTTTTAAAGAGAGACTCTCCTCTATCTCTAGGTGAGAGAAAGGAGGCGATTTCAGCATACACAGCAGCCAACTAGATCCTGCATCTACAGTTTCTTGTACTAATTGGAAGTTTGGACTTCCTGAAAAGGGGGTGCTGGATAGCTCCAGCATCTCAGGAAGCCATAGGAAAACCCAAGCCCCAGCATGGTACCGCTTTGGGCCAACAATGCCCTCACAGGACCCCAGCTCACCCTATTCATTACACAGCCAAAATTACAGGGTCATGTTGAAGTCATTAGGAGACCATAAACCCCTTTTTGGTCAAAGAGAAAACAAGAAAGAAGGCTGGAACTGGAGTGTTCCCAAATTAAAGGAAGCTCAAGGAAAATGTGGTTTTGCTTGCAGAGCACCATATGGCAGGAAAACACCCCTTTGCAACGTCCCCATTTATGATCACTAAATTAACTAGGGATGCATTGAAGGGGTGCAATTTGATACTTGCCCTCTTTTGTTATTGATGGCTGTTGGTTTGGAATACAATGTCCCACAATCAGCCACAGAATGTGTCCTGTTAATTTATTTATCTAGCCCTTCATTGAGAGATTGCAGCAAACCACACACAAGGAAATAAGATACATGAGCAATTGTCACTTCTGTATTCTTTTGAAATGAAATACATTTTGTTATTCAGCATATCTGTCATCCTCATCTCCTCTCTTAGCTCTAGAAATTCCAGCTGTATTGTAAATCACGTGTATAAACTCTGATATTCCCAGCATCTCAAAGTTTATATCTTCCATATGTCTTAGCACATCCTGCATCATTTGAGGTTTGAAACATGCAGGAGAGAACCAGTTTGTCTTTTCATTGGATCAAGCCCTTAAACAAAAAAGAAGAAAAGAAATTGAGAGCCACTGCGAAAGGGACAAAAAAATTCCAGCAAAAAGCATAGACTAAGCAATGAATAATTTCATCTCAATAAATTATGTCTGTAAGGACCATGTCAAACTCACTACTTTCTCAAAGGCAATAGTAAATTCTAATATTTCATTTATGTAAATTTTCTCCCAATTCTCCTATGCATTTAAGGCAGACACTTGATACAGTGTCAGCATAATACTGGGAGAAAGGGAAACACAAAACTGTAGAGATCCTCAAGATATGTCAGCCAGCTCCAGTATCTCATCTATATACCTTCTTGTACTGTTCTACTATTTGTAAAGGCACACCCCTTTGTTCTGTTGGTTCTGTTGGTGATTGAATGCACAGTTCTCATTTGGGCAGGATGCTGGCAAGGACAATGCTATTCATGATGTCTGGTAAATGAAATACTAAATCTATATAAATTGTGAATTGACATCTATACTATGGACTTCTCCACTGCCTGACCCTGCCTCGGATGTCAAGTTTGGCAGTGTGGATGGAATAATTTATGTCAAAGTAAAAAGGCCATATTAGATGATCTAATAGTCATTTAGTGCCTGTTCTGTAACTTCCATTAGGAGCACAAAAACCCCTGAGTATGCTACCAAGCGAATTCACTATTAGGAGCCATAGTTTCCTTATTATATAAGAGGATCTGGCTGGAGAACTGAAGTGCGTATTTAAAGTGGTGGTTTAACTCAGTGATTGCAGAGATACTTTGCAGGAGACTAGGAAGGGCACCCTTTGATACCAGCTGGACCATTCACTCTTGAAAGGAAGACAATCCTGGAAAATACTTGACCCCTAAAATCCAAACCTCTGAACAAAACTATCCAACTAGGGATCATATATGCAACCTGGAAGAGGTGACAGAGTCATGGTAGGGAGGAGAGGCATCTGTAAGGACTCAATGGTGACTACTGAGCTTTTGGAAGTGGGGGCGGGGAGAGCTATTTAGCTGCAGCAGCACTGGCTGCAGAGATTTCCTAGAACTATAGAATATAACGCACTAGACCAGGTTGCTCAAAGCCCCATCCAACCTGGCCTTAAACATTTCCAGGGATGGAGCATCCAGAACTGCTCTGGGAAACCTGGTTCAATGCCTCACCACCCTCACAGTAAAGAACTTCTTCCTAATCTAATCTAAACCTACTCTCTTTCGCATTGAAGACATATCCCTCTTGTCCTGTCACTATGTGCCCTTCTAAAAACTTCCTCTCCATTTTTCTTGTAGGCTCCCTTCCTGTACTGGAAGGCAGGCATTTGGTCGCCCCAAATTCTTCTTTTCTCCAGGCTGAATAATCCCAATTCTCTCAACCTTTCCTCATAAGAGAGGTGCTTCATGCCCCTATTCATGTTAGTGTCCTCCACCAAGTCCTCCTCTGGACTTGCTCCAACACATCCTGTGCTGGGGACCCCAGAGCTGGATGCAGCACTGCAGGTGGGGTCTCATCACACTGAAGGTGAGAGCCAAAATAAACTCCCTTGACCTGCTGGTCTGTGCTTTTGGTGCAATCCAGGATATGATTGGATTTCTGGGCTGCAAATGAACATGGCCAGGTCATGGCCAAGCTCTCACCCACCAGCACCCCGAAGCCCTTGCAGAGCTGCTCTCAGTCTGTTCATCCCCCAGCCTGTGTCGATACCGGGGGTTGCCCCAGCCCAGGTGCAGAACCTTGTGTTCGGTTTTTTAAACCTCATGAGATTCCCTTGGGCCCACTTCTCGATGTCCAGCTCGAGACATCAAGCTAGCTAGTGAAATCCCCTTGCTACTTTTCAGAAGATCAAGAAAGAGAGACAGAGATTGGCAAAATTGCATGAGACAAACTGCCTTTAGAGAGAAAGCGGCTTAGAAAATCCTGTCTTCCCAGATCAGACTATAGTGAAAGGTTGTTTAGCCACTAACTGTCTGGCAGATTTGAGGTTATCAGAGGATAAGGAATTCTTGGGGGGAAAAAAAGGGTGGTTTGCGGGCTTACAAGAATGTTAAAAGCAAACTAACAAGCAAACACACACATAAACCCCCTCATTACCCAGTAGTTCCAGACTGATTATGAAGCTCCTGTTATACTGGAGAATGATATATTATTACATTAATTTGAAAATATTCGCTCTATTCCCATTCTTAATCAAGCTGGACAAGCATCTCCCAGCTTTATTATTGCTCCACAGTTTGTCTAAAGATGAAGACTGCAAAATCCTGATTAAGTATACAGAAGAATGAACTACAGTTCAGGATGAGAGCAATTAGTGGACACTCCTTACATTGATCCGGCTGCAACAGACATGTTTTTTTACATCTTAAGATGACAAATGAACAGGAAAGCTAAAATTTCTTGAAGCTTTATCTTTTATACTTCAAAGTTTGTCTGCCAAATAATTAATCTTTATTCCTCTACTGAACCATTTATTTCAGACAAAATAAGTTGCTGAACTATAATTTTCAAAACTATTGCTCATACTGCAGCATTTCACTCATCTTAGGAAGCAAAGAAATACTGGGCAGAGTGGTCATAAGCCAGCTGGAACCTCTTCTTTAAGATGCCTTTCAAATGCCTTGATGACAGGGACCAAGAGAACCTCTTTTCAGTGTTGACAATTGTGTACTCTGATTCCTTTGAAAGGGTTACAGCCTTAGTATATTTTAATCTACATACGAAATGAAGGTTTCACCCATTATCAATTCTAGTAGCTGTGAATGGGAAATTAGACAAAGATATCAAGAACCTTGAGAAATCACCTTCTACCCTTGGAAGAAAAGAAGAGGGAGGTCTGTTAAGAGCAGGATATCTCTTAATGTATAAATCCAGAATTTTCCACACATAAATCAGTTGACCTGATTGCAACAAGTACTTAAATCAGAGATTCATGATTGACCATTTCTGAACAGGACTGTAACTGTTATCAACAGTGTTAAATAATACACATGAAGACACCACCATCCGTATTCCCTTCGGACACTGTAGGAGAATAGAGATCCATCTGCTTGCAGATTTTGCCACACAAAGGCCCCAGTGATGCCCACACTAAACCCCAGCAGGGAAATGAGATAATGGTGAGGAACTGGATAACAAAACCTTGACTTTTTCCTCAGTCACAAGATAAAATGTCAAATACTTGCTGAGGGATAGCAACAAAAACTTTATTTTTCCATTTCAGCTGCTATATATTATGGCAGAAAGCAAAAGAAAATCTGTCCTGGCAGGAAAATTGTAATGACTGTTTTACAAGTCTCTCTTAAAGGTCAGTAGGAGTCAGAGACTATAGTGTAATGGCTCAAAACCCACTGTAAGAATTTTGGCATCAGATATTGCTATACATGGCTGGAAAGCCCTCGGCTGTAACGGTTACATATCATCTACTTATTCTTACCAAGATGAAGTTTGCAAAGGACTCAAAACCTAGAGAGATAAGTGAAAGACAAAATTAAGCTTTTTCAAGCTGCTTGGACTTCCTAATTTGTTTTTCTTTTGCATCATAACAAAATTTGAAAGGTTTCATCAGTGAGAAAAGGCCAGGACTGAGGGTAAAAAGTAGAAAGCATATACTATACATTTATTGGGTCATCCCAAGTGGAGATGCAACGCATACTGGAGGCATATAGAAAGAAATAGGCTATTCAAAATACTAGATTAAAGCCCTAGAGTGGGAAATCGGTCTTAAATACCCAAGGGAAGATCCAGCCATAAATGTTATGACCTGTAGGAGGATATGCTGGTGCTTAGGGCACCAAGAAGGGGCCTTGGCAAAGACTACCACAGCAACAGCAAGCGAACAGGCGTGTCTGTGTGGCAGAATTCTGATATAAGAAGCAGTGCAGTCACAGTGACGTTAACTTCTCCCAGATACTTTTCTTGCAGCAAAATTAAAAAATCTCGGGAGCCCACATTGCCACCTCAACCACACAGCTCAAAAGGAGCCTTTGAACATTGTATCGCAACTTGCCAGATTCTTATGGTACACCTACACTGCTAAATCACAGAAGTTTTCCCACTTATTTGATATTTCATCACACAACTGAATCCTGGATTTACTATCCTCTCCAAAAAAATCCTAGTTACTCTTCTATGGACACTTTATAAAGTGCAAGCTGTGCCAAAAGGCAGTAGAAACAAATACCATGTGATGGGCATCAGCTACGTCCCAAGTTCTGCAGGGTTAAGCACGCGCTCCTCAGCCAGGGATTGCAGCAGCCTGAGTATCACACATCAAAATGCTGCTCTGAAAGGCAGCCACACATTCCCCACGCAGGGCCCAGAGAAGAACCAATAACAGGTACCATACTGTTGCCAGCCAGCCAGCCAGCTCTGGAGAAGCTAATCCTAAAAACAGTGGTTATCAAGATCCTTGGTTTTCTTTTCGTTAACAGCAGATGTAACCTTAGTGTCTAAAAAGATGCACAAAAAGTCTTGGAGCCAGCACTTTGAGGATGTAGACCCTTGCCACAGAAGGAAAAGAGAAAAGGAGAGGGTTTTGCTCTATAACAAAGGGGGCACTTTGCCAATAAGATTAAAATCAGCTCTGCACCCCAAAAAATGGATTGAAAGTCCTTTAATTCTGCTGCCAAATTACGTAGGAGGATTGAGAAACTTACAGGCTAGAAGATGTTATTCCCCAGAAAATGTTTTTCTTTGGTTAGTTCTCATTTTGCTTATTTGATGGACTTTATAACCAAGCTGGGCAGGCCTGGATAGAAGTTATTTAGGGGTCCTGCTGAGTCAGATGCTTGGGGGCCTAAATATGCTACAGTAGTTTTGATGAGCATGAGTAGGGGTGTCTGTAAAACCCTTAGAAGGGTGGAGTATTCCCAGTGGGATCCTCAGAAGTTGGTGACTACTACCCTGTAGGCTGTGTATGGACATTGTTTGTGACATCTCCTTTGCCTGACTCCTCATCTTTCACATCAAGAGACTTACATTTGCAGCCTTTAGGCTATTAAACTAATTAAAATACACAGTGTTCAAGATGGAAAGGCTGCTGATCTGGCTTCTGTAAAGATGTCAAAAAAAAAATTACCTTTCCTCTGAGTCTGAATAAAATCAAATTTTACACAGAGTAGATTAGATTAGAGAAGATCTGTTTCTTAAAGTATCTTATCTGTTCTCTTCTCATGCTATTCAGTCAAAGCAGGCAGATTCACTGAATGCTGTTTATATCTCTGAGCCTCATGCTTGCATAGGGATCAAATTCTGATCCTGTAAATGTTTTACTCGTTCCAATAATGATATGTATAATCTTCATCTGACTCCAAAGCAGAGGATTTTAGCAAAAAGAGCAAGTAAACTGGGATGGATGTATAAGTGCATTAATGGCTCCTGCTAAGTCTCAGTGATCCTCTTACAGGTACACAGGCTATAATGGATCACAAGTAGACGAGGTAATGCAAAGTGCTTGCTGCATAGCTCACCCTCATGGCAGAACAGAAACAGTGCTCGCTGACAAGATCAGGGAATTGAGCTTTCTCAAAAATGGCTCAGTGGTTCAGAAGCTGCCATGGTTCCAGTGTGTATGAGTGAGATGAAAGCTCCTGTTCAGAGGAGCTCAGTGCTTGAGGGCTCCCTCAAAAGGAAACGTGAGAAAGCACCTAGCCCTGTTCCCAGCCCAAAGGCAGTAGCACATACACTTCCACGTTATGTGAGAACCACTCAGTTTCTGGGAAGAGGCAGTGCATTTTATCTCTCACCTGATAGTCAGAAGTCAGAAGAGTCAGAAGTCGCAGGCGAGCTCTTAGTCTCACGCACCAGGGTGAAGGGTGCACACGGTTTCAATGCTTTTTTCTGAGCATATGGGTTGACATTACTGCAAACTGAGCATCCCTTGTATCATTAAGCAGTCACTACTATTACAACAGTTGTTCCGTGCATGTTATCCTCTCTCTTACTATTCTCTTCTATTACATATCTGGGGTTATTTTCCCAGGATGTGTTTTCATCTGGTGGAAACACAGCACGGGAAGTTATGAAACTCTTGAATAAGCCACTGGAAAGAGCAAACCCAAGAATACTGAAGAAAAATTAGTTCCTTCTCGCCCTTTTGATAGGGAACATCTCTCAAGAACTAGACAAGTGTTATTGTGTTATCTCCTGCTTAAGAGGCAGCTTACAAGCCATCTCAAACAGCCTGTAAATTGAAAATATTACAAGTAATCACAGTTTCATTAGTTTTCCATGTAACAATTTACTGCTTTTTTATCTTTGTCCACACATACACAGAGCTTCCTGCATTCTCCAGGGTTCACTTAGTTCTTTTAAACTTTCTGGTTAACTAGACAGGCATTTGAGTACAAAATAAAAACAATAAATATTAAATAATTGGGACTCAATTGTTTTCGTTCCTTTAGAAATTGTTATCTTGCCTTAGCTTCATAAGATGTGTTTTTATCATTCTACTATACCAAGCATGTTTGCTTGGAGACAGCCATTGTTATTGAGGTTTCTTTCATTAATTTCTGAAAAATAAATGTATTTAATATTCTTTGTAAGTATTTCTAAAATTATTAAGTGTGTTTATGACGTGTTTTTTTAAAGATCTTTCTGTAAAAATAAGTTCAAATGCATAACATTGAGAGGTATCCCTACATATTCATACATAGAAAAACTCATAAAAATGTCACATCTTTTAAGTGTACTATCTTTCAGATAGCAGGCTTCTAATTAGGTAATATTTGTTATGCATGTCTAAGACCTTTCAGAACTATAAACAAAACCTTTACTGCTGTGGGACCAAACGTTTTACTTTCACTCATGAAATTTGCACATCATTTGAAAATGCAGTGGGTGGCTGAATATTTTGTACTGAAAAGGACAGAGTACCAAAAATTGCCAGAAGCAAGCAAATCATTTGTAGCAGTGTATATTTATTCAAGGTCAGCCACCTGGAGCAGCTGAGAGGTTAAGAAAAGTGATGTCCCTGACAGGGACATATTAGTGAACATTCAACAGTGTTTAAGTATAATTCATCTGCTTCCCCTGAATCCTGCCTTATCAGATCCATAGCTGCTGGATGTTCACAAAACACTCACCTAAACTTCTTCGTAAACAGTGCTCATGGCTGCTGCTTGTGTTTGTGTTTTGGAACTTTTTCCTCTATAATAGTGAAAAAGGAACTTTGATAATAGCAACCATTTTCCTCTGTGATGGGGAAAAGAAAGTAAAAATGTAGCAAAAGAGAAGAAACTCAACGCATGAAGGACAGAAAGACGGAAGAAAGGGACAAATGTCAGAAATGCCATTTTGTTGTATTCTGAGGAATCATGAGCATCTGATGTTAGCTCAGAGACAAATAACCACCTCAAGGCTATCTTCTTTGTCAGCAATATTTTGCACCTTGCACAGGCTTTGTTTTGAGAACAGTGAAATCAGCTAATTGCAAGATAAATTTGAGTGGTGAGGATGAATAAATGTTTCATTTCCTTAGTTAACACCATATTTCCTTGAATTTATCTAGTCTATATATGTATATCAGAACAGCAGAGATTGATGAGACCTTTTCTTCTTCTTCTTTGTCCCTCTTAGTATAAAAGTCATTTGAACACCAGAGGAAAATTTGTTTGGATTTCTGAAAATGTGAGAAGGGAAAGAAAACCATAGAAAGTCATGTAATTGTAACACGAAATATCTAAAACACTGAAAAAACTAATATGCTTCATCAACCTGAATCCAAGAAAAGAAAAGGAAATCTCAGCCTTTAAGAAGTGGCATTACAGTAACTTGTGGAGACCTCTGCAATGGTATGGAATAGTATCAGGCTCCTGTGAAGGTTGAAGATATGCAATACACGATAGCAGTCCATTCCAACCCACCTCAAAGCTCAAAATCATCTCATAAAATAGCATTAGCATTTCTGCAGACAAACCTGGCAGGCAACTTAGATAAACATTTTCACTGGTGCAAAAACATTTTCAGCAAATTGCTACATGTTCCTCAAAACATTTCTTTCATTAGAAAGCAGAAAATTTGAAGTATTTTTCTCTTGAAGATAACATTGCATAAGACTCTATTTGCAATACTGTCTGAATCCTGCCTGCAGGGTGAAAGCCCACAGTGCTAAGGAGTCACATCAGATGTCCAGTGTCACGCAGCGTACGTTTAAATAAACTAAGCCTTGGGACAACTTAAGACTGCAGAGCAACGGAATCAGTGAGAAGAAAGCTGATTTATTCTGACTGTAAGGCAGGAATAAGTTGACCTATCATAGTGAGTGACTGATCCCTCCTGGTTTCCTTTGGAGCACCTTCTTTCCTTCCTAGTTCAGATGCCAACTATGATCACCTCTATTAGTATGAAAAAATCCACTCTCTTCAGAAATACACAGACTAGAAAATTTCTCACTGTATTGCTTATTTTTTAATAAATTTCTTTTTATAAAATGTATCTTAAAAGCAACAGACAAGGCACACTGTCTTTGTGTAAAATCTCTGGTCAAGTACTCCCTTAAAGCAGTCTTCTATTGCAGCCTCCAAGTAAGTAAATATACTAATAAAGAAAAATCAAGTAGCACAATGTAACAATCCAGTAATCTCATTTTTCTGGTCTGATCATTCATTTGTACTGTGATTACATATTGAAGTTCTTAAACTACAGAGACACTTCCCAGCTGCTTCTGTTTGCAGTCTTATCTAATTCAAAAGGTGCCCCAAGCATAGGCCAGAGTGCCCACTCATAGGCCTTATGTTTTCTTGAAGCTGTAGAACAAATCCATGTAGCAAAACATTTCGTCTTTGTTTCACCAAGATTTCAGCTTATCTACATTGGAATTTACGATGCATAAGAGCAAAAATAAATGTCTCAAGTGTCTCCCTTACTATTGTTATACCAACAGAAAAAAAATACTTTCAGAAATTTTTACATATTTTGAATGAAGTCCTTCTATGGATAGGCTTCTTCAGGAAACCAATAAACACTGGATTTTCTCAGCATTTTGGTAAAATAAGAGGAAAAGCACAAGTCCCATGGAGTTCAGTTTTTATGCAACACCTGATATGTTTCATTTTTACAATCCACATGGGCTTGTTTGAAGTAATTTCTTGAAAACATTTCGATATTGTTGCTAAGTTTTTGGATCACACAAAGCAAATCATGAAATATTTTATATACCCCATGAGAACAAAACAGCTATATGTATGTTTACTTAAATGTACTTATTTAGTGTTCTCTTGTACATGTGAATCTAAAGCACCTGGAAAAGCATCTGGGAACCAAGGGCATGAAAAATTTAAGCACTGTACATATTTGCTGCTGAACACAGACATCAACAGGCTTTGAATAAATAACTAGAGCTGAGAATCTTCTTTCTTAGAGCTAGACCAGAATAATGATTATTTCTTATTTTAGAAAAACCCCAAGTCTTAAGAAAAATCAAGTTCTTGTCTGAAAAAGTGATACTGTCAACTACAGCAAGAACAGATGCATCAGTACAGGTGATACATTATAGGCAGAAACATAAAAACCTCCCCAGAAGCACGGATAATCTATCTCAGCAATGCCTCAGATAAAATATTTCCGAGAACAGAGATAAAATCATTCACCACATCAGTCTTATCCTTGGCCTCAGCACGTGACAGTAAAAGCAGAATTTTATACATCTATAAACAAAGCGTACAAATTATGGTCTGAGTTCAAAAATTCAGGAATGACTAACTAAGGGAAATAAAACAAAACAACTCTGCTGCAACTGCATTCTTGAAAACATCCAATTTTCAGTGTGAATTAGTTAATTCTAAAGGTTTGCTATCATCAAAACAGAGTTGTAGCCAAGTCTAAAAGTCTCCTATCCGTTTTCAGGAAGCTGTTCACTTTCTGACCCACCATGTGAATGACAGTTTCAGTGCTGTTGCTGCCTGTCCAGATGCTAAGCAAAAATGGCAATTTTTGGTCTGGCTTAACTCATCAAGCACTATCCTGCAAGACACAGGACAAATATCACAGAGTACATCAGCTCTGCACACACCCCTCTTTCCACCTAGATATTATAGTAATGCAACACTCGAAGGAGTTCCTGAGAGGAGTCTGAGTGTTTCCCAGGTTGGTCAGTACAGCATCAGGAGTCCTGTCCACGTTGCCACATATTCAGAAAACCACAGGCAAATGTCCATTACATAAATACAGATCAGACCCACAGTGCACAAGCATAGTCTTCCCTTCCTGGGATGCCTCCCTATGCACTCAACAGGTTGTTTGCATTGGGATGTAATAAAATTGATGTGCTTTTTTTAGTATCAGACATTCTACTCATGCCCAGATCAGCTAAATGGCACACACATAGTTCCTGTTATCCCAGATTAAACAGGCTCATTCTGCAAAGGACTACCATACGCTCTTGAATTTATGGCACCTGTGTATTTTCAGTTCTCTGCAGTGCTAAAATGGACCTTGATATAATTTTATACTGTTTAAAACTACAGCATAACTTATGCTGTCTATAACTGCTGAGGATCTCACCCTTTCCACCCAGGAAGGGGAAGAAAAGACCATAGAGTTTTTTCTCTAGGAGTCCCATACAGTACCCTTTGCAATCTTGTTCTGGTGATAAAATCTGGTGTGGAGCTGGTGAAGGTATCAGGCAAAAATCTCTCCTGAAAGATTCAGCTCCAAAATACATATTTTTTAATTTTAACTGCATTCTTCCAAACTAAGTATCAGATAGAGTAAAAAAATTGAAATATTGTGGGCTTACATAAGACACATGCAGCACATAGAAGCTTGTGAATTAATAGGAAGAACCAAGAAACTACTTATTCCAAAACAGAAACTTTATTTACAAAAAAAAAAAAAAGAAAATTTGGAATATGCCATATCTTTGGTGTTGTTGCACCTCATCAAAGGGTGACACTCCATAAAAATAAATTTACAGATTACCTATAGGAAAAAAACTCATAATAGTTGAATTTTTAATAAGGATATTAAAAGAAAGGAGATGTAAGCAATCTTGCAATCTTACTGAAGAAAAGGAAGACGTATGCAACTTTCAACTCAGCTGTTCCTGAATTTTAAAGGAAATAAAAAAATAAAGGTATTTACTGATACTGAATTTAATGTTAGTAAAATCAAAGATGATATCTTTTCAGGGGTTTTTTGATGAATGAATCACTTCCTATCCTTTTAAAACACCTTCTTTAGCAATTGGTGAGTGTCCTTCTTCAGCACTTGAGTGCAACTACCTTTGAATCATCAGATTCAATTAGTGGGAACATGTTACCTAAAGAGCAAAGCTAAATCAGATAAAGAGGATATGAGGGAGCACAAAGAGGTTTAGGTGAAAAAGAACTAGATGCATTTACTATAAAATAACTGCTTCTCTTGTGGAGCAAGTCAGTGTCCTACAAGTGTTTGAAGATTACTAAAGCCATTTTTGGTAAAAGAGTTAATTTAAGACACAATGAAAAGATTTAAATTAAATGTTAGGATTAAATCAGGAAGAATCACATGTGTGTATCTTTCCAGAAAAAACACCCTGCATTCAGTCATAAAGTAGTCTGGCACAAGAAAAGGTAGAAACCTGTTTTTCTAGGGGTTTGAAAATAAAAGTCAGTATTATTTCATTAATAAAGTAATAATAAAGCAATTCCTTATGGAAATATAGGAAATGATCTTGTGTTTCCAGGAGACAAGCGTGATAGAGCCTCCTATCCTTGCAGTCATGGTAGGATGCTGTTGTGTGTGATGGGACCATCTTCTCCTACCAACACTGTTTGATAAAGGCAGAAATACCAGAGATTGGTGCAAGTCACACTTTTCTCACCTTTACACTTCTTCCAGCAACACTGGTGCCCAAAATGACAGTGTTTACTGCTTCCTTCTATGCCAGACCCACTCGGGGATACCTAAAGACACTGCTTGTGTAAGGAATCGCTTTGCTCTGGCTTCACATCAGCACAACACGAGGCAGCACAGCACAATGCTCTCACTGGTAGGCAATGCCCTACCTTAACACTCATATCAGGAGCTAAACATGCCTCTTTGCAATCTTTTTATTAAACAATGCAATCATCATTGCACAGGTTGCCTAGATACAGTCTCCCATAACTGTATGACACAGAAGGAGGTCAGCTGAGTGATCAGGACTATTATTTGTCTTTTAATCTCCTGTCAGCCAACACAAAATTGCAATAGCTGAGCTAATAGATCCTTCAAACTTCATATATATGCCCCAGCTATCTCAGAAGATGGTAAATGATATGGTATCCTTTCAGTGATTTACTTGACAAAAACACTAAGCTTTTAACAGTTTCAATAGAGATTAATGTGAAAAATTTTAGTATTTCTGAAAAGATGCTCTGTTTAAGACTGTAATTTTAGTGTTATCTGCAGACCACAGAAGCAGTAAAGGCTAGTAAAATGTTATCTATTTCTTCTTTCCCTGTAAGTCCAAAGTGTTTTGGTATAAAGATCGTGCAGACTTTACTACTTTTTCCATAACTACAAAATGACTTTATGTTAGGTAACAGTGCAGCAAACATTTTTACCCTCTATACTTATTTATTTATATAGAAGTCAACAGCTGAAAAGGGTTGCTCTGGTTCTCTCATGGTGCTTTGGAGTGCATTCACAAATGTCTGAGCTGCTGCCTTACAAAGCAGAAGTGAGAACGTGGCTGTTGGAACTCACCGCATGTGGTCCAGCAGAGCGGATGTGCCAAGCACGGAAGTCACCACCCCAGCAGGACTTTCCCTATGCCCGGGATGCAGAACTAAGAAGAAACTAAGCTTGCAAGTGCATAGAAATAGGACTGCTGGAAGTTTTTGCTTCAACAATTTGCATGCTAAACTGTGCTAAACTTTCAGCTTGCACTGTGGTTCTTAGTAATTCTTTCCTAAGTTATCCCTCCAGGAGTATTTGAGGCCCTCCACTGTCACAGAATTACTCTGTTGATTGCTGTCAGCACTGCTACCAGCCTTGTTTCATCACCAGATTTTGAATCCTTCAAAATATCTTCTGAGATGATGAAAATCATGTGGAAGAACAAACTGAGAAACTATCTGAATGTACAGGTAGGTGTTTTCCCAGAATCAATTTATTTCCAAACTTCCTGGAACTGCTTCCAGACCTGGTACACACGTCCATTTTTTTCCAGAGATAAGTGGATGCTTCCAGTATCACATATAAGGAAAACAAATGGGCACAAAAGGATTTGGAAATGGACAGAACCACTTTCACATTACCAATGGGTTTTTCTACTCTTTTTAATGCCTCCTGTCAAAGTGTCACAAAACTATTATTATAAATCCCTTGTCTCTCTCCTTTCTCCCTGCCATTTATACATCACCATCTTGCATACATAAACCTGTACAGATTAGCCAGTCTGCACCAATTACTGTCCAAGCCTGATCTTTCCAAATCTAGTAGATCCCATTGTATTTAACATTTGATTCCTTCAACATACATTTTTAACACCAAAGAAATATTCTTTTTGTAAAACTTTGTGAAGTCATTCAGGTATTATGGAAAATACAAAAGGACCTCGAGAAGCTACAACATCCTATGAAGAAAGAAAGGTAAATGCCAGTTAAGAAAACATCAAGAAAAATAGAATGCCTTGTAGAAAATAACCCAGTAGAAGTGTTCAACAGTACAGTTCTGACACTTTCTACTTATCCAGCTAATATGCTTTACCAGATGCTGGGAATAATGCTTCCATCCTACACCTGAGGTAGCCAAGGTATTAAATTATCATGATAAAACAAAGAGTGAAGAAAAATGTGTGGAGTAGGAGATACACAGGCCGTCTGTGGTGTTATGTGCCTGGTCACAGGATGAAGGTCAGCGTCTGAGGAAGGCCAGGGAGTGTTTTTGTTGTGGTGGGATTCTTCCACCTACCTCTTTTAAAATTGTTCCCCATCATAATCAACCAGTTATTTTGTTTTCTTTGTTGTTTTTTTTTTCTGGATTTGGGTAAACTTGCGACAGACTCTGTTCCCATGCAAGGGAATAAAAGCAGAAATCTCCTATTACCACCTTAATGCCAGTGTCTGTTCCTTGCATTTACCTTCTCTGGGGCCTAGGGAAGAAAACCAGTGATGCAAACACACCCTTATCCTCTCTGGAGATGATAAGAAGCCTCTTGGCTTATGTGATAAAAGGTTTTTCTTCTACTCTGAGATTGTGTTTGCTTTAAAAAAAAAAAAAATTAAAAAAATACAACCCCAAAACACCCAAGCCCACATTTTTTTAAATACCTCCTTTCTTTTTTTTTTTTTTTTTGGGGGTTTTTTTTTGTTTTTTTGGTTTTTTTGGTTTATTTTGTTTGGGTTTAGGGAGGTTGGTGAAGGTCATCTTTATGGCTGCTACATTTAAAGAGAATCTAAGAAGGTGTAAGTGTGATGTACGCAAGACACCGTCAGTGAGACAGAGGATAAGCATACATTTAGAATTTTGCTGAGCCAATAGTTAATCCCAGGCTAAGAAACAACTCAAATGCCCTGTGGACTGTGTGTTTATATAGGCTATCACTGTTTCAGTCAAAGCTCAGTTTTAGGAATCACTAACCCCTAGTGTATGGAGAAAAAAGATCTGTTTTGCTACATCCTTCAGTTGTTAATAATTATCATAATTCCAAGCAAGCTTCCAATTAGTGTGAGCTAAATATTCAACCCCTCCCTTCAAAGTTTCATAAATGAGACTCTCTTAGTCTAAATAAACATAATATTAGGTTCATTTAAATACAGACGAGATTCAGTGCTTACTTTTAAAATTATTCCTAGAGATACTGTTCAAGTACTTCATGCCTGATCTTGATCTGGATGTTACACTCATCTAAAAGAGGTAGGTGTTTTAAAAAGTAAAAGGTCTCTCTTTCATGGGTTCTTGTTTAATTTTTTTTTTTAATAAAGTGTTACAGGCAGAATGTGGAGAGCTTTTAAACTGATTATATAACCCACAGAAAGATCCATTCCCTCCTTAGTCATCACTAACACTATTAAGTGAGCAGCTGCAATCCACACACCCATTTTTGCTTTTATCGTGAAAACAGAATGAAATTTATCAGTTATCAAACACAATGCCTTCTCTGTATGAATAAATTATCTTGCGGTTATAACTTACAAAATGTTCCCATCTCTATTCATACCAAATGCATCAAGTCATTCGGATGACAGAACGCTACAAAAATTATCTGAACTGTCAGGAAGATGCAATGACTTATTGTATAAAAATTATTCCAATTTTTACCAACTCAAAACAGAAGCAAAAAGGGAAAAAAGAGAAGCCTTTCAAGAATATTGGTCATATATAGTTCAGAGTGAATCATCACTGACTAAATCATGTTTTTTCTTTCTAAGGAATCAGTGATTTACATCTTAACAACACTTGACAGGGAAGTCATGATCCCTTCTTTCAAACAATTCTCCCCTCCCAAAAAGCACTGTATGAAATTTTGAAGGTATCAACAGCTTTAACACAAATGAATTTACAGTAACAAATATCTTCTTACATTTTGCACTCAGATAATGTCATCCACCATAGAGTGATGGAAAGACTGAATGATTAAAGTCACATATGATTATTAAGACATTTTTGCTTGTCTCTGACAAGATACACTCCAGCTGAAAGGAGCTCCATGGATGAGGGAGGGGTATACAGATCTTACTGATAGATCTGGAAACTAGAAGAGGTCTTTAACCCATTTTTTATGATTCTGCAATGCAAATCTGGTCAAGTGTGCGTGATGAATACATAACTGAAAAGAATGTCTAAATCTGTAAAAGAAAAGCAACACATTTTTTTCTGTCCATTTTAGTGATTATAATGCTAGTTCAAGGTTTATGTTCACACGGCAGAGTGTGAGTCTTTTCAAAAAGACTTTTCATAAAATAAAATTGTAGTTTCTTAAATCTGTAAAAGAAGGTTAAAAATAAACTTTTTTTTTCTTTTCTGGAGACAGCAACTTCTTCTCGTCAACTGCAAAAACTTCAAGCAGTTTTCACTTGAGCTGAGTCAACACAGATTGAGCTGAAGCATCTGGTCCTATGAAAGCTGCTGTGAGAGTTTGCAGAATTTTAAATCCTATTTCAGGAGCATCATGGTGACACTGTAATTATCACACTGCACTACTAAATAGGCTTGAGCTCCATTTTAAACACACAGAGCTTGTGCTCCAGCACAGCCCAGAAACAGTAAGCTAGGCCTGTCTGGTGGTGTGACTATTCCAGGAATGTCTCCTACAGCAGCACCCTCGGAGCTCTTCAGTTAAAGACAAAAGAAATCATGAAATAGGCAATTATTAAATTACTCTTTTGGGAAAAAATAAAATCTTTCTAATCCCTCAGTAATAGTTAAAGTTTGTCTTATGCCTCAAAGTGTTGAGATACAGAATTTTCCAAAGTCACAGAGGTGGATCCCCAGCATGTAGGCTACTGTCACAGCACTGAAGGCCATGGCTGAGGCACCAGCCCAGTTGCTGGTGTTTCTTTCTAATCCCTGCTGTGTGTCTGATTGCTTTATACTTTGTATAAACCTTTTAACCCTAACTCATTTCATTACTGATATCCATTTGAATTGTTGATCTACAGGAGTTTCTTGCAGTACTAATATTTAATTTGCTTTTCTTTTAGTTGTCCTTTAGTTTGCTTGCCCCTGCATCTCTGAATAATCAGAGCTTTTAATTTACCTTTTCAATCCTTTGCATTCTTTACTATCCGTGTCTTTCCTGAACTGAGTGGTCACAATGTTTTAAATAATTTTTCTCCTTTCAAGACATCCTTCCTTCTGCTATTCCTGTCTTTTTAAAAAAACTTTCTCAGCACTGATCTTCCATCGTATCCTTAACAGTGGACAAAACCCCCTCACTGTCAGTAGGATATTAATTGACACAGAACACAGAATCCTCCACACTGTTCCCAGGGAAAAAGAAAAAAAGGTTTTACTGATTTTCCCCACAGGCAACAAGGTCCCACATAACTCCTCTTTCAGGCTCCACATAAGGAAGTTGGCACTGAAATTTGAGTGCCTAGAGAAAGTACGGGACCTTTGTAGACCTTTGTGTGGTACCAGATGACTGAAAAGTTTCAATCTTGTTGCATGCACTCTACACAAACCACAGTTTTTGCATTTTACTTATAAACATTAAAATAAAAATACCAGCAAAATGTGTTAAAGTCAGAACAAATTCACTCCAATGCCTTTGACCTTGTGATCCATAACACACATCACCAGTAATCTAATTATAAGATGTGCTCATTCTGCTTATAATTTCCTAAGTAACTTCTTGAAGCAGACATCATCATCTTTTTGATATGAACTTACAACATGACCTTCACTGCCTTATGATAGGCCCTAGGAATTTTCTAGGGACAGCAGCAGACAGAACATAGAGCTGATAGCAAAAGGAACAATATTTGACCTTTATGTTGTTATTAATAAACAAACAGCATGCCATTTCCTCAGCATAGCACACTGGAAGAAAAGATCTTTCTGTGTCATACACTGCCCTTTCCAAAGCCAGGGTGTTCTTTCCTTCCTTCCTCCCTCCCTTCCTTCCTTTCTCCCTCCCTTCCTCCCTCCCTCCCTCCCTTTTTTCAAGGTTACTTTTATCTTGTGTGTATTATACTTGTATGGAAAATTCCATCTTGTACCTATAAAATTCCATTTTTTATCTGTAGAGTTCCCCCTTAGTTTATTCCCAGGCATGTTTAAAAATATGTGTGGCCATGCTGCTGTTGCACCAACTATTTTAAAACTCTTTACTTTGTCAAGCACACCTCATTTTTCCTTATACTCTAACATTCTTCTGAAGTGATGATCTCCTGAGTAATCATGGAATTACCTTAAGGAGTGTTTCTCCTGCATCTACCTTAACCCTGTTAGGTTTCCTTTGATCAGACATTATCCAAACTAGAAATAAGACAGCTAAAAATCCTCCCAGATGATCACAGACAACATACAAAATTGGGCGTGACAAAATGACAGACAAAACCATAATGGGTCTAGTCTGCCTGTGTATAGATAACTCAGCTGACAGGAAGGAGGTAAAGTGAGGCATCACCTGGACCTCTGCTACTCTATTGTATGGTTTAGCCATAAAAAAACCAGGAACACATTGCCCTGATAGCGGAAAAGAAAGGTGAGAAATTCCATTGACACACTGAGGTTGAAGACGTAGTACCTTAGGAAAAGAGGCTCTGTAATGCCAATCTGTGCAAAAGAAGAGCATTTCCATTAAACACCTTCATTCATCTGCTAATACACAAAAGGAATTCAAATGTTGAACCAGCTGGCCTAGAGAGGTCATTGGCATCCTTGGAAAAGTTCAACATCAACCCTGAGCAACCTTATTTGGTCAGGCCCACTTTGAGCACGAATTGAACCAGATTAATTCCAGAGGCCCCATTCAACCTAAATTACCCCATGATTGTGTGATACGTATCTTAAATGCTTCATTTTGGATGTATTGAAAGGCAAGCCTGCCTCAGACTTTCTCCCTAAAAGGAAGCAAGTATCCATGTAAATATAGTGCTTGTAGAAGACACGGCCTCAGCTCAAAGACACAGTCTATAAACCCTCCAAGGCTGCTGTGATTAGGAAATATTCAAATGCAAGAGTTTTTTATTCCTTAAACCTACCCCTTGCTCACAGGAAAACAGGAGATCTGTAAATTTATTATAACATAATGACATATGCTCTTGAAAAAACGCTCCTTGTTTTCAGATTTGGACAATCACAATCTTCCTTAAATTTCAAAATAACATCTTATTGCCTATATGTATTTCTTTTGTATTTCCCATTGGAAGTATTTAAATACCTGACCATCTTTCATGTTATATCAACTCAACAGTGCTTGAACTCACAAAAGTCTTTGTTAAACTGGGACGTGTTTTGAGTATGCAGACAGGAAAGATGAGAATCCCTAATGGTTGAAAGGAAAGATTACTTGAAAGAAGGATAGATCTGGTATTCGTTTGTAAGTGAGAAAGGAGAACTGTGTTTTTAAAACATAAGACTAAATAAGGCTAATCCAGAATTAGGAACTTGATATTCAAAGAAAAATCTAAAATACAATTCTAAGATTCAAATTTAAAGAAATGAAGACATCATATAAAGTAACTAGATTTTAATGTGACCAGGCTTGTCTAAACATTCATTTGTTACAGGTAGAAAGTACTTGCAAAAGCTGTTGCAAGATGAGCCTGCACGCAAAATGAAAATTCAAAATGCAAATTGTGGGAGTTGTCATTAATCACTTTTCATGCAATAGGCAAGGCCACCTAGACACAGGAGACACCTATGGCAAACACTATTACTATGAAGCTTTAAAAAAGTGAAGTGAGGAGGCTTTTAGTCAAGCAAATACCACCCCCTAAATCTGTCTATAACAAGGACTGATTTTCTCCTCTATGTTTCTCATCAGAGCGTACATTAGTAGGAAGAAATTACAGTACTGTGCAGATGGTTCCTCCCTGCCAAAATGAAGGCATTTAGGGGAGAAGAAAATAGAAGTTGCCTACTAAGGCATTTGTTTCCTTCTAGCAGTTCTGCGTAAAAGTAGGAAAAATACTTATATAACAGATAAACCACCAAGAAAAGTACAAAGAACAGGTATATCCTCCATCTGATACTCTAATGCATTAAAGCCCCTAAAAATAAAATTCCTGTGTGCACACATCTTCGTTAACACAAATTTAATGTTGTGTTTTTAATTAGAGGTGATAACACAGACAAAACCTTTTTTAATGATCAAGACGAAAAGCTTCCTGGATATGAGTGTCGTAGTCTAAAGTGATGACATCACTAAAGTGATGGGTTCATCCACCCAGCTGATAAACATGAAAGGAACCTAAATGGGCTTATTTTCCCTAGAAATGTCTGCAAAGAGATGGCTTTCTTACAAGTCCTTTATCAACTTTCTAATACAGGAAATCTCAAAGATCCCTTATTAAAAAAGAATATGTTCTAGAAGTGAGGTCAGAAGAAATGTGATCATCTGTCAAAGAACTTATAGAAAAATGTCACGTTAAAACCCTTTAGCATGTAAGATACATTAAACAAGATGAAAGGCAACAAATGTGCCTAATTTTAATGTGCTTAATCTTTCAGGCCAAAAAGCCTACTTCAGCTTCAAGGCTGGGCTTTCTGTTATGCTTGTGGGCAGACATATCAGCCACATCACTTCTGGGGAAAAAAAGGAAAAAATGTAAAGAAAAATCAAATCACTTAGAACGTTCTTAAAAATTCTCTCAATAGCTTCTAATTCAAAACTCTAATTGAAGCAAAGACTTGGATTTAAATAAAGCAAATTTTGTGTCTCCTGGGAAATCTGCATTTCCAAAGCAGAATGTAGGGTAAACTCTCAAGTTAGTGATGTCCGAAAGGAATAGGGGAATTACAGAAAGGGAGGCAGGCTATACAAGAGGGAAATTCCTCTGTTACTAGTATGAATTCCTTGCTTTCAGTTACTAAAACTATGGCAATGCAACCATTTTTATGGAAGGGTACTGGCCTAGCCAAAAAAAAAACCAACTAACCAAAAAAATCCCAAAAAAAGCTAACAAACAAACAAAAAACCCAAACAAACAAACAAAAAAAAAACCAAAAAAAAACCAAAAAACCAAACCTAGGAGAAGTCTGTTCTGTGCCTTAGGCAGTGACTGGCGACTCAAGGAGAACTCCAATTTAGAAAAGCTGCTAAATTAAATAATTTGGTTTTAACTTACGCATGTTTTCCAGAAAGGTACTCCATCTACATTAGAAGACATAAGGAGGCAGAAAATACAGTTCTTAATGATTTGTTCCATCTATCAGGCATTTTGATCATTAACAAAATTATGCCTATTTTGGACTTTGTCCAGTTTCAGCTATTAAATATTGGTGTCTCCTATGCCTTAGAATCATAGAATAAAATCATAAAATGGTTTAGGTTGGAAGGGACCACAAAGGTCATCTAGTTCCAACTTCCCTGTGTGGACAGGGACACCTTCTGCTAGACCAGTTTGCTCAAACTGACCTTAAACACCTTAAGGGATAGGGCATCCAAAATTGCTCTGGGCAACTTGTTTCAGCGCCTTGCCACCCTCATAAGAAAGAATTTCTTCCTAATATCTTATCTAAAGCTACTGCCTTTCAGTTTAAAGTCATTTCCCTTGTCCTTGTCCTTTGTAAAAAGTTCCTCTCCATCTTTCTTGTAGGCTCCCTTCAGGTACTGGAAGATTGCAATTAGGTCACTCCAAAATCTTCTCCAGGCTGAACAATCCCAATCTTCTCAGCTTTTCCTCATAGGAGAGGTACTTCACCCCTCTAATCAACTTGGTGGTGCTCCTCTGGACTTGCTCCAACAGGCTGATGTCCTTCCTGTGCTGGGTACCCCAGAGCTGGATGCAGCACTGCAGGTGGGGTCTCAGCAGAGCAGAGCAGAGGGGCAGAATCCCCTCCCTCGCCCAGCTGGCCACACTGCTTTGAATGCAGCCCAGGACACAGCTGCCTTTCTGCAAACCCATGTTGTTGGGTCAAGTCCAGCCTCTCTTCCACCAGCACCCCAAAGTCCTTTGTCCTGGGTTGCAGTGTATTCTATTACCACCTTCATGATCTGTTGAGACCAGGTGTAGCAATGTTCCTTGCCTCCTCCCTCCAGACTGTCTCCTGTTANGTCAGGTTGTACCCCCCGACTCTGTCAAGTTAAACCAGTGTCTCTGTACTATTGCTTTGTTATATATATATATTAGTAAAAGAAGGGTTATTCCTGTTCCTTATCTCTATCTCTTTGCCTGAAAGCCCCTCAATTTCAAGTTTATAATAATTTGGAGGGAAGGGGGTTGCATTTTCCATTCCAAGGGAGGCTCCTGCCTTCCTTAGTAGACACCTGTCTTTCAAACCCAGATATCCTTCTGGGCAGGGCTGCTCTCAGTCTGTTGATCCCCCAGCCTGTGTTGATACCGGGCATTGTTCCAACGCAGGTGCAGCAGCTTGCACTTGGTCTTGTTAAACACTAGCTAAAGTGAAAAGCAGCCTCATTTTTGACACTTTCTCTTAGTTCTTGTAGACTGTAATGAAGGCACATTACAAAAGCCTGAGCTCCCTATATCTGTTTCTAAAAGGTGTTTTCTCCAGCTTTAAAATCCCTTTTTTTGTGTGTGTGTTTTCCCCCTTCATCTTCTCCTTTTGCTCAAGTCTCTTGAAAAAACCATGGCATCAGAACTTCCTACCCTGTACTGTGTATCAGCAATCACAACAATGCTGGTTTACCCAGAATATTTATACTAACATGCTCAAAGGTTGATTACAGTATTTTTGCCAAAGTATCACCCTGGTGCCCACACTGATGTATTCACCTAATATAATTCCCAAGTATTGCTGAAAGTCTCCACCTTTCTGCAGAGTCTTCCTTTCTGTAATATGGTCTCCATCCTATGTCCCAGTGTATATTTGCTGTGGCAGACAGACCTTCCCAAACAATCCAAGTCATGCCCTGTGATCACTCTTCCCAGAAGGTGCAGTTCTCCTGACATGATCTCTTTCTTTTTGTTTGCATTAAATCGCCAGTAACTTTTAAATTTAAGCTTGAAAGTTTATGAAAACAAAACAAGCAACTTCTCAGGTGCCAAAACCCAAAAAACTAGAATGATATGTAGAACCAAACAACAGCTTTAAGAAACTAGATTTTACCTACACAGCTTTCTTTCAGTTTAATTTGTAATCTCTCCAAAATGAAATAAAGGCTGTTTGATGAGGCTTGTTTTCCATAAAACCATGTTGACTGTTATTAATTAACTTCCTACCCTCTAAGATATTAATAATTACATCCAGTGTCAAGTTTTTCATTATTTTGCCCAGTGCTGATGTCCATTTATGGTTACCCATATCAGAAGAACTACTTTTCTCTAATGCTGAAGCAATGTTTCCCTGTGATAGTTCTCTCAAATTGCAGTATTTTTCTGATATGTATTAAAAATTAACACTACGGTGGCAGATAACCTTCAAATCAACTTACAAGTTCTGGACTGCTTTCCCCTAGCAGTCATTTTTTACCATCCTAATTGTCTATGAACTAGAATGTCTAAATTATTTTCATGTAATGAAAACAGCGCCCTAATTTTTTTCTGAATACAAGAAAAGAACATTCTTTGAAGAATATATTTTTCCTAAATTATGCTAACAATTTAATATTTTTCATTCCATGTTGGATTGACGCTTTTGTCAACATTCCTTTTGTTCATAATCTATTAAATAGAATATAAATGTCCCACCACTTAGACACACACAGCCCTATGAAGCCAGACTAGATGCACTGCAGGGCACTAAAGGAGCTGGTGGAAGGGCTCACCAAGCTACTTTCCATCATTTACCAGCAGTTCTGGTTCACTTGTAATACTCACATTTCAAGAGCCAGTGACCAAGAGAAGGAAGTCAATTTCATAAAGTTAAGGGATATAAAAGAAAAAGCTCCAAACGTCAAGTGATTATAAGATATTTCACCTACACGTGCAAAATACGTGACATACTCTTAATCTTGAAAATTATGGCTTCTCAGAACAGCTTCTTTCGCAGTATGAAGGACTCAGATCTATTGTTAAGTTTCTCCTCTAAAAGATGCTGAAATCAGTTTAAGAAAAACTACAAGGCACTAAGTAACAGTGAAAAAAAAACAATTAACTTCAATTTCCTCCATGAAATCATAGCATAAAATGACATTGTTGCACCAATATTCTGAGAAGAGTTTTTTTAAAAACGAAAGTGAAGAAATTAATCAAAAAGACACAGAAGTAGAGAGTGAATACACTAAACATTTTAACCACAGAATTAAGAAAACGCAGGATTTTTAAATAGTTTAGATGGTAAAATACCAATATTTGTATCTCTAAATAGTACAGAAGGAGGAAGAAAAGAAATAATGGGAAAGGAGTGAGTATTTCTATGCTTCAGAGAATAGGTGCTTAATTTTAGGCAATAGAAATAAGTAGTCAATAGAAAGAAATCGCAGATAAAATGTTTATGAGAGAAGAACATTGACATCCTGCAGAAGAGTTCGGTGAAGACACCTGCTCACCCTGCAAATCGATAAAACAAGCAATGCTGGATACAATCAGAACAAAAAGTAATTGTGGGTTTGATTATAAGGCTTGTGCGTGTACCAGTACAGCCTTTAATTGGAACACCATGTTCTGTTCTCTGAAAGGGAAGAAGAGCAACAGAGAGTGCAGGTAACTCCCTCCACCCCAAGCCTGTGGAGCCATAGTAGGATCAGAACATATGGTGAATAAAGATATTAAGGTATAAGTAGGAGATACTTCAATGAGGTAGGCAAAACAAACAAACAAAGAAAAAACCCCTAAACAAAATTTTAAAAGGGAGAGAATGCATGAGAAAGTAAATCTCATATCCACTTTCATATTCATAGTGATAAAGGATGATAAACTAGACTGAATAGCCACAAAATTAAAAGAAATGTTTGAATGTTGCGTAAATCCATAGTTTGCTCTTCTGTTGCAGAGGCTAGAATTTATAGTTAGCAAAGAAAAAGCACTTCTTTAGATAACACTTTAATTGTATAAAGGTTTATAAAGAGTTTTAAAAAAGTTTAGGTAGCAACCCTTCCTAGATTAAGGGGTGAAGTCAAAAACACTTGTTTGAATATTAAGAAATGGAAGATACAATTGAGCATCCTGGGCCAACTGGGTCTTAGTAGTAAATGACAGATAGTGCAGGGCCTTGAGAGGGAAGATAAGAGATGCCATGGAAAGGTGGAGAGTCCAAAAATACAGTCCAAGTAAGTGCTTAGAAAAATAACTTTTTGTCAGGTAAATGCATGCATGTACTCTGCAAGGCCCACCTCTTCTCTTTCCCCATGCCTCCCAGAGGGAACTACAAATACAGGTGAATGAGAAGGAGAAAGCCCCAAGAGACAACATAGCAAACAACATGATCAAGGTCATAATGTGTCCAAATATCTGCAATATACAATCAGGAAGCATAACCTTGTGTTGTGGGACAATATATCCTCTCTATGTACATTCCATATACAAATCATTGAACATGTTTAAATCTCAGCAGAAAAAACCTAACATTTCAAGCAAACACTGGAATTTGATAGCTACATTATATATATGTGGCAAAAGAGTCTTCTGCTGCCTCCACAATGTTAGGATTTAAGTGTTGGTGCAGGTGCAACATTGAACATTGCGCAATATTCCTTAGAGGCCCCTCTGCACTGGATATCTTTGTTTCTCATGAAAACCTGTTTCCCAGGGGCTAAGACTCCGGGTATAAATTTAATTACTGTTCAGAGGAAACAGCCCATGGTGCCAGAAAATGTGCTCAAAAAGCTGTGCTTAGGAAATAGGTAGGTGGGAGATTGTGGCACTGTAAAACTCTGCTCAGCCTCCAGTAGTCCTGTGTGGCAGCCTGTCACAGTGCTGCACATGAACCAAAATTGTTTGGTAAGTTGGTACTATTCTGCCTCAATTCGTTAATGAGGATCTGTTGAGAAAGAATCACTTTAGACAATGAGGTCTCACATTTTCTGATGGACCGAATGGAAACAGTATGTTTCCTTCTTTGTGATCTTCTCTCCATCTTTGTCCTTCAAAGCTGTTGTTTTTTTCCTCTTTCTTTTCTATTTTGATTCTTTTTTTGCATGGAAATGTCTGACTTCAAGAATGAGGCAGGGAAATATTGACTGGTCCTTATGTTGAGTCACAGAGTCACTGCAGATGGACTAGAACGAAATTATCATGATAAAACACATTTCTTGATCAAGTCACTGATTAGCTTTCCTACCCCCTACAAATCCAGGTGAAATTCACACAGTCTAACATAGGAATATAATGTTAGACATTCAGGTCTGAGCAAATCAGCCTGATCACTCCTTATCCAATTGAAATAAACTAGCATTTGCAAAGAGGAATCCAGCTGAGCCCAAACAATGTGTCTAAAAATGGACAGATGAAACACTTTTTGAAATTGCCCATTTCCCTCCATCAGCTATGAAACTAAATTAGGACTACCAGATCAGATTTAGAGGTTTAATTCTATCATGTCTAGACTAAGAAAAGAGACAAAACCTCCTTCTCATTTCTATATGTCTGCCCAGAATATTCTAACATACGCTTAAGCTTCTTCTTTCCTTTCAGCTTTTTAGAGCTTGTTATTCTGGGTGCATGCTAATTGTCATAAAACTGGTCCAAACTCAACAAGGGAGTGGGAAAAGGAACGCTCTGAACATCCATCTGCTTACCCCTTGCAGATCTTTGTAGGATGTCCTGACACTGAATAAAATTTTTGGCTCCAAACCTTTGAAATATCCAAAACCAAATACCAAGATTGGATCCTACTTTCTTATGCCCACACTCTGATGCATATTTTTCTTAAGAAAATGCATGCTGCATGTATTTGTCCTTTTCTTGTCATCTGACAATGCACAAAAAGGTCTCATTTCAGTCACTTTCAAGTCAGCTTCTACAAAATATTTTTTTAAACAATGTACAGCTTTCTGAAAGACACTTCATTTGTGTCTCCTCACTTAGAATTCGAGTAGTGTGTCTCTCATCCTCAGATGAGTTAGCTCATGGAGTCCAGAACCTCCTGAATCGAGGCCTGAGCTCCAATACTTTTTCATAGGTGCAGAGTGAGACACCCCATCTCTGAACAGAGGACCTGCCTCAGAACAACCTGTCACTGGTGCACCAGCCCATCTCCCGTGGAAGCTCAACACCACAGTTCAATTGGAAAAATTAGAATGGACATTAAAAAGCATTTCTTTGCCAGCAGGGTGGTCAAACACTGGAATAGCTTCCTGTAGGGGTGGTTGATTCCCAGTGTCTGCCAATGCGTAAGAGGCATTTGGACAATGCCCTTAGTAACCCACTTTAACTTTTGCTCATTTCTGAATTGGTCAGGCAGTTGGACTAGATGGTTGTTGTAGGTCCCTTCCAACTGAAACATTCTATTCTATTCTATTCTATTCTATTCTATTCTATTCTAGTCTATTCTATTCTAAATATCCCTTTGCTCTGTTGATATAAATTATATTTACACTTCCAAGATGCTTAGTCTTGGAAGTTTAAATATAATTATCCTTAGGACATTCTGTAGAATTTTTGATCTACCAGACACAGAAGAAGACATCAGAAGAGATACAACCCAACTTATTCTTCCCTTCCCTTGTCTCTATCAAAAAACCATAAGAAGGGAAGAAAAGCTTCAGCGTGGTGATAGATTATAAAAAAGCAGCATTGAAAGTAGAACAAGCTGAATGGCCACAAGACCAACATGTAGTGCTGTGCTGGTGGCTCAGCCTCAGTCCTTTTGTGGAAAGACCAGTTTCCCCATATTGTTCCATCATTGTTTTACACCCTGTACCAGTAAATCCTCCCTACAACAGGGAAAAAACAACTCTATCCTCCATGTTTCTCATATATCTCCTGAAACAATGTGAAAAATAGGAGGGAAGAAGACCTGGATAAGCCTCATTAGTAATTCACAGCCCTTCAGATGGCCACTGGGAGCCAGTAAAGTTTTTGGCAGATACTGGACGGACAGCTGTGCAAATTCTTCTGCTTTACATCACCAGCATCACACAGCTCTGTGCAGCCAAGAGAGAGAGAGGGCAGATTTTCTCGAGGACTTTCTACTGACCTAGACATCAGCCTCACCAGGCAGTCAGTGAAAAGCTGCTGGTAAGATGATGGGGTGTGAAAACCTCAGTTTGCAAATGTACCCTGCTCAATCAGATCAATGCCTCAAACTCCTTTTCTCACTTCCCAAGTATTACTCCAGTGGCCCTTGTTTTTCGGCAGTTAACAGCCTGTTTTCCCCTCACATCCCTGTTCAGTAGCAAAACTTACAAAATGGCATTAAAAATCCTTTTCTTATTTTGATTTCAGAACACCTCCAATGTCTTTGTCAAATGAACAATTGCTGGCTGCTTCTTTTGTTCACAGGTGGGCACTAGAAAAATCAGCTATTCAACTATTTATTTTTAACACTAGATCAATTTTTAAACTGATTTCAATTTGGAACATTAACAGACTTTCCTGCACCACTACTGAACTACAAACTAATTTATAAATACATTGCATATTTGTTTTTTGGAGAAAACCTTTCTTGCTTTACTACTTATAGAAACTCCTGGTAAAGCAGCATTAGTCTAACCAGGGGGCGGTAGCCATGATTTGGCATTGTTTGCTTTTAACAGTCCTCAGCATCTGCAGGTAATGATAGTGCTGACAACCAACAATCTTCTAATGAAGGAAAGGTTTCATTCCACCTGGAGTGAGAGCAGTGGGAGTTAATTCCTGGAGAGAAAGAATTACAGGCATGAGACAGCCTTTAAGAAAATAACTGGAATATCCATGCCAGACTCTAATGTCCTGTTTCATTTATTTATCTTTTAAGGAACTGAAATTTTGGTATGGAATTTCTAGATGAAATTTTTTAATTGTGTGGGAACAACATTTCCTCACATAACTTATATTTCATTTGAAAAAAAACTAAAAGTCTCTCTCCGCTTTCTTTTCAGATAAGTGCTTTGGAAAGTCATCAAGAATGTCACAAATGATTTGATTTTATTTTATTATGATTTAATTTAGACTTCATTGCAAACCAGTTTGAGCGCAAATTCATTTATCGCTTACAGAATGAACTTTTAATTGCTTCCAGTAACTTTATGAAGTTTCTTCTAGGACTGAAACTGTTAATTATATGTAATGTCGTATAAATTTCCATACCTTATTACAAACATTAGAAAATGGCCATAACTAGAATTTTCCTTTATTTTATTGTTTACACCTCTGAAAAACAAAAAATAATGGTGAAGCAAGATGATAGTCACTGTATCTATAATTTCCCAATGATTAAAAACTTGAATAGCTGAGTCTCATATCTTTTCCCATTTAAACTAACAGAAGCAAAACCATAGACTAGTAATTCATGAGAATTTAGAGATTTTATAGTCAAATAAAATAAGAATTATTTCTACTGGATCTTGGTATGAACCTTAGTTTCCCTGACAGAACAAGAGAGAACCTGAGAAGGGAAAAAACCCAACTATATATAGATGGACTGGAAAATAATTGGGAACTTTACTTTAAAAAGTGCAGAAGTTATAAAACACATTTAGATGGAACAAACAAAGACATCACAATGCATTGAGTCCATTCATTTCTTGACTGTGAAGTTGTTTACATGGCCACATTGATGGCATTTTGGGGGAAAAAATCCCCAAACCCCAACTCTCTATCTCGACTACATTAAATAATTCAAAATACCTTTATGAAATTTTGTATGAATAGACAATACATTAATTCAGGGCCAGCAAAGATGATTCTTTTCTGCAAATCTCTTTCTATCGACAGCTGCCTTTTCTATCACCCATTTAGCTCCCATCCCCTAAGTTATCCCATTTCCAAAGACACATGGATACAATTAACTGTATTTTAACATGATGCATCCCCCTTTGAAACCAAAAAAGCACACAATACACAGTGCAATAAATCTACTAAAACACTTCTTTTGAGAGTATTAACCATTCCCAGTAGACTTACTCATGTCTGACAAGATAAAAGACTATCTACCAGTGATGCAAGGACAGAACCGTAGATAACAAAGAAGAACAGGACTCTTCATCTCTTAAACCACTTTTATGTGAGTTTAAATAGACCTGCATGTATGTGCCCTATACACAGTCATTTCTGTCACTAGAATCCATATTTAAATGGGGCTTTAAATTTGAGAATAACAAACAGTTGGAAAGCTTAATCTCTGGAGAGAATACTAATGAAGCCCAATACTTAAAATACTGCTTTATGTCTCTCTGACACCATAATTTGAGCTTAAAAATATTTACCTAGCCTGATAGATATGAGAAAGAATATTCTCTCAAAACCTAAAGAATATTTGAACTTAATTAATCATTACAAAGAAATTAATTAAATTTGCTAATCAGAAAAACATTGTATTAAATATTGTGTATAGTGTTTTTTCTCTGTCTCTCTCTCTTTTTGTTGAGCAGCAAGGGATTTTGCTCTTAGTGCTTCAAACTGACCAGATTTTAGTCTTTCTGAAAAGGCAAGCATTACTTATAGATAACACAGACTAACAACAACAAACACTGCAGCCAGCCCTGGGACTCAAGCCCATTGTCAGGTATTTTGGTGAGTTTTTAACCCAAACAGCCACTGACATGCATGGGGATTCTTCTGATGGTGACTTCAGCAGAGTAAGGACTCTGCAGTGCATCCCATGTGTGATCATGATCCATCAGCTGACTAGCTCCATCTCTGGAAGAATTTCAGTCTCTGTTTCTGCAGGGTAACTGAGGGACCTCCTCTAAAGTGCCAGGAAAGTCCTGCTGTTCTGAAACCCACAGCCAATCTTTGATCACACAGACTTTGAGTACAGAGTGGAGAGAGCAACTAATAGTTAAGATTTCTAAGCAGTTTTACTGTCAGTTTGGGTTTTTTCCATACCTTCCATGTTCACTGTTATAAACTAAGAATATCACATCTTCAGTATTTCATATCGTGGGGATCTAAGTTCTACTAATCAGGAAAACTCTATAAACATGAGTAGCTTGATATCAAATGCTCAGAAGTAATTCCTTTCTAAATTGTTTCTCAAGTGACTTACATTTGTGACTCTCTGCAAATCTCATGAAATCATGCTATCTCACAGTATTCAAACCCATTATTGCCACTTTCCAGAAGCCAGTGAATCTTGGTAATTTTCCTAATCAAGTTTCAGCATCTAGATATCACAGTGAGAAACACTTTTAAAAACCACTTTATCAACAGCTAAGATAGATATTGCTTTTATATTAACACAGTCAGGTGGCAGTTTTCAAGGCAGATTTTTAAGAAATTGTGAGGGTTTCAAATGAGACATGATTTTCTATCAATGAAACTGATAAAAGAACACAGAAGGAAGGAAAAACCACAGAGGAGAATACATTTTACAGTTTTATCAGCACACGCTTCAGGTGACTGAAAGAAAATATGAAGGTGGTATATTACTTTTGCCTAGTGATCTCTTGTCATCAACCTGCACAAAAATCTGCTATGAGCCTGCATCTGATCTGAGAATACACAGCAGAAGACATTGTCCGAAAGCTGAATGTCTTTGCAGTTCTTCTTTCTTTTATGGTGGAACACAGATACTACTACTGTAGTTCCTACTACTATTGACTTTACCACAAACACAATTTAATTTAGTCTTAATTTATGAGATGATTTATTAATTCTCTTTCAAGGAAAAAATATTAAAAAGACAAAAATAGAGGTTTAATTTTAGACATCAGTTTTGTACATGTCTTGTTTAGAAACCAGACAACCCTGCTAAGTGTACAAATATTCAACAATCACCAGAGAAAAACAAACAGCAATAATAGAAAAGGTCATCTCAGCTCCTTTACTTCCTTCATACAGGGAACTATTCTTAAGAAACTATGTATATGTCACTGCAATAGTACCTGGGAAGATGATTAATACTATTTTGACCTATGTTGACGTTAGTAGTTTTAGAACGTAGAGTCCTAGTTTAAAGGAAACAATGAATGAAAAGGTCTCAAGGACAGATATTGAAGCGTAAGTCCAAACTGAAAAAAAAAAATTATCATAGATGAAAACAGTTCTTATTAAACAAATGCTTTACAGTATTATGTGTTTCTCTGCACCAGGATATAGCTTCACAAACACTTGTTCTCAGAGGCAAAGCCATTTTAAGAAATGCCAAAACCCACTTTGGCTTTAGGTCCCTGTACATCTGCCACAGCTCTTAGATGCATCAGCTGTGCACTTTTTCTGAAAAATCATCTTTAACACAGAATATTTCCCAGTCTCAGTGTGCAAAATGGATCCACAGACCACTTGCACCCGAACGATCACAAGCTGAGGTGGGAAGGTGGGAACTGGAAGCCAGAGACCTCCTCAGCTGCATTTACATGTGCAAATAGGTTCAGAAAGTGCACAGGTGTGTACTCTTCAAACTCCTCTGAGTGATCTTTACTCGCACTATAAAAAAAGAATTAAAAAGAAATGAGGTCAAAGCTACCAGTGATGCACTGCTCATTGTTTCAGCTTCTCACCTTCCAGTAACACCATTAGATCAACAGCTACTGTGTAAAAATGAGTGTAGCCACGTCTATACAATAAGATAAAAAGGTTAGAACAAGGAGAGAACAAAAGAGTGAAGAGAAGGTGACGAAAAGAAAGAAGCTGAAAGATGCAACTTCTGGAAAAAGAAAATAAATCAAAGCAAAGCCTAAGGTCCCACAATTTAAAAAGGTTGTGAAGGCCACAGAATGCTTCCAGAGAAGGGCAACAAAGCTGGAGAAACAGGGCTGGAAGGCTGAAGTCCTCATAGGCTGATCTACTTTGGAGAAAAGGAGGCTGAAGGAAGACCTCATTGCTCTCTACAGCTTTCTGAGGAGGGGAAATGGAGGGGGAGGTGCTGATCTCTTCTCCCTGAAACTCAGTAATAGGACATGTGGGAATGGTTCAGAGCTGCGCATGTGGAAGTTTAGACTGGAAACTAGGAAGCACTTCTGTACTGAGAGGGTGCTCAGACTCTGGAACGGGCTACCTAGAGAGGTGGTTGATGTCCCAAGACTGTCAGTGTTTAAGAGAAATTTGAGTAACGCACTCAACAACATGCTTTAGCTTTTGGTCAGCCCCGAATTGGTCAGGCAGCAGGACCAGGTGGTGGTTGTAGGTCCCTTCCAACTGAAATAGTCTATTCCATTGTATCCTTTTGACCCTCTCTATGATATTCCAGTCTATAAATTACAGAGGAGAAGGCATGTGATGTATAGTTTGCTTTTCCTACATTCATATGCCATATGGAGACTCTAGTAAAGTATGGCTGTGTGATTAAGCAATCCCAGCTGCTAAAATGATAAAACAAGTTAAACATCCAAGGATTTCTCTTTTTTTCCCCTCATGAAAAGGGCAGCAAAACCAACAAAATTTGACTGACACTTCATTTTGGTTGTTTATATGAGAAACAAAAGGTTGGCAGGCCTTAAAGGGAAGTTGAACCCGAAGTCTCCATGACATCTTCCATGGCAGGTCAAGCTCTTATATATACAACTCCTTACATACGGGCCAGGATCCCTTTTCATAAAAAAAATGAATAAACATAAGCAAAGGAAATACTACAACTGCATGCTCCTCTTATTTCCTTTACTTCTTCAAAATGCATGTACAGGATTACTTTCTAATTTTTAGTTTCTTGAAGTAGAAATAATGAAAGACTTTGAAGCTGCAGACTATTTCTGACAGAAATTAATCATGTCATGTCCTTTTCTTAAGCACACTGAGGCAACTGCTGATGTGCTTATTAGGCTGATTTCCTCAGCAACAGCAAACCAAGGCCAAGGGTCAGAAATCATGTTAAGTAGACGTACTTTTTTGTGTTGAGTTACCTTGCCTTTACTTCTGGCATATGCTGTCAGCTTTCACTACTCTGTCTGACTCAATATTTCTAAAGCAATGTTCCCACACCTTCCTACATATACTTGGCACAGCCCTTTGACCTGCTTCAGCACTACAAACCTACATAGCTAGCACTTGCTGGGAAGGAGCTTAAGAAGGCTATGAAAAAATATTTTTTTAAGTCTAACTAGCAGTTCCTAACCAGCCTGGGCCGAAATATTGCTGTCAGACCTTGACATTTCTCCTGAAACATTAAGCAGAGTGCCTACCACCAGAGGAAGGACACACTGAGTTACAGGCAGAAGAGAAGTGATGACTCCCAAATGAGAAGGAAAGTAAAACTATTCACCAAATGAGTTCTGGAATGAAATTATGCAATCCACAGAAGACCATTGCCTAAAACATTAATTGCAGAACAGGGCAAATAAACCAAAGTAATGTAATACAAGCACTTCAGGAAAGAAAGGCATGAGATGTATAAATTTATTAACTTATCTAAGGATAACGTTCATACAAGCTGAAAGATGTCAATAAACTTTAGCAAGCAGTCAGGCCTTCTGTGCTAAATCTTCCCTTAGCTTCCCTAAAGATGCCTCTTCTGGGATGAAGAGGGTGTCCTTTGCACCTGCATCTGGGAACTGAGGATGAGTCATTGCCAGAACACTGCTCCAGGACAAAGCCCATCTTTTATTACCTGATCATGAAAATTAAGCTGTTTTACTATAACTATGATATGTTGTCATAATTAGGATGTTTCCAGGTTGATTTGGTCTAAGCTTAAACCTGATTTTCATAGCCTGTGGTTCCCTGAATGATGATCTTATTTGCTAGCCCGTGAGGGCAAAAAGTTACTCTACCATTTTGCACCCATGACTATTTAATTTGACTTTTCTCCCCTTGATATCTCTTTCTGTTCCATTCTAGGTGAAACGTAAAAAGCAACAACTTTCACAGCATGATATGAAAGGTCTCCAAAAGTCATTGCTAGACCCTCTTAAGCACATTTGGATCTTACTCTTTGTCTTTCTTACCTCTATGTCTTACTCTATGTTTTTTCATTTCAGCCCGCACCATGACGGAGTTTGAGGCTCTGGAGTACTGCTTAAGGCCTAAAGTGTCTGCTGGGCTATATTACAGCCAGAAGGGGTGTCAGCAAAGACAAATCTGATTGCTTCCACAGGACAGCTTTGTGCCACTTTCTGTAGCCTCAAAGTCTTCCTGAGATCTGCTGACAACAATTCAAAGACACCTCCAAGACAATCCAAGCAAACTATCATGTATCAGCTAGCACCTAGGAAATCAATGAGTAAATTCCCTCATTTTTCCTTGAACCCTGCTCAGAATTACGTGTTACCTAAATCCCTCAACCTCTCTCTTTAACTTCTTTGTCCCCAGATAGCATTACTTGCATTGCCAATCTGCATTCAGCTGCTGAGATTTCCCACCTTAAAACTGTGTCAAGACACTGATGATATTTTGACAGTGCAGGTTGTAATGTAGAACATTTGACACAGCTTAGAAAGAGGTAGAAAAAAATCTGTTTCAAGTACAGGAGCAACCAGTTTTCAAATGTTTAAAAAAAAAAAAGCCAGGCCATTGCAATAAGAAAACAGCCATAAAAAAAGACATGCTTGCTGGTAGACTATATTATTTTAAGACGGTGTCTTCCTGACACAGCAGCTCTGAACTACGTATTATTACGCATTAAACTTCAAATTTTTAAATTTGATTGTTCAGAGTCACCTTCCTAAATCAAATGTAAGTGCCATATTTCCAAAAATGATGAACACCAACAAGTCCTGCTGCAATGGTTTCTACTTTCATAGTGTGCTGAGTTTAGTATGATGAATATTTTGAATATTGGTTTTAACCAATCTGTTTATTTAGATGTCTAAATAAGGGCTGAGCTAGCACACCAAATTTCAGACAGATGAAAATTATTTTCCATCAGAACTTGAAATGTCTCTGCAGTGAAAATTCTGACACATTCTTAACAGTAATAGCAAGTAAAACTCCTAGAATAGATTACTTGTTCTCAGAAAAAGAGTTTATTTTATTTAACCCACTATGACTGCCATTTGAATCCCCTATTACAGGAGGATGTGCCTTGGCAAGCAGGAGGGGTTTTTAAATGCATGTGTACACTTCCTGGTCAAACGAGTGGATAATAGACATTTTTTTCTAGAAGCAACTCATGGCCAGAGGGTGCCCTTAGAGCAGTAAAATCATAAAGCTTTGTGTGTCCAAGAAAGAAGTTGGGGTTTCTAACATTTGTTCAAGCCATCCTCATCTCCAACATATGATTACCGACAAAGGTTTTGGGAGCAGAGGGACAGGGAAGCAGAAGTGAGCACTTGGAGAAGCAGAGACATGTATCAGTAGATTCACAATCAGCCAGGGCCTACCAACTGTCTCGTTCTTTTTTTGTATTTTAAGAAATAAGCACAAGACACAAAGCCTGTATTTTACAAAACAAACCATGGTGTAGAATAGGGACATATTTTGAAGCATAAGCAACGTGTGCATGTTTTTGACTGGTTCCTCATGTTTAACTCATTGCTTTCCATGCTTAGCCCTTGATTTTTCTCCTGCTGTTGATGGTGGCTCCTTGGACACTCTCCGCACTAGGTTGCACTTTGTTTTTATTCCAGTATGAAACACTGGATTGCAATAAGTAAAATTTTAGGAATGGATTCTTAGCCAGGTGGTATTCAAAATAAGAAGGTACCATACCACCTGCGCTTTTACAAAATGTTGTGTCACATTGTCATGAGGTAACCATCATGTTGCTGTGACTCAGTGGAGTTCTTTGTTGCAACATACTCTCTGAGCCAAAGGCATAGACATAAACAAGAAGAGGGAAAGAATGTGATGATTATTTTTTTTCTGACTAGCCACAGTGGGTTGAAAATAAAACAGTAAAACTGTGGCAGCTACAATTATTTGCTATGAAAAAGCAAACATTCCAAGGCTGTAAGAGGAATCAGACAGATGATAAATTAATTCAGAATTCTTAATTCAGCCAACCTTGTCATACTTACGATCATTTCGCATATGCCCTCAGTGCATATGAAACTCATCCACAACATTGCTTAAATTCTTCACTCTGCATTCAAGACTTTCATGCTTCTTTGGCAGTACACAGAAGGAATAAAGCAACATTTAACAGGGGAGTTGAGCAGTAACCAAGAATTTGGTGCAAATAGCTTCTGCACTAGTCTGTCTTGGAGCCTTCAGCAGCATGCCAGGAGTATGCCGGAGCAGGGGATCTACAATAAGCACTATATTACAGCTCAGGGGCTATCACTAATTGAGTGGTAGAGATAAAAGTCCCTTCAGCTCCCTCACTAAACCAAAATGCACACTCCTGTCAAGAATAATACAATAAATACAAGCCTCCTAATGGAGTATTATAAACCTCCTAATGGAGCATTATTTTCCTCTGTTTCAGCTCATCCACATGAAAACCTAGAAAGAGGATGTTGCACTGCAGAATTGTACATGATTGCAATGTCCCATTCCTACTGGAAACTCTTGCATTTGCCAGGCTGAGGCAACCAGCTTTCCTGAGAGTACGAAACATTGTCTCCAACACACATACACGAATAAAGCCTAGCATGGTCCACAGGAACCTACAAGTAACTGTTTCCTGGTCAATATACTTTGCATTGCTAGTCCAGTCTCCTGAAGAATTGAATCTTAGGAAGACTAAAGTGATGCTGGCAAGGAGAAAAGCAGATGGAAATGCACAAATTCCTCCACAATAGCACTTCCCACAATGACTGTCTGCCCTGAGACCATGACGACCTTCAGTAACTATGCTGTTCACTTGAATTTATGTCTGCTTCTGAATAGCTAACTGGAGCCACTGCAATAAAAACACCTTCCACTTTCCTGGGTTTAAAAAAGGTTGGACTTGATTTCATCAAATGAAAGCTGAGCTTTAATGCACTCAAATGTAAACACTCCATATTATTTACATAGCTATAGTTTTCAGTAGCCTTTAAAATCCATCTGTCTCTTTATGACGCTTCTAATCTTTAAAGGAACTAATTCAGTCAGAACAGAGAAATCAATAGCATTAAGTGCACCACTACCTGCCTGCTCTGTTAAATGATGAGTTAAATTTCATAGTATCACAATCTCCTCTTTAAAAGCTGAGTGTTGTGCAATCAACTTCATGTGATCCTCCAGAACACCTGTATCCCACTACGGCAACAGACTGCCATTTTCAACAGTGAAATTCATACAGGTATTAGAACTCTTTCTTGACATCACACTCAGGGCTGGAACTAACTCCTAGAAGAGAAAACAAATTATTAACCAACATAAAAAATTGTAAAAGCAACTGTTCCCAAGGAAATCAAAAGAATAATATAGGTCTGTTACTATTGTGGAAGTAGAGACAGTAATTGTCACTGACATGCATTTTTATGTCTTGCAATGCAGCTGAGTACTACTGAAATGAAGCCATGAGCAGAGAAAGATCCACCTCTGCTCTTCTTTCTGAGCACTTTGGCTCTACAGATCAAAGCATAACTACACTACTTGATCTGATTACCTACAAGAGAAGAGGGAAATGCATAAAGTGATGCCTATGAATGCTGAGATGGGCAGAAAGCAGGAAGACAGGAAAAAAGTCCTGTTGGCATTATTGATCCTCACCAATGGACACAGCCAAGCCAAAGCCAGTTATTCAGCTCAAGCTACTTTTGTGATTTCTTTGTCTCTCTTTTCCCTTCTGTGCAAAGTACAAATCATGTGTCATCATATTTCTTGCCAGAGTCTGAATTAGGAAAATAGCTATGAGTTTTGGTCTTTTTTTTTCAGAAATTGTAGCTGTAGAAATGAAGCTTTTACACACACAAAGTTTCCTAAAAGCCACCAAAAGGCCCCTTTAATATAGAATTGTTTTGATCTAAAGAAAACACTGCTATTGCAGTTGCAGACTCAAAAATGGTCTTTTCAACCTTTAACAGAGATTTGTGCCTCCACAGTTCTATAACTTTCTGTAAAGAAACTACAATCTTCAGTCTTATTACTATCAGGGTTTCTATGGAAAATTCTTTTCTTCTTTGGAAACCAATGACAGATTAAAGATTTTATATACACCCACATGGACATAAACACATTTTTTGGTTTACTGGATATATTCGCCTCCTCTCTGAGAGAAATATAAAAAAAACCTGAGCGTGGAAAACTATGAGAACAGAGAAGGGGACTTACAGGCCTCATAAACCAGGTATTATGCTACCCGCATGTTTTCAAACACTCCTTGGCATTCCTGTCACACTTTAGAGAAACACAATCAGATTTCCACAGGTAGAGGTGTACACAGCAGCCTGAGCTGTGCTAGCTGTGAGGCCTCTGAAGATCTTCAGCTGTACATTTCATCTCTCTGGCCCCACCGAAATCAATGCTCATGTGCCTGGCTAATTGCTGGTCATTTCCTCAAAGGCAAGCAGTATTGACCCTACAGCAGGTACTTGTTTGATCTTTCTCTCCAGCCACTGGGGAAGATGGAAACACACCTAGTTTTCAGCCTTTTTCAAAAGAATAGGGATGAATGATAGACACAGCAGCTTGCAAGTGGATAAAGAAAAGAGGTTGCAACTTTTCATGGATAATAAAATAATGGAAGACTGAGGGATACTATTTAAGTGTACAGATGCAAAAGGTTGCTTGAAACAAAGCCTGACTTTGACCAGACAATACAGTAAAAATGATAATATTAAAAAAGGAACAGCAGCAGCTACAGCAATAGGAAAGATGAAAATCAGAAATACATTGTTTTCCAGAAAGGAAATTGTGACTGAAGCTAAATAAGCAGAGTAATACACATGCTTTTCTTAGTAGCCTGCTGTGTAAGACAGTGCTTGAGCAGCATGGAACTGTTAACTTAAAGAGTTGCTTTGACATTGTTCAACTCTGTGTAAAGATACAATATTTAGCATTATTCCAGATGTTAACAAAGCAATTGAAAGGAATGAACTAAAATTAACAATTTAAATTGCATCAGTGTTTAGAAAAATATGTGTCAATTAGAAACAAAAAATGCCTAGTAACTGTAAAGTATTGGTTACTGAATATATAGGCTAAATATCAACAATAAGAAATACAGTTAATGGTGGAAGCCTTTAAATAACTAGAAAAAAAAGAATACTAAGCATAATGCCACTTTAAAAAACAGTGGGTATTATATGTCCTCCATGAGTTTTGAATATGTCATAGAATGCTGCAAATTACACATTTAGAATCATAAGCATTTGGCTATTGCCATTTTAGTAGACAGATTCCTGCTATGAATATTTAAAACATAAGCAGTATGTATGTAATTAAATTAAATCTGATGTTTACAGCTTTGCATGACCTTAAGGAAATGCAGGTAAAGTACCTGAAATGCACCTGAAAGCTGCTGTGCCTGTCAATAAATTATAACATTGCATGAGCTTTGAGAAGAAACATTCAGAGACATTCAGAGCCTGAAACAACTGGAAGACCATACTGAAAAGAAATGTATATACATATATGCACCATTTTCAGACTTTCCTTCTTCTCTCTGTAAAGACTGCTGGCAGTGCTCACTTTTACGCTTTAAATTAGAGAGAATGATGAACATAGCAGTAAAAAATTACAATACATGCAATGCTTTGGCTGTGAGTGTACCCCATATAAACAAAGAGTACACAAAGCAATTTCATTTCTTCAGAGATCGTGACATTTATAAATTACTCTCTTATAAAATGAGATTAAGGTTGCTAAATGACCCGCATAGGCACATTTTACTCCAAAATGAGATCCATAACTCATAACATGATATTGGTATATGGATATCCATACAATACACTGATCTTTTACACTCCAGTGGGTTTCCAATAGCAGTGCCGACTTCTGTCATGTTTTCTTTGTACTTTTCTTTAGTCATAAAAATATAGCACAGCAGTAGTTCCAGAAACAGATTTCACAAAACACACAAATGATGCACAGAAACCCCTGAGGCATTGTTCCTCCTTGTCAAGCAATCAATGTGGCTCCCAGCCACAATGTGGCTCCCACAAGTTATCTCACAGCCATGGCAATTTTTTTTTTAAATATGCACGCTCTGGTGTGAAGGCAAGAAGCTGAAGTCCTCAAAAAACTGTATCCAAACGCATGTACTTTAATAAATTATTAGCATTTGTCTGTGTTAGAATGGCACTATCCTACCCAAATCAAAAGCAAAAGGCTTTGCAAAAGTCGTGGTATAAATACAGCAAAATGTTGCATCACTTCTGAGCACATCATCCAGCACGTATTTATTCTTTCAATACCACTCTGTGGCAGAAAGGTGTCCTCCTCATGTTGTAGTGGGGGATGTAAGAGAGATGATTTGTTTATCCCAACCTTCCAGAAAATCTACAGAAGAGGGATATACTTTGTCTCTGCCATGCCAGGTGCCATCCTTTGTGTTACATCCAGCATGATTTCTGATGTTTAAATCTGAAAATTCAGTACAAACCATATGACAATCCATATTAACAATAGTGGCTGGTGGTAATTCACCTTTTTTTCTGCTTTTTTACAAAGATTTTCTGAACAGCTGGATTTGTTATACTCTTCAGATGCAGAAGATGCTGGGTTCCCGAAATCTCTTAATTTCTTTTTACCTGTGCATGCAGGTTAGGTCTCAAAGTTATCAGAAAGTAGCTTTTGGGGGGCCAGTTGTGGTTTGAGTTTATTTTTTGCTATTTTGATTCAAATGTATAATCCAACACAATAACTAAACTTCACAAATTTCAAACATCAAAATACCCCACACTGCAACACTAAGTATTTTAGTTTTTGATCTGTGTTTGGCTCCCACAATTCAGATAAAGGCATTTACAAAATTATGGTATGACTTATGCAGAGTTCCACTTTTTAAAATAAAATGTAAATTCTATTAGTTAACACGTTAAATAAGTATTCTGCTATTATAAAATTACAGAATACCTGTATTGGGAAATACCCACAAGACTCAAGGAGCCAGTAAATCAGCATCCCAAAAGGATACTGTAAATATTGCCTATTGTTGAGAATGTCATGTACCAGCTGTAGCACAGAGTACCTCACACTGCAATTACACGTAATTAAAACCGCAGACTTCTCCTATGTATTGTATTCCCAACCCTGACTTTCTCTTCCTGATTAACTTTTACGACAACATCATATTAGTACTTTAAATTCCAGTCCTTGAAGCTGTAAAGGAAACATATGCAGAGATAATCCTGAGTCTAACGTTCTTCAGCCTGGTCATGAACATTGTTAGATAACTTAGTCAAGCAGCAAGTCTCTGACAAGCAGGCAAGTATTTGCCAGTGAGAATTGCCACTCTTTGGACAGCTTTATCATCAGAACTACTAATAGCTGTGCTTGAAACCAAGCTTTGGCTTCATTGCCTTAAGCTTTGCTCACTGCTCCTCACTTTCCAACACAAGAACTGGTAATGGCATACACTGTTTGAATCCCCTTCAATTTATCCTGTCATATTTTATTCCAACAACATAAACTGTGATATTGCAAGATACTGAGTGTTACAAAGTACTGAGTGACTTTTACTCCTATGAATGTCATTGAGAGTTCAGTTTCTTACAAAACTGGGCTGATATTCCCTATCTCCTGTGAACAAATAACCCATGAAAACAAACAAAAAAATCTAACATGCTGCATTAAGTATATTTCCATGGCAAAGTATCAAAGTGCTCTTGCAGACATTGGCAATTTCTGTAAATATTTTGTCAACCATAAAGTGAAAGCTATTAGTAGATTACAGACCTGCAATTCCGCATGCAAATCCCCAGCTCTAGTGTATCACTTGTGGTTCACAAGTTTGAAGTGAAATCCACAGAAAATTTAAGGATCTTTTATAAACTCAAGCAGACTTTTTATGAGGTACTGCACAGAATGAACCTTCTTCAGATCACCTTCTTTTGATGTGAAGACATCACCAAGTTTGCAATACCCTTTATCCTTTAGGATCTCTCCCCTTATACTTCAGCTATACTGAACTGGACATAGATGCAAACATACTGCTATCTATGCTTCCCAATACTTTTAAACAATTTAATGTGGTATTTTCAAATATATCTGATTTTCCAATGAGCACACCACCAGCACATGGAATGACAAACAGTTGCTATCTGTATCCATATTATCTAAATACTAGCCTGGAAGATTTCTGGTTACAGATATGCATTGAACCTGTCTGTATGAGACTGGATATCTTACTTAGTCAGGATAATTGTGCTGAGAAATAAGAAGGAAATTAATATTTATAAAAATCTAAACAAAGAATACTATTATGTGCTAAAAAGGAAAGGCTTTTAAACAAAATTTTTGTCATTCAAGTACATGGAAGTAATGCTTTCATTCTTTTACCTACATCATCTTGTTATTCAAAAAAATAAGCTATTATGGAGATGTAGCTATTTCATAGAATCTGATACATAGGTGACGTTTTAAAGCAAGTTAAGGCAAAATACTTCTTGCACAATTTAACTGAACTTAGGAACTATCTGTAAAGTGAAAAAGGGCAATTCCAGTGGAATTTATAAAAGAAAGAGAATCTTAACACCTGAATGCCACCTGACCCCTAAACATAAATTTAAAAAAAAGTCCCATGTTTATAAGTGCCTTATTTAAATAAAGAATTTATTTTATTTTATTTGTGCCTGATGGCCAAAACTGTCAACATCTATTGATATGTCTACCTGTTGAATTATTTATATTGTAAGTACAATATTATAAAAAACAGGGCCTGAGGCAAAGAACACTTTGCAACAGAACCATATTTATATTCATCTGAGAGCCAAGTGGAAAAACCACTCCTGAATATTTACTTCAAACAAAATACAATTTAAATGAACTCAATGGGGAATAATATCTATGCCTGATAATTTAAAAAAAAAAAGTTCTAAGTGCAACCAGTTAGATTTGACTAACCTAATGCAGTGATAACCAGTGTGTGTTTTCTACATGAAATATAGAACAAGTTGTGTCCTATGGCGTCCAATTACTAAGAATGGGATTAAAAAAAAAAAAAAAAGTAAGAAATAATATTCCAGCACTGTCTGTTGGCAAAAACGGCCTGTCAGATCTATGACAGTCTGACAGCATTTTGGAAAACCCTGAGATTTTTCCAAGTCATGCTAAGATCCAGTTCATCTCTCGGCAGCATTGTGCCAACACCAACCATTTACTATAAGGAAGAGGCTGTATTTAAGTTGAAACTCATATTGGAGGGCTGATGTGCTCCACACTCCCAGCGGTCCCATGGCCGAAGCTGTGTGCCAGGGTACCACCGGAGAAACCCTCCGGCTGTGTGAGCACAGGGTCCTCAAGCAGCTGGTGCTGCCACAGGTAGGAGGTTGTGCTGCTGCCGCAGGACAACTGAACAGCAGTCGGCTGCTGGTCACTACACAGGACCATAGTGCAATCCGGACTGGAAGGCACCTCAGAAGGTTTCTGGTCCAACCTCCCTCACACAGCAGGGTCAGCTCCAAGATCATGCTGGGCTGCTCAGGGCATTGTCCAGTTATCTTTAGAATACCTCCAAGGATGGAGCCTGCACAAACCTCCAGGGGCAGCCCGTGAGTTCAGCACACAGTGGGTGCCTACAGCTGGCAACTGGCCTGAACTTCACTGCCCACATCCACATCATGTGCACTTTGAGCCCTCCAAAAAAAAAAACGGATTGGCCTTGTCCCTCTCCCTCCATGCTGCACCAGTCAGTAATCACAGATTCACAGGATCACAGAATAAGCTGAGTTGGAAGGCACCCACAAGGATCATCGAGTCCAGCTCCTGGCCCTGCACAGCACCATTCCCAAGAGTCACACCATGAATCACAGAGTATGAATCTCACCTCCCCCTCAGATGTAGTAAATGCTGCAGCACCAGAACTGCGTTCTGACAGAAGTACCTTATTAACTGTAACTTCAGGAGAAAGGGAAATCGTGAACACACCTGAGTTACACATTCATATACTAAAAAAAAACCAAAATCAATATTAATCGTGTCTTTGAGCCTGTCCTATAGTAAGCAATTTTTAAAGCAGCTTCCATGGATGATTTCATGTGCACAGGTGTGACTCTGTTGGTTTCACTCTCTCAGGAACTGATTATTTTCACCGTCTCTTAGAGAATTAAATCAGCAAGAGACAATGGCAAAGAGAATCAGGTCCTTATTTACAAAATCATCCATAAAACTTCCATTAACATAAAAGCAAACAGGACTTGTTGTGAACTTAACTTGGACACATAACAGTGTTTTATAATGAATAAAGCAAAAGAAATACACAATAGTATTTTCATAATGCATCTAAAATATTAGTATGCTACAAGTTTTTTTACGAGTCATGTAAGGGACATAAGGCTAAGGCATTAACAGAGAAATTATTTCATCTGTGGTTAAGGGTTCCAACCCACAGTCTGAAAGGTCTCTTTGCTTATGTCAGCTGCATGTTACTCTAACAGTCATGACTCCTATCTGATTTAGACTACTTATTCAAGATTATATTGAATCAAACTCAAAATCTTGGCACACTGCCCATCAAGATCCCTGCATTTAAGTAAAATGCAGGCTTTTAAAAGTCAAAATTAGAGCTTCAGCCCTTTTGATGACTACTTATTGTAATCTTATTCAGTTGTTTTCCAGTATTGTCTCAGTTATGGAGGGATGCTGCTCTGTACTATGACTTTTCACCTAGCCATATAAAGAAGATATCTTTTCCAACAATTAATGCGAAAATAAAGGCAGACAGAAAGGAGAGGTTTGCCATGTAGGCTACATGCAACTGTAATTAAGCCTGGGAGTTAAAATAGGGATTTCAGTTTCTCCCTAAGGAGGCCATTCTTCAAGAAAGACTCACACAAAGGTTAGCCTTCTTTTTCTAATTGCCTGAACAGAAAATGTTATAGAAAGACCATTTTAATTATAACTACATTCATTTCCATCAAATCTGCAGTTGTGCACACTTATAAATGTAAATTCAATAAAGCTCACCCTCCTTTTTCAGTTCTTATTAACAGCTAATCTGAAAGCTCACCTTTTAATTGCACCTTTTGCCATGTCAAACCATGTACGGGTATTGTGTTCAAAGGCACCGGTGCATAATGAAGCTGTAAAGAACCATAGACTACCTTCTTCCATAAAGCTCTACATATGCACAGGTGATGGCACATAGAATGGCATTAAATTCTTCATATTGCCTTCCAGACGGGCTGTGAAAAGATGATGCACATATACATACATGTGTACGTGGGTGTGTGTGTGCATGTGTGTACAGAGACCAGCAGCACAAAGGACTGGTGGATACTGGTCTGCCTGGAGAAATCATGGCAGTAAACTTTGTTTGATTTTCCTTACTGCAATGAAACTGATTCACTTACTTGTCAGCTGGTGAGACCTGCACTTCCCTAGAATGTTTGCACTTTCATCACCACTCAGCTGCACATCAGCAACTTAATCTCCACAGAAGAGTGAATAGCAGGTGACACAGCTTAATGGACCACATCTCCATACCCATTTTGACGATCAGATTTGGGTTTGGATTACATGCATTTTCCATGCAATATCAGGCTCAAGGCCCTAATCCCTATTTCTAAAGATCTCAATGGCTGAGCATCAAAATATCTCATTGTTCAAATACTGTGAGGATTTGGCAAATAATTCCATCCTTCTGACGGAATGGAACTTTCTACAGTAAAGTTTTTCTTGGTGAATTGCATCAACACCAGAGATGGGGCTCACCTTCCACTTCAAACGCAAGCCACATTTCTCTCAATCTTCTCTGACAACCCATATGCCTCTTTCTGAGAAATCATAACCGTTAGTTGGGCAATACAAAATTCGTATCTTAGAAAAAGGATGACATGGCTAATATTGCAATGTACAGTATATAATGTTATATATATATATATATATATAAAATAATGCCATTATTCTATTATTAATGTATTTGTTTATTAAGATGTCATACTAAACATTAATAATCTTTAATGCATTTGATGTTGAAAAGAGCAACAATGAAAGATAAGCTTGTGGCCAGTCACCTTTCCTTAGCCCACAAGTGCAATGCTTTGCTTAGGTACAGTAACTGAAAAACGTAACTTTGCCGTGGGAGGAATGTGGTTAATTAGCTACTGGTATTGTATGCACCTACAGCTTTTCTGTGTCTTGTACACACCCATCCACACCTGCTCATGCCCATGGAACAAAGAACTAGCGAAGCAGTTACAGATATACTCGCCACCTAGATACAGCCTAATATTTTACCATGCCAGTCTAAGCTGACTAATCTTAAGTAGATCCAATGATCGCTGCCCAGCTAGAACTGGCTCAAATAAGGTGTGTTGGGTAAAAACTCAGAGCAAAAGTCACTTTCTCACTGCTGGTTGCACATACTGACTGCACTGCTCCATCTAATCTCATGCCATTACAACATATTAAAAGTTTCTGTTTCTCAGAGAAGGTTTACCAAGATATTTTGAATTCACCTTATTTTTACACAGCTTTTCTCAGTACAAAATGAAATAAATCATCCTTGCTATTTCACTTTCTTTTCATTTAATCCTCAATTCACAAAATTGGGTCATTTTCAATGGTTTTACCACATGAAACAGTAAGGAATAATAATAGCCAGCAATTAAGTCAAATTTAGCACTTATTACTCAACAAGAATTGCCTAGGAACAGAACATGTTTTCCATAACTGCATTCATTGTTCAAAATTCTTTTGAGCATGTTTTATGCATTTGCATCCTCTCCTACGGATATTTAATAAGCTGCTCATTGCAAAAATGTATCAGAAGTTGAATACTCACAATTCAAAATTAAAGTTAATTTGACAGAGCTTAAACTGAATGTGTCTTTTGCTGATTACACAAGCATAGCTCATCTGATCTGCAGTATGTCCATTCATGAGTCTGAACTTCATATTTACTTTTCATTAATAGTCTCCAATAATCATTAGAAACAGTAAATTTTTTAACTACTTCTATGAGTAACCATGTTCTGAACAGATTGAAGCTACCTACAGCAGGAGATAAGAGTAAAACAGCTTTACTGAGCTCTGCTCTGTCTTTGAGCACAAATCTAAGTGGCTATATACAATTGAAATCTGACTATGAAGTTCTAAAGAGGAAAAATTGGTGTGTTTGACATGAAATTAAGTTAATTCTGCTTCTCTTCTGTTTGTGTAAACGAAAAATACGAGCTACTGTCTCAACATGACACACACTTAGTGTCAAACGTTAATGATTTAGTAGCAAATACATAAGTGAGCCATTTTGTATTCATCAGCTTTGATATGCTGTCTGCCCTCAAACACCCCTTTAAAATACGTACAAAGGCTGCAGTACCAGACATGTTTTCTGGACCATTATCTTTTTCAACCCGTAATATAACCACTCATCTACTACAAAGTTGAGGTTTTACATCTCTCCCTTTTTAATTTCAATTATAACTTGCAAAAAAAAGTCAACATTCCCTTACAATACAAATCACTCAGGTTGAATACCCATTACATGATCAACGTAGAAAGCGAGGAGTTAGAATAGGCATACTGTATTTATAACATCCTTTTACTGTACCCATCTTTAGTTTCCTAGCACAGAGAATCAAGTCTTAAAGTTAAAAATAGTCATCAAATCTTTGGTCTTTAAGTTAAAATTAGCACTTGAAAACATTCACACTTCGGGAATTATAGCTCGAGCAACAAATCTCACCATTTCAGTTACAACATGTGACAACGCTCCTCTGCAACACCCAAAAAGCTGAACATAATGGGATGTTCCCTATTAGGTAGAGACTCAGGAGGCATAGCAGCTCCAGGTTGGGTGTAACGTGGGCTCTGAGCCTGGAGCTGGAGCACGGTGCCACAGACGCCATACTACACATCCAGCCTCCATCCCACGGACTTGGGGAGCAGTGTCATGTTGAAGATGACAGTGCCACGAGGCAATAAGGTAAATCTGCTTCAGATCCTTGTGGCACATGTCCAGCCCATACGTTGTTTCAGTCGCTGGTCCTCATCCCGTGACTCATGCAGCTCACAACCGTGCAAAACAAGAGTGCAGTAGGCAGACAGATCATATTTGGTATTTGTACTTTGCACAACTGCAGGAGGCCTCGCACTGTGCACAGCAGCAAGGGAGTCAGCCTAGCATTCATTACTCCAGGTTGTTTACCACCTAGCCCTCACTCTCACGTATTTGCAGACTGGTAAAAATGAACAAGTTTTCTTCATTTCAGCTGGCTGTCTAACATGGTTTAAAATTCCCACTCTGACCATGGAACCAGGTGGAACCCTGTAGTGAGACAAGTGAGGCTGTGAAGGTCTGTCTTCCAGCCTCCGTTTGGCACAAACCAAAGCACTGTATTGACCGAATCTTTGTACAGATTTTGTTGGCTTACGTAGCCATTCATCAGAACTTACTACAGGTAATAATACTGGATAACTATGATTTGTTCTTGTCTTGAAATAAACAAGAGCATATGTGAGAATATAACAGAAAAATGAACTACACCGTATCTCTCTTCTAAAAGCAAGAAACTTGGGCATTGGATTTTTAATATCAATAGATTGATATCTAGAAGGGGTAATTAGGTATTTTGTAAAAAATCCAAATAAATAAGGGACCAAATTAATAAAGACATAGCTACCTCTTCAGCACTTAATATCACAGTAATGGAGAAATACTCTAAAATGCTTTATTGCCTCCCATTTTGTTTCAAGTTGTAAATTTTATCAAATTATACAGGGGTGTATATATATATATAAATATATATATATATATGTATGTGCATAGCACTGCCAATCTCACAAGATTATAACCCACAAGCAAAATTAATATTATTATGAATATTATTTCCAAACTGTTCTTACCCCTTTCCTCACCTCACCTTTTTCCCTCTGGGATCTGATTACATGCAAATAGAGGGTAAAATGGGGAAATACAGAGATTCTGGGCACCTGCTACACTTTCTCCTTTGCTTCTCTTTCTCTCACTTCACCCTATGTAATGGGAAAGGATGGGTGAGGAGATGCCGCAGGCTTCTTGTTTTGTCACACAGGTTGTCACTCCTGGAACAGCAGAAACCAGTGCAGGCTATGCAACACCTGCCTCAACTGGAAGCATCCTGCATGCCAGTCCAAAGCCATCTTCCACTTTCCTGCACTGGCAGCCATCCCACCCTCTGCAGCCAGCACTGAAGCAGAACTGCTGAGCTGTCAGCAACTTCTCACAAGAGGCCAATTTTTACGCCGCATAATTGTAGCAAAAAAAAAAAAAAAAATCATGAGAGTTGGCAACCCATGTTAAATTTGCATGCATATTTGATTAGCTGTGCCTTTAGAAAACACAGTCTTACAAAATATTGCAAAATTATTCATTTTATTTTTTTAAAGTCTGGATTGAATTCTGTCAAAATATAAAGCCTGTTTTCTTCTTCCTTTCCTCCCTCCAAGTGAGTATAATCCACTTTTCCTTTGAAACTGTAACATTTTATTTCACATTGCTTGGGAGTTATAAGCAAAAAGAGAAAAACAGTAATAGGAGTGAAAAGGGAATTTGCCAGCTTCATCTTTATTTAAGCAGCCAGAGAATGAAATAGAATACTTCCCTACAGTTAGTCCTCTTCTTCCACCCACTTCCCCAGAAAATATCTAGAAGATAAGGCTCCAAACTGGTTAATCAAACCTTATGGAAGTCATTCTCAGGGGCAGTTTTATATATCCCCTACATGCCCTTAGCCTGAGTTCAAACTACTGAGATCACAATACAGGAGAGGAGCCAGGATGCTACAGATCTAGGCACAGATGGGAGACCTGCTCTGGCTCACCTACACAGCTGGTGTCAGAAGGCCAGAAACGTAATTGCCATCCAGTCTAGAGTGTAAGAGCTATAGTGAACTCAGACAACATTTTCATATTTACCAGACTGACTGGGACATGTTTTCTGAGACCGGAAACTGCATTGCAGGAAGATTGAGGTAAGAGAGTTGGGGTCACATTTTCTGACCCTGCAGAATTTGGTTCTGACATGCCGTTGTTTCACCTTTACCTGTGAAAGCTTGAATGACAAATGCTGCATTTCAGGCTGTGACTGGGGCTGCCAAACATCCATTTCATGTGGCAGTCTCAGCTCACAGCTTGGCCCCTTTAACCCAGAAGTCACATGGGACCACCCCAACCTATCCCTTCCCCCAGTGAAGTCAAAGTAAGGAAGAACAACTTTCACCACAAAAGGACCCAGTCTGCATCTTTACCTGCCAAGCTATTGCATATGACAATACCTTTCCAACCAAACCCCTTCTCAAACCTGCCTCAGAGCTTTCTTCCCAGTCAAACATGAATAAGCCAGTTTGAGCCATCTTCAAGTGCACTGAGCCCTTGCAACAATCAGAAACATCCAGCAAAAGACAAAACACCTGGTTTCCAAGACCAAACCACTTGCCTTCATCTCACCTTCACTCCACCTTCCTCAGTGCCTTCCTGGCATCCATGGCTCAACGAGCAGACTCTCCAGCACATGTCCCTACTGCACGGCTCCAGTGCTCAGGCAAAGCTCAGTGGCTCAGACAGTGAACACAAAGAATAAAAAACAGTAGGGAATCAACACAAAACAATGTACATCCATGCATGAGACAAAACTAAAAGCTCTTCTTTCCCTTCTTTTGTGGTTCCAGAGGCATGTACTTTTTATTCCATAAATGTGCATTATGCGAACTGCCAAATACTACTATGAGAAAAGCTGTATCAAATTGGTTAAATTTTCTCTACAATAGTTCAGGCAGAATTTTGAATGCTGTATTTTGCTCAGTGTGAAATATCTGAGGACTGAAGCCGTTCTTCAAAAGCAATAGATAAAAAAAAAAAAAGATTTCATTTCAGGACTTACATACAATGTCCTGGGTGTGTTTGTGTAACACTTTCTGAAAAGAACACGAGAGGAAAACACAGGCTTCATTTCAGAAAGTGCACAAAGGGAAACATTGCTGTGGTTACACTGATTTTTTCCCAGTACTTTGATACATAGGTGCTTATGTACGTTTGACAAACACTAAGCAATTAGACACTAAGCTATTAGAGAGAGTCCAAAGCAGGGCCACAAGGATGGTGAAGGGTCTGGAGAAGAAGCCTTACAAGGAGCGGCTGAGGTCTTTTGGTCTGCTTAGCCTGGAGGAGACTGAGGGGACACCTCATTGCAGTCCACAACTTCCTCAAGAGGGGAAGAGAAGGGGTAGGTACCAATCTCTTCCCCTCGTTGCCAGTGGCAGGACTCAAGGAAATGGCATGCAGATGAGTCAGGGAAAGTTTAGGCTGGATATCAGAGAGAGCTTTTTCACCCAGAGGATGGTTGGGCACTGGAACAGGCTCTTCAGGGAAATAGTCACAGCATCAGCGTGACAGAACTCAAGAAGTATTTGGGCAATGCTCTCAGGTACATGGTGTGACCCTTAGGGATGGTGCTGTGCAAGGCCAGGAGTTGGGCTTGATCCTGATGGGACCCTTCCAACTCAGCTTATTCTATGATTCTATGACAAAAATAAGCCTTCCATAAAGACTTCCTATTAGGGGGTAGAAAGCCCAAACTAATAAGCCGTTCCCAGTGTCATAAATAAAATCCATTTGCTTCTGCAGTGAAACACCAACTTTCATTTTTTATTACCCTCTTACAGCTTTAAATAACGTGGTCACCAGAGTTCATTTTCTTTGTGGTGAAACTTTATGCTTTAGTTCATAAAAATAGAGCATAAAGTTTTGCCACAAAGTAAATACTGTGCCTGGTAATGTTGACATGTAAGTGGTAAAGCAAGAAATAATAGAAAAATAAAGAAAATCTGGGAAGAAATTAACAATGAATCCTGCATGCTCTTGTCACTTTAAAATAGTAGCTGTAAATTGAAACTGCAGCTGCAACTATTTCTCTTGTCAAAGTCCTCAGAGCCTCTGTAGTTAAGCAGGCAGCAGCCCTCAGCCCTGAAAAGGGTTTGCACACTGAACTCCTGGTAAGGAACTGGCACCTACATTGATGACTTCCTGTGTATGAAGGGGACATTTTCTCTCCCCAGTTATGCTCACACTAGTGAAGAGATGGCATGAGGTACTTGGCACCAGTTTGCACTCATATGGGGTTTTTTAGCTCCAGATGAGCACCAGTTTCAGAAGGGTCTAGACAGTTTTGGTGGTAGACACTTGGATGTTTATGTATTGCACTCTTCAGTACACCACGTAATAGGAAACATTATTCACTTGGCCACGGTGCAGCACAAGTACACAGAGACAGCTTGATTTCTAATCACACCTGAGCTAATAAGTCCTCCTGAGACTTATTATTGTCAGCTTGAGCTGTCTGGAAATGTCTTGCCCACATTTAAAAAAACTCAGTCAATCCTCTGAAAAGGTCTAGTGCATCCATGAAGTAGAGCAGACGTCTGTAAAAGCACCACAGAAAACCTCAGACTGTGTTTTTCTAATAGACTTACTAGAATTTAGCAGCTAAAATCTCTGGCTATGCTGTGCATGCTTCAGCCCAGGATTTTGATTGGTGAGTAAGGAGGATTTTCTCTCGGGTTGCTCCTAACCCCTTTCCAAAGCTGCCTGTGAGGTAGTCCCTACTGTGTGGCTCTAGTGCTCAGGCAAAGCTCAGTGCTCAGGCAGTGAAGACAAAGAGAACAACCAAAAGGCAGTCAAGTAATTAAAGCCCTACTCGAACAAAATTAATACATATAATGGAGACTAGTTCAGAAGAAAGTTAACCACTCTAAATACTGGAGGTTGCTTTATACCCAGGCTTCTTATTCCTCCCTGGTACAATACCCTTCAAAACTACAGGATTTAATCCTGCTGCAGTAGTTAAAGCATTACAGCTTTCTAAAGTCAATTAGACCTAACATTTGAATGCTTGATTTTGCAGCTCCTTTTAATGAATTTTAATTTATTTGTTTGTTTTAATGATGTATTGACAAATACAGTCAAGCAGCAACAAAAACAAGCTGAAAAAAAGCACTGTGATTACATGCACCAGGTTTAACTTGCTTCATATCCCTGGGAGCTATTTACTTTTTTTCAGATATCTGGATGCCAGAGTATGAAAGCTAGCAAGTAAAGAACGGTTTTAAGGTTAAGGCATTGAAAAATAAGTTTGTGTTCTTAGAAGGAATATTATACAAAAGTGCTAAATCATTATGCTTTTCTAATTCTCCTTTTCTTATTTCTAAATAGATAGAGGTTAGCAAGACTCCTTTAGCCCATAAAAATCTTGGAAGTACTAAATAACACCTGCATAATAATTTATGATCAGGGATGGATACAACAAATTAAAGCAATTAATTTTTATTGGCTGTATTTTCTATAGTGCAACTGAAAAAAACCTCCATGTTGCAAACTGGAATTTCTATATACCATGTCGTAACCAAAGGAATAGAAAGCTCCTGGTGCATGCCCCGTTCTCTCAGAGCCTTCAGCACACCACTGAATGAATGCATTTAAATGGACCTAACTTTAAAAGGGAAAAAAAAAACGTAAAACTACTACGCATCTGATAGTTTCCGTAGCACTAATTACCTTTACACTCTTTTCCCCCCTCAAAAACATCAAAATGCTTGGATTTCTCAGTGAAACCAGCCAAAAAATTCTACCCTTTTCTCCTTAAAATCACTACAGTTGCAAAATATTCCTGAGCACTTTTGATTACTTCTATTCACACAGAAAAGAAGGTAATGCACTTGTTTCAGATATTACATTTTGTGGCAGTCCTTCTAGGAAGTAAGTGCTGTTGTGACAGAAGCAAATCTCCACAGCATCACTGATGTGAAAGGAACCCTTTCAGTTTTCATCAGCTGAGACGCTTTCTATGGTGAGGGTGTGGCTAATTTTTCTCCTGAGGCTGTCGATATCTTGCTGCAGATCCAGCAGCTTAAACATAGGAGAGTTGTCAACATTGTGCCCACATCAGATAGAGACATGCTTATGACTCCTGGGCAATTTTCTTTCACATGCCCATAGAGGGAAGGTTGCAGCCAAAGGAACTAGGGCATGACTTCTTTTCTTTGTTCTCCCACTGCCATCTCAGCCATCCAGACAAGGAATGCATGTCTGCAGTAAGGATGTTTATTTACATCATATGCCCATGCATTAGCTTTGTGCCATAACCATAGTCAAGGAACTGATCTGAAAAGAAAATACCAGAAATACTAGAAAAAGGACTGATCCCAAATCTGCAACAGGCAGGAGGTGGTTCTTTTTTCCCCCATTTTGTTGATTTCCAAAGTTGCCCTCACTCAAGCATAAACAGCTGAAAATACATCCCAGTGTTTCTGCCCACATTGCACACGCTGTGTTCAAGTCATTTGAATATCAACCACATCCATCTTTGAACACATGCTCAGAGTGCAGTAGAACAGGTAATATTGCTTCCACTTGTGTAAATATTGTATGTTAGCAACTGTATGTGAATTACAGCCCAAATTCTGAAGGATGCTAAAATCCCTCACCATTCATTTACCTGCTTAGACCCACAAGCAGGGGCCATTAGAAGTCACTATTTTTCAAACATTTTAAACAATATCCCGTAACATGTTATTTTCATTTCTGCAACATTTGACAGTAGTGTACGTTGTCAACCGAGCAGAGGAAATGAGGAAACCAGGAAACTTTAATTGTCATTTAAGTAGAACTCACTATTACAGCACAGGGACAAATGAATGAGGAGCAGAAAATGTCTAATAACATTTCAAAAAATATTACAAAAATATTAGGTTGAGTTGTCAACTTTAATTGCTATCCATATGAAAGCAGATACTGGCTTTGCAGTTGTATCCCACATGCCATTAGGAATCTGTGAATCAGGTGCCTTTTTAATCAGTAGAATTGCAGCGCTCCATGTGACACCAGAGATGGATTTGTTGTAACTGGAAGAAACGGTATCATTCTACATCCTGCAGCCCATGGCTCTGCCTCTAGCCTTCTGGCTGCTGCAGAAACAGCAGAGACACGGCTTTTCCCACCTTGTCAAGAATCAACCTCCTGGACATCTCTCTGTGCCCAGAATAGAAGAAATAAGTTTGTGCCAGCCACTCTGCAGGAAGATGAGGGAGAGAATGAGCTAAGCACTACTTTGTCCTTGGTATGCCAAGTGCAGAAATAAAGTATAATCCCACCCTTACCATATGAATAGCACAATTTGAATGAGTGCACATTATTGTACAGGGATTTTCTTTGGATGTATCTGGCACAGTCAGCACATAATTTTAGTGCTTTTTTTCATGACCATGGCAATACCATGCCAAAGCAGAGGACTCAATAATAAAATCTTACCTTTTTCTACTGCATATAAGAGAAGTTGAATTTGGACAGAAAGCAGTAAGTACTGTGGGGTGTTGGGATGAAGAACAGTGACCACCTAAAACTATTTTAACTGCATGATGACGTTTTTCTAAATCATTTTTGTCCTTGAAAAAGTATTTCAGGCGAGACAGATTTCCAGTCTTGGTTCTAAAAGTGGAGATGTATATGACCACAACTCTAGTCCCTCCACTCCTATAGGTACTGTGACCTATTTAGTTTGTAAGAGAGAACAAGCCACTGATAAGACAAATGAAGTATTACCTTCCTGTTACCTCTGGAACAATTTCAAAGACCGATGAAAAATAACATAGAAATTTACTTAGGATCAAGGTTAGCTAGAGTAAACAGTGAGTAATTTCTAGCTTTTAAAAGACATTACTAAGATGAAATACTTTCCTTATCTCCTACTGAAGTATTTTCCCCTTTATGTAAGTAAAACATCATAGGTTAAAATAGTAATAAATGAAAGAAAGAATAGAATAGAATAGAATAGAATAGAATAGAATAGAATAGAATAGAATAGAATAGAATAGAATAGAATAGAATAGAATAGAATAGAATTCGCTCAGAAATAATAATTTCTTTGTTTCTGAAGAAAAAATCAAGTAACTGGATTATTTGCAGTAAAAATTAATCTAAAAAGCAGTGAATTTGAAGTTAGCATCTTCATTGGCTAAAGACTGAGACACAGACAGACCTCAAGCCTGCTATTATTGAATTAATACGATTTTTGAATGACTGAGCTCATCGTTAAAACTTTCAACATACTGAAATGCATTGGTAAAACTATAGAGTTGGGAAGGGCTGGTTAAGAAACTGAATGGTAATACTAAACATAAAAACCGAATAGGCAAGTGGCACCTTCCATTTCATATTCTTGAATAGATCCCATTCATTAAATAATCATAGGGAAATTTTCTCCCCAAAACTCATCCAAGTCAAGGGCAATGTTCACACTTACTGAAAAGACCTTTGGTCCGAAGCTGAATGCTCTCACATAAATGGAAATTTTTGTAACACAGTTGATATTCCAAGATATGACAACTATGCCATGAGCTTTATCCTACCATTAGAGTTACATTTTACCTTTAGGAACATTTTTTGAGATCTATTAACAGCAGAATGAGAATTTGTATCATGTATTAACCTATTTATTTCTCAGATTATCACTAGCATTTTTGAACTAAAAATTGTCTGCAAAAAGCCCAAAATCTAATTGAACCAACATCCACTGAAAAATCCTTCATGCTTCTTTGTACATGCCAAACTATGAGATATCAGGGAAGTATTACCAAAATTGTACTCTAAGAGTTTTTTCAGGTCCTTGTACATCCATCGTAAATATGACTAGTTGACTTCTGTTTAGACATTATCTTCTTAAACCCTCATTGCAGTATTGCCAAAAATGGAGCAAATTTGAGGACACAACTGAAACGGCTGGTGCATGAGGAAAAAAAAACAAAATAAAGATTCTTTAATAAGTATCAACAGTCTCATAGTATCCATGAGCTGGGGAAAGCAGGAAGGAAGAGAAGTATACAGTGAATACTGTCAGTATAGTACACAGAAGAGCAGAAAGGGTCTTTATAATAAAACAAAAGCTTTTTTTTTTCCCACATTTTGAAGAAGAGAAGAACTTCAAGTAATAGGACCCAAAAATTTTGATTCTCAGCCACCAAATGTGAGGCTCCTTTGCTGAGCATCTGGCTACCAGCAGATTTACTGGCTTTGTTCTTTCCTCCCTGTACTCCACTCACACAAATCCCTCTGCACACTGGCTGGATGGTGCAGTGAGCAGATCTTGTGCTCTCTCTAGAGAAACTTCAGAAGCTTTTCCCTCCCCATCTGTTATTCAAATACACCCTAATTTGTTCTGAGTGGATCTTGTTCTCAGAAGGGCAGTATTTGCCCCACAGTACCATAAAGTTCAAAACCTCTTCACTCCTAAGGAAAAGGCTTCTCCTGTTAGGAAACATCTCCATGTTGAAACTCACCAGGTGATGGGGCCACACACCATGCTCGAAAGATGGTCACTGCCACTAAAGTGTTGAAAGCTGTCACTGGTTACTTCCTCTCATCATTAAAGGAAACCAGGAGAAAGACCATGAGCTCTCTTATGGATCACAGCAGAAGTGTCCTAGCTCTCAGGCTTCTTTAAATCCATCACAACTTAAAATACAGGAAAACACACAGTGCTGCTGAGGCTCTGCACTACAGCAAAGGATGTGAACTGACGGGAGCTTTGCACTGTACCCACAGAAGCAAAGAGAGTGGTGAGGAAACTTTGCTCCAAATCCCATCCTCAGGCAGAAAAACTTACCCACTGGATGCTCTAAGGCAGGATTTTCACCCTTTCACTAATAAATTTATCTGAAATGAAGATGGGGAGAGAGATAAAAGCAGAAGGAGGAGAATAAGTAGATGGATGGCAGTAGAGGTCACAACACTGGCAAAAATAATTTTCCTGTGCTCATGTCTCAATCTCTGGAGGTATTCAAAACCTGACTGGACATGATCCTGTGCAATCCACTCTAAGTGACCCTGTTTTAGCAGGGGAGTTAGATGATCTCCAGAGGTCCCTTCCAACCCCAACTGTTCTGTGATTCTATGTCCTCTGTGGGCTAAGAAAAGGAAATACAGCTTAAAGTGCTGTGTAACAGGCTAATCACTAATTAGGTAACTGCATCTAGGGGCAAAAACAATCTGCCCAGTCATTAGCCATGAAATATCCTGACAGAACTGGTGCCTTTTAGTAGGCTTATTACAGGAAATAAAGGAGCAACAGCTAATTTATTCTCTTGTACAAAGAGTGGTAACAATTTTCACAGAACAAAACAGAAAAAAATGAGCTTGTAAAAACATCTGAGCAGAAAAGATTCAGCTCCATCCTTTTGCTATGAAAGCACTGGGTGTGTTAAAAGTGCAGAGTTGAGTATGCAAAGTGCCACACTCCAGACACTCTTACTTACTAGCACTGAGAGAATTGTTAATGTAGAACTGCTCACCACTAATTTAAACAAATTACATATAATTGGTTCCTATAAACCCTCCAGAAAACAGTTTCACTACCCCAGCTGCCTGTCTCAGTGTATTCTCAGTTCAAAAGCCTTAGCACAGAGTTGCAGAGGGTACCATGTTCATATAATGGAGTTTTTTGGCTTAACTGCCCTCCTAGGTAAATATCTCTGAACTTAAAGCAAATTTGTCGAACATTTCTCCAATATATCATAAACAGAACTTAGACAAACACCAGGTGTTCAGATAGTTATACAAGAAACCATCTTACTGTTTTCATAGCTTGAGTGAGAAAGGAAAGATTCTCATAAGATATTGCAAGAAGCTGGAAAAACCTTCTGCTAGCAGCTTTTCCAGTATCCACAAGAATTGATGTATTTTTTTTCATTGATGGACCTTTATTTCATAATTATTGAGTACTGAAGTCTACTGGGCAGCATTTTACATAGTGGCCTTTCCACCAGTGCTCTTTCAGAAGCTTTGTATACTCACCACTGTATCTAACCTCAAAAGAATGAGTATTTGTAGAACTATTCAAAAAGTACTGCTAAGATCTACCAATGCCACATATTTCTATACTAGCCAGATCTTTCTGTACTGGATTAAAAACAAAAAAAAACTTTTTAAAATGGTAGTACTCTGTCAGGGACTTAGGGTACTGTACATACCCCTGAAGGAGAAAGCATTAGTGCCATGTACCAGGGACAGGGAGACTACCAGGTGACTCGCTTACTGATTTGTATACTGCAATGTAGGCAGTTTGAACTTTCATTCTCTGATATCCCTTTTTTTAGAAGTATTTTTCAAAAGGATTAGAATTTCCTGCCAAGTCAGCCTTTCATTTAATAAATTTGCTTCGAGGTCCTTCATTGAAGACACACTGAGACTTCTGAAATCTATTTGTGTAACCTCCAGTTTGTTCTGTGTTTCACTGTTGCCTGTACCTAACTGAGCAATGACAAAACCAAGAACTTTGGGATTCTGAGAAAAAGCTCAGTTGTCTCTAGAGGAAAACCGAAGAGAACCATGTCCACATGGAAGGAAATTGTAGTTCAGTTTCAGCTGATCATTTGCTGCTTGTTCTATTTGTTTTTTCTAGACCTAGATTAGTTTGTTAACTAGATTGGTTAATGCCCTTGAGTGCAAACAGGGGAAGGTATGCTTGTTCTGCAAATTAGTCACTGTAAGATAAAACGACAAGAAGATGAAGCCGGCTGAGGCTGGTGTTGTAAGAATTATTCAAGTAATAGTAGATTAAGGACAGAATTATTTAATCTGTATAAGAAAATTTTTGTCTCCACAGAAACTGGGGCCTTCCCTTAGAGAGGCCATGGAGTGGTGGATTAGCAAGAAAGGATCTGAGTATTTAAATCTAGCTAGATTTTTAAAAAACCCAAAGCAGTGTGCCAAGGCCAAAAAACCTCTCCCTTTTTTTCTTCTGAGAGCAAAGATCCTTTACCACAAGAACGGTCCCATGTTCTGGCCATGGAGAGAACGCTTCCTTTATCCTCCTGTAAAACATGTCTTTGGAGGTCTTTGATGACCCAAATATGACAGTGGAGCACTGCCATGTAAAGCAAATAGCAAGAAACTTCCTACGAGGATTAAAGGTGGTGCTTTCAGTCACCATGACAAAAGGAAAAAAACACTATAAATGAGGAGACACCAAAAAACTTAATTTCTCCAGTTTAGAAGGACTGAAAATAAGGCACTTTCACTCCTGAAAAGAAACTCAATGCATTTAGTCTGGCCCAAGTTGTCTTAATTGCCAAGCCATATGAAAAGTCCTAGACATGTTACATTAATGTTCTACTAACAGAAGAAACAGTTTCCAAGATACCTAATACATTGAGAAGTATTTATACTGAAAGTCTTATTCATCTATTGCTAAAAAGACTTTACTGGCTTAGAAGATTTGACTTGACTTCCAAATTCAGAGTGTTTAGAATAGTTTCAGAAATCCCAGCTTTTTCTAACAAGCTCACAGCCTGAATAAAGCCCCCCACTGTGCCTTATTTTAAGGCAAAACGTAACTGTGTCCCATCACCAGAGCTTTTCATAACTGCTTTTATTGTAAGCAATGAAAACACAAAAATCTCTGTTAAATGCAACACCCTTCTTAGCCTCAGATTAAGCAGTGATACTTGGGTTTCTTCAGATGTTCGACTTGTAAAGGAACAATCACCTTAAGGGGTCTTCAAGGGATTGATGAAAAAAGAAGAATTTACTGCTTAAATGCAATCTTTTCACATTTAGCATTAAACGTAAGAGTAAATATACCCTGTGCATCCTCACAGAAAAGAATCAAAGGACTCCAAGTGCCACGAACTGATTTTCCCTAAAACTACTAAAAATAACCCCCACCCAACCAAAAACCAAATGCAAACTGCTTTATGCTGTCTAATTTTCATTAATTTATGAAAAACACACAAATATTCTGGACCATACTGTCAGACTATAAGCCAGACCCTTTAAATTCACAGACCGTGGGCAGATTTAGTCTGCCAACATATTTAAAGCATCAATAATCAGAAAAAAACTATTTCTTTACTCATCTCCTCACAACTATATAAGGGGAGAGAGCAACTGGTGGACATGTAGGGAGAAATATATATCCTTTCATTAAAGGAAGATCAAGAAGTACGTGCATTGACAATGCAGGTTGATGCCCATGTGGCCCAACAAGTAGAAAGTGGGTATGCAGCGAAACAACAGGTTACTGAGATGACTGATAGTGCTGACAAGTTTTGTTGCACATGCTCACACAAATGAAGGGACGATCCCAAATAAGGTCAGTGAGAAGGAAAGGAAGTACAAGGCAGTGAAGCAGAAGAAAAATTATTTTATTCAGAGACAGAGGAAATCTCCTGTCCTTCAGCTCTTCCTTACCCTGAAACTCCATCTTCTTCTTGCGAAAGAGAAAAAAAAGAGGAGATATGTTCCTTTCCCCAGCAAGATTGAGCTTTCCTTCCTGTCTGGTTCATCCTCCTCAGAAACTCGTTATGATTCATTCCCTGCAGACTCGGGTCTGTGCTGCTCAGCTGCCAGACTTTCTTGGAAGCAGGTATACTCTGCTCACTTTCCTCCACCAGCTTTGCACAAGGTTAACCAAGGGCCCATAGGAAGCCCCTTTCTAGGTGCTCCTTCCTCAAAGGATGAAGCTGGAATTCATCCACTTTATTGAAGCACAAGTAAACCACCCTACAAGCAGAGCTTGCCTTAACTTTCCATACTGGGAGTGAAAGGCTTTTTCTGATCCTCTTTGACTACGTTCAGATTGTTAAATTAAAGAAGTGCTGGAGTCCTAGTCATCCACACTCTTCCTTAAGTCCCAGGCACCACCTCAGCGAGCTCTCTCCAAGCTAAATCTGCCAGGGAGGGTGGTAACTGTAAGTTGTGTGGACATGAGCCAGCCAGAGCCATTTGGACTTGGATCAATCCCTGGCCCTTTTTAATTAAGCAATATAAATTCTGTCTTATGTTCCTGAACAACTAGGAGGAGTTTAAGGTGGGAGAAAGATATCAATGCCAAACTGAAGGTGGACAGTTCTTACTCACAATTCTGACTTGCCATCTGTTAATGAGAAGAAGAGACTGGCTTTCCTTTTGAAGTTACTTGAAGATCTCCACTGTAGGCTTCTTGATGCAGATTTATGGTCATCTACAAGGACTGAATGGCACCCAACTTTCTTGACCTGTTTGACTGTGAACTTAATAAACTATTGGAAGAAAAACACAAATTAATACTGAACCTATAGTACCTTCTTCTATAGTTTGTGCCACCCAGGACATGGTGTCTTATGCAAAGACTTACACAGCTTAAGATCCATAAAAGCATATACATTCTTCATTTTAAAAGTTGTGCTGTAAAACAGTTTGGAGGGGGATATTACATTTCCTCTCACCAGCAGTTGCTGTGGCAACTGCATAGGCTGTTTCAGTTTAGACTGAGGGCCACCCTCAGGAGCCAATTCCTGTGCCATCATCTCTCCTGCAGGTGAGCTGCAGGTGTTAGCCCAGGCAGCTGCAGAACAGGCAGGATTCCACACACGCATGCAGGCCCAAAGCATCGAGGACTGCCAGATAGGCTGCTCACAGGGCATCCACGTGAGAGCAGGAAGGCAGGAGGCCCTGGACACTCAGCCTAAGGTCACCCTGGAGGCCACTTTTTTGGAGCTATGCAGTGACAGCTGGTAGACTCAAGGGAGCGTGGGAGCACCTTCATTTATAATAGCAAAGCAATGTTTACGAGGCTACCTCACCTTTAGCAAGATATCTATAAATGGAATAAATTGAGAGAAGCTAGACTCTAGAATATAACTCTTTTATATGTCCTTGGAAAGAAATACTTCTAGAAATAGACGTTTTCCATGAAAATGTCCTTAAATTTCAGATCTATTTGCTCCTCAATTGATAAATAGCTTCAACAATTTCTAAATTCTGCATCCCTGTAGGACTCTCTATCACTAACCTGTATAAATGACTACAGACTCCTTTAATCCCTTTATTATTTACTTTATAATTTCTTTTGTCATTCTGATTTTTCATCTCCCTCTGAGAATAAGTGGGAGAGAGAGCATCCCACACTATTCATGTATCATCCACATAGCCCCTGAAAAAACTCACCTAATGTACTAACATCACATTCTGACTTACTTTTGTTCCAACTTCAGCAAGTTCCACCCCCAAATTCTTAACCTACATATATGACTACAAGGGCTTAGTATCTATCTTCTCCTCATCTTCTGTCTTTAATCTATTAGCAGGTGTTCTTTTTGGCAGCCAACCGAGACCATAGTTACTCCAGACAGGCACTGAATTCCAAGGAGAAGGATCTTCAGAAAACGTAACAAATCCTTGTTTCGCTGTTTCTCCTGACACTTTTTAAAAAGATTTTAACCCAGACTGCACAATGTACAGCTTACTTCTGCTTTGATTATAAGGTCCTAAACTTCTACCTCCACTTTCATTCAGATGGCAGCTGGCACAACTGGAATAAAATCATTCTCATCCAGCATCCAAGACAAACTTAGTAGCCCTGACATGAAACTTAGTAACCCTAGAGTTAAACTACCATGAGGAACCCTGTAGAGAGTGTTTTCATTGATGGTGTGCAGCAATGGTCAAAATCAACATCCATGAAGTTGAAATGCTTAGAAAACCAATGTCTTCAAAGACATACTTTCACAGAAAATTTTGGATCAGAAGAGAATATCTTCTATGGCACACAAATCACTGGATTCATCTCCACTTCATGTCAGTAATACTTCAGATACATCATTTCATATAAACTGCAAAGACGAATCAAAATGAGGAAAGACACTAGAACAGAAAACCACAATTACTCTATTCCCACTACTTTGGTGCAAATTTATCCTACCATGAGTAACCTGATTTATTTTACCCAGATATGTATTACATAGGAAACTACAACAACTTAATTTTTTTTTCTCTTATATTTTCACTATTCCACAAACATTATCAGAGTTTAAATTCCAGTTTGAAAACAAAATAAGATCACCTTCCATACAAACACTGCATAATGATTTATCTGCTGTAAAATAATCCCGTACTGCTTTCAGATGCCCTGTTCCATGGAAGAGTCCATACTACAAGTTTCAAAGGTAAGAGAATTCATCTCTGCCGTGTTTCAAAACTTTGTGCATATAGCCAGAGCTCAACACTTCAGAACACAGGGTATAGTAACACATAGTCACTGGCTCTGCTACTCATGTCCCTGGTCAGCAGAAACCCTAGAGCATGTCGCACTGAAGTGGCATGTTACAATCCTCTCATACAATAAACTCTCTAAACTGGGCTATCAAAAGTGAGCTCGAAGGTGAACAAGGTGAATCAAGAGTGAGCAAGATCCAAACCACAGGTTTATTCTGAGGTTATGGATGTATGGGGCATGCCTGGCATCCACACAGGTTTTGCAGTTCTCTGGGATCTCTTCTGCAGGGTGCCATGGACACAAGCTTAAAGAAGATACATAGCAGCTAAGTGAATAGACAAAGCCAGGACCTGGAACCAACTCCCTATCAACTCAAATAAGAAATACCCAGCACTATTATCCAGAAAACTTCCCTGGAAGCTGAGGAGTCCTGCTTTAACAGCAGAATCTCACACAAATCATTTTATCCTCAAGCAAGTATTATCCCCAAATGATCCTCAAAACAAATGAAAAGGATAACATTTGTTCTTAGGTCTTCTAAATCCTCTTGCTGATTTTACTGTCTTTTCCTGATCAATCACAATTGCTTTACAGCCCCTGCCTTTCTCTATTCTGTTATTGTTCTGCTACTGTAAATTAGCAGAAAGTGGGAAAACAATAATGTATACAACTCATGCCCAGTGAAACAAAGGCTAGTCCATCAGCCTGCCCTTCATCCATCCTAAATACCTATTATATCATTAATAAAATAAGCCCGTGCAGTTGTTACGCTCATGGTCACTAGCTAATTATTTAACATGGTGGAGAGGACAGATATTAAAAATATCTGAAAGAAATACGATTAAGGGCTAATTTTCCTCAAAGACCCTATCCAAAATAAAAAGGTGAGATGCTTGCAAAAAGAGAAGGTAAAAAAAACTTAAAGAGATGTGAGAGTCTATAATGGAGATGGCAGAGTTTGGGATGGATCAAGGTCATATTCATAGAGATAATAAATGCCTGATTAAAGCCAGGAGACTAGTAAATGTTGGTTATGAAACTCTGTGTAACCAGATTTTTTAAGGCAGAAAGTCTCCTTCACATGGGGACAAACATAAAAAAAAAGGATTTAAAACAGCAAGGGACTAGGAAGAACTCTCTCAGGGGTGCAAAGCTTTACAAATTTTAATCCACCTGTTAATGCTACTTTAAAATATGGATTTTAGTGAAAGAGTCCAAGCCACAAAATTGCACCTGGGTTTTAGACATCCTAAAGGTAGTTCACATCTGAGGTCTTGGGTTGATCTCCTAGTGAGATAATCTGCCTACATCACATTTAGGTTCAGTTTCTCAGGAACTATTAGCTGTCTGGGTCTGACTTGCAATTTCCAGTTCCAAGAAAATCAGAACCATAAAGTGGCTCTTTGTGTCATTCGTACTACAAATTAATAGGGACTACTATTAATTTAATCCTCGTTAAGATATTCCTGATTGGTTATTCTATAAGATACTACTGTATTAATGATTTAGCTGATTTTTTTAAGCATTTCCCTGTGCTATAATTTTTCCACATCTTTTCCCACATCTTTTTTTTTTCATTTGTTTTCCACCAAATTTTGCACTGGTAGTTCCTCTTCATCTCGCTTGATGTCAATAAATGTACCTATACAGCAATGAGTGATACGTGTAGAAACTACTGAGCAATGGTAATGCTCCATAGTACACTTCTTTAATGAGAAGCATGAAGTGGGAACTGTTTCACCTGGACGTTTTGTTTGATTGTAGCAGGACATGCTTAGAAATACATTTACTGGAAGAGTAACAAGTCTGGCAAACTTGCCGTCTTTAAATTAACATTTTTGTCTCAAACTTCATTAAAGGGCAATGAAATTCCTGTATGTTTCCTTTGCTAGCATTGGTGAGAAGCAAGAGATTTATATGTAAACAGAAGTCTGCTTCTTTTATATGCAAGCTCTCTCTCCTGTTCAAACCATTTAACAATGGTACAAAATTCTAGTTTTCAGTCACACTAGAGCTTAATTCTTTAAAAGCTTCTTCAAGGGAGTAATATTCCACTTCTTCCCTCAAGAGAAAGGACATTGTGAAAACATGCCCTTTTCAGGAGATACTTCCTTATCCCATAGGCCTAGAAAATCCATAGAAATTAACTTCTTTTAGCTGGACGAAAGCAGCGCATGCAAAGGGACGTGTCAGCTGCTGCCTCATTTTTGTCCTCCAAAGCCAAAGATATCCTGTACCCTCAGCAAAGTCAAGTTATACTGCACAGGAACCAAGATGACAGAAATGTCCAGGATTTCAAAACAGTTCAAGGGAGGAAAAGGCACCATCAAAGAAGTGCTTTTCACCTGAAAAGCTGTCCATAAACAGTAATCACAAACATGGAGAGGAATAGCAGTGTTAACCTCTGTTTTTCAACAGAAGAACCAAGGAGTACCCACAGAAACTGCAAACCCCTCCACATCCTTTCCACACAGCACGTGGTTATGTAGAGCTTGCTGCCATGCAAAGTTTTTTGATGCCCAAAATAGAAATGCAGTTTGATAACTAAAGTTGTGTAGCTCTTTCAGAAGCTACTACACACAGTGACCTGAATACAAGCTCTGACTTCAGACAGCACAGTGACAGCTGAAAACTGAGAGGACAGATTAGGGGAAGGGTCAAACCCAAAGATTTGCCCATGTCTTGCCTTTTTTCTTACACCAGCTGATGTCCAGAGATGGAAACAAGACATGCTCAACAGCTAAGGCACAAGTCCTGCGCATTCTGTATTTCACTAAGTTCTTATCTTTCCAGATGACAAAGCCATACACAAAAAAACATGGAGGACGCAACGAATTTTTTGTGAAAAGCAAAGTATATTCCTCTCTCAGCTCAGAGAGGCCTTTCGGGAATCTCCTCAGAACATTGTTTTTCATAGAGGATTACAGTTCATTTGTATCACTGTCCTTGAGCAAAAGCCAAAAAATTCCAATGGAATTAAAATGTTTAACCTTGGTTTCATTCTACTGTCTGATAGGACCAGGTTCATTTCAGTGCCACAAAAAATTAAGCCAAGTAATTTCCAAGACAGCGCCCACTCCACGCAAGTGCTGAACTTGTTCAGTGCAATTCCTCATGCTCTTTCCAGTTGAAAGTCAAATAAGCAGGTGTCAGAGCGAAAAGACAAAATACAGACATTAAAATTAGACTATCAATTTCTTCCAGCAACTGTGTGCTACCTGTTGTCATTTGACCCACACTACCATGCAATATTAACTCAAAAACTATTGAAATTTTGATTATGTTCACCACAGTATGGTACCTAAACTAGTGCATTGAATTTTACTGCAGAAGGTGTTATTAATCTGGCTTGTGCATTGAATATTACTACAGATATTATGATTATGATTTCTCAATGCTGTTTCATCAGCAACTGTTTACCTTCCTTGCTACTATTTAATGTGAGTGCTTCTAACAGCATATGCTACAAATACACCAAACCTGCATTCCACCCATCCATTAAACGCCTTTCACTTAATGATTTTTGCCATTTTGCCTTCACAAAGTTCTTCTTCAGAGTCAGTGTGCTCCTGTTTCGGATAACAACTTTGTTAATTATTCACATGCTATTTATCTTTGCTGCAGAGTATATTAAAAAGAATACACTACTTACATTTTGTTTGCTATGTGTTCAGTCCATCATGGTGCCAAACACCATCAGTTCCCTTTGCAATTATTATTTTCAGTACTTCTGGGTGGACCCACTCTAAGGATCCACTTCAAGAACACAATAAATATTTTTTTAACAGTCAGTCTGAAGATGAATATACTCTTTTGAACACTTTATTATGTGGTCTCCAATAAAAAGATTTTCTTCTCAGCTTCATTTGCTGTGACAGTAGAAGGACACTGTGCAAGAAGGGGGCTCTTTCTGAGCTAAACTTGGGTGCAGTCCGACAAAATTTATTTCCAGGTAAACTGTTCTTCTATTATAAACACACATACACTCCTTCGGTGCAGTGGCCAGCAGCTCTTGGATACATTATTTGTATATCAAGCCTCGTGCTACACCTCAGAAATTTTTTTTCACAACAGAGATTGTAAAATTTTATGATCATTCAATGTTTTGTTACTCAGTAAGCTGTTCAGTAAACTAGTAATTTATCTTTGAAAAGCTATCATTCACTGAAATGCAAAAAACAAACAAAAGGGCTAACAGCACCCTTGTGCAATGTTCAGACATTGCCTGCAAATTCTAACAAGCAAAGGCATAGGTAAGTAATAGTGTGTCCAAAATCACAAAAGCCATCTAAACCAGAACTAGGTATAGAAACAAATCACTGCTCCCAAAGCAACAAGATCATCCTTGACTGAATGAAACATGCTCCAGCAGGACTCACTGTTTACAGGCACATTTGGCAAACATCTGTAAATATTCAGAGTTTAATTTGCATACAGCCACTTCATTTATCCATCTGGAATCCAGATTCAGAGTATTTTATCCTAAATGTTGATTGTTCCTATGAAAACCTCAGTAGTGACCTCACCAGCAACAAAATCCCCCCTCAGAATCAATGTAAGGGCCCGATCCCCATTTCTTTAGATTTAGGAAGTCCTCTTGAAATACTGGTTTCCAATTTTAAGCAACTCTCTCATCTCCAGATTATGTTTTTACAGGCATTTCCTGGACAGAAAATCTTTACAAAGGGACAAATTCTGAATGTCTAAATCACTTCTTTTTTAAATTTGAAGTCAGTAGGAATTTTGGCTTAAAATTAATATACTTAACATAATCCGAGAAGGTTAAGTAGAATAAACATGAAGCTAAAATGAAAAATGCATACACATAAATATTTAAACCTATGATACCTGCAAATACATTTTTTGTATTTTCCTTAAGCTTAAATCATCCCTTTTATATTTGAATTCATTTATAAATGGCCTGTTATTAGCAGACATTGAACTAGGTGCAAACATTTTATTACAGTAGGGAGATGCATGAGCAGGCATAAATTTCACCCCTTAATAAGTAGAGTGTGCAATTTAATTTGATCAAGAATAATTAACTTTGTATAAATTCTGGAAATGTATTCCATAGGGAACAAAACTTCAATAGGTGAAATACATGTAAATAGGCAGCTTTACATTTGAGCAAGAGAAACAGACCATGGCTCAATTCCCATTATAGGAATTACAGTACTTAAGCAGTCAGAGCTGCTCTTCGGACCTACATGAGAGAAACTTCAAGGACCTGATCCCACAGCTCTTACTGACTTTGTCTTTTGGTGGAAGGTTTGTTTCCCATGAGTAAGGAAAGCAGTGGGGAGGCCAAATTTTATCAGAATTCAGATAAAGACACATACATACTATATATTTTATGGGCAGGACACAAGCTTCCATTTCAAACAGATCCTCGCATGGCTGTGCTTAGAAACTTTTTCAAAATTATTAGCAATCATGAAATACCAGCCAAACTATTTTAGGGAGAAGGAAATTAACATGGGACTATGCAGAAATTCCAGTTCAGCCACAGCCTGGATTTCAGACGTATTGCTGTTTAAATAGGTTTTGCATTTGAAATTGATGTGAGATTGATACTAATTTCCTAAACTAAATCCTCCATCAGTAATATATTTATAGTAATGCCAATTGCTATCTACTCTCCTGTCAACATGCCTGACTGTGTTGCAGAGATGCTTCTCCTTGGCAGTGAATGGAGAGGAAACCTGATCCATCCTCTGTCTGTTGGGTTGCCACCAGGAGTGAAATGTGATAGCAATTTCCTCCATGGGGGCATCTGGTACTCCAGCCAACACACCTCCCATGGGCACCCAAACATTTGTCATTTGGTAAAAAAATCTATTCACTTGCTGGCCTTGCTTCAAAAAGCAACCAGAGATAATCTCCTTCCCCCCTTCTCCTCAGGCCCCAAACTCTCCCCATGACTTTGCCACTCCCTAGCTGAAGATACCCTGTTTGGAGCCTGGGGATGATGGTGGGAAAGCCATGAGGACAGTATCTTATTATAACAAGCCCTGGTTCAGGGCTTATGATTTGGAGCAGTTCTTAACTATTTCTGAGAAAAAGTCCCTTTGGTCTTGCACTTTTTAAAGCCCTCTCTGCCTGTGTGACAAGCAAGAAGGGCAGAGTTAGACAGAAATAATTGCAAAAGCAAGTGAGGTCCAGGGAACCTGACACATGGCAAACATTTTCATGAGGGACGGGATGCTGCAGATATGTGGGGCTTCAATAATTTTGGTACCATTAAACTCAGGAACACTCAAAAAAATTCAGTAGCTGAAAACACAGCCACACATATTGATTCCCAAAGTTTTTCTCCTTATGAAGAAATGTAAAGAGGTAAATAATTGCAGCAATCAAAGGCAGCTCCTCTATCGGGGATATCAAATTTTAAACCAAGGGGTTTCAGCCACCCATAAACCAAAGCCTCATGATGCAACCCTGCCAGAGACTTACACACAGCACTTCAGACTCCCCATCCCTTCCTGCCCTCTTGCCCCCCTCTCTGGAGCTCCGACCGGTGCCGGTTACCGGTGCAGGCGGGGCGAAGCCCCTGGGGATGGCAGGGGAGCCCGGGAGAGGGTCTGCACGTGGGGCGGGGGCTGCAGCCAGTGGTGCGGAGGAAAAGCAAAGCAGAGAATATTTGGAAATGAGCCACCCAGCCCCGTTTCTGGAAATAGACCAATTCTCGAAAGGGACAAAAAAAGTGCAGCAGGCCGAAAATAGCTAAATAAACTGCAATTACAGCCACCGTTAGCTGCCTAACCTGCTGGATTTTCCGCACGGTTGGATCAGCGGCAGCTGCTCGCTCATTTGATGCCTTTTGAGACTAAAAAGCCCAGCGGCTCCCGAAAAGTTTGGCGGACCAAGGGGGCCGGGGGCGGTAGAGGCACCCCGTGCCGCAGCGGGGATGAGGGTCTGCGGTCCCCGTGCCGCAGAGGGGGAGCCCCACGGCCCGGGGGTACCAGGCGAGGCCGCGCATCACGGCACCGGCTCCCTGCGCTCCCGCGGGCGACCCCAGCCTGAATGGAGATGATCTGCCGTCAGAGCAACAGCGCCTGTGACCGAGCTACCAGCTAATCCGGCCAAGCGGATTATTAGCCTCCTCAGACAGATAGCCGCAGTTCAGCGCTCCCGGAACGGGCTGCCAGGACGGGGTATGCAGCTCGGCTGGGCTCAGTGTCCCGGCTGCTCTGACGGGATCAAGTCGGAGCGGAGCAGAGCAGAGCAGCGCAGACTGTGCGGGCGGGGAGCGAGACCGCGGACCTGGTTGGAGTGGTGGCCCCCGCCAGGGCCCCACTCCGAGCCCCCAGCCCGCTCCCCTCCCCCTGCCCACCTCGCTTGCTTAGACGTGCTCCCCCCACTCCTTCAGAATAGGGGGTCAGCCCTCCTTGGGCCAGTCCAACCCTTCGCAGGCAGGGTGGCTGCCGCTCTTATAGTGCCGCTCCTGCCACCCAAACCCACTCGTCCCGAGCAGAGGGAGTAGGTAAGTGCGGCAAAGTCCCCGGGGAGGTGGAAAGCTGTGCTGCGGTTGCCTGGCACTCCGAGGGACACAACTCGGCTTGAGGGGCCGATGTCTTGACAGCCTGCCCTCCGCAAGGAAAGGATACGAATCTTTAGGGGAGGACGAGGGGGTGTGTGTGTGGGGGTGTACACCTCACTCCCCGGTATGCAAACTGAAAGGTCTAGAAACCACCAACCCCCTCTTCCCCTTCCCTCCTCCCCCCCCCCAGCCCGAAATCCCTTCCTCAGGAGCATCGCCTCTTGCCTAGAGCACCACGGCGCTGGAGCCGGCCCCCCGGGAGCTGGGGAGCCACAGCAGCGGGCAGGGCAGGCAGGGCCACGCCGCCGCTCCGCTCTCTCCCCGCGGTCACGGCCCCTGCGTGCGCGGCCCGGGCAGAAGGAGAGGGGGGTCCCTAGGGGCTGCGAGAGTGTGGCCGGCCGTCCTGACCCTGTCTGGCCCATCCCGCCCGGGAGGGCACACGGCTGGGAAGTGGCCCCCGGCTGGCTGCAGTACCGAGGGACGAGTGAAGCGAAGGGCACTTTGCGGGAGGCTGAGCGCAGCCTCCGGCGGGGCATTTCAGCCTCTTTGGTATGCTAAGTGGCTGCTTTTCACTGCTGCGGCAGCGGCGGGGGGGAAAGGGGCGAGACGAGCTGGCAAACGAAAGCCGGGGGCGGGGAAGGGTAAATCTGCCGAGGTGCCCACCTCGACTCTGCACCGGACCTGGGCTGGGCAAAGCAGCAGCCGGCACATCGGCTGCCTTTAAGGAGAGGGGTGCGGGCTGCCAGCGCTGCTGCTTGTTGATGTTGGGGTGTCAGAGAGGCAACGAGAGCCTATGATCTACTACACTGCAGTGCCAGCGTCAGGAGCCTCCTGCTCGGGAGCTGCCACTGCAGGGCAGCCGGCACACACACACCAGCGCGCACACACGGCATCCCTTCCCTCACAGTCCGGGCTCCGGCGGCTCTCTCCTCCCCAGGCACGCAAGTGCTTGCAGACGACCTGCCGGCCGGGGTGAGCGAGCAAGGCGGCGCAGGGGACCAGAGGCCGGCGGGGAGGGCCGGTATTTCCCCTGAAAAGCTCCCGGCTCCCCCGCCCGCCGAGGATCCCTTCTCGCCCACCTTGCTCGCCAAGCCGCGCGCTTGGCCGCACGGACGCCCCGAGCAAGAGGGATGCAACAGCAGCAGCGTGACCCCCAGGGACCAGGCGGCCCAGAGCACCTGCATTTGCATTTCTTATGTAATGTACTGCAAGTTTCCCCCTCGGAGCCGGGCTGAACCGAAGCGCATGATCCCGGCTGCCAGGCAGACATAGAGACGGACGCAGAGACACCGGCCTGTGGCACAGAGGGGTCATCCCGGCAGCGAGAGGCGGAGGAGCGGCGCAGCCAACCCGGCGGTGCTGCTGCTGCCACTCGGCATAGCTGGCTGAGTTACCATCTGGGCACAAGCCCCAAGAAAGTGTCCATCCCCTCTCCTCAGCACCCTCCACCCTCCCGGCCTAGAGTGCCGGGGGTGAGTGATAACGGGGAGCCCGGAGGCCGGGGGAGGGGGGTGTCTGGCTTGACTTTAGAAAGCCGAGCGAGGCGGTGGGTGGGTGCGTGTGTGTGCGTGTGGGGTGACATACTGCAAGCTATTCAGAAAGTGCTGTGCAGGACCCGAGCCCCGGCACACTCACCCACCGCAGGCAGGGCCGACTAACACCCGCACAGGAGAGCCAGTCTCCTCTTTCCAAAACTGACTGGGGGTCTCCACGGGGGCCTTGTATCGGGGTCGGGAGGTGGGGGGCTCCACCGGCTTCCCCTCAAGAAGGGTAGTGATATAAAAGTTTCCTCCTTGGAAACAGCACATAGGAAGTAGGGGATACCGGCTGGGCTAGCATCGCCTTTGATTTTTTTTTTTTACCCCTTTTCAGTGGTGACTGGGGCTGAAGCTAATACAAACCGCTCCTTGCTTATTCATACACGTATGCACATGCATGTCCGTGCTGGCCTCGATATATCCCCCCTTCTCCCCTCAGCAGGATTGCAGATCTACCTCGGCGAGCAACAGACAGGGTAGCATTAAAGAAAAACAACGCATTGCAATGGATTGCTTACCAGTTGGGTTCTTGTTTTTCTTAAGACTCTTGCCACAAAGACACTGCAGCATATGCGATCCTTTGCTGAAAATGTTCCAAAGAAACCACATTGATTTGGGCGAAAAGCAATCCAGCAGCTTATACACCCTGAGAAAGAAGAGATCCTTGTGGTTGCATAATAATAAATTGAGATCAGTTCTCCTGAAGAGGGGCACCAGTTTTATCATAGAAAAAACGGTTATATTCCGATCTTCTCCCAGTTTTTTTTCCTCACGTGGTATATTTCTTTGAGACTTTTCAACGGATGCTTTTTTTTCAGCCAGGCTGAACGGTTGTTCCCTCTAGACCAACACTGGATTATAACCAAAAGCGTGGAGAGCAAATATAAGAAATCCCTTTTTTCAGCGTGAAGCCAAACGAAAAGTAAGGTAGTGAAATCCCAGCCGAGGCCAAAACCTCATCGGAGACACCGGCAAAACGCGGAAGAAAGATCCCCAGAGAGAAAACCATAGCCTGATACTTGACTGCTAGGAGGATGGGTGGATCTGCAGAACAAAAGCCACGGCAGGATCCATCCTACTGAACGACTGCCATTGTGCAGCCCCGCGGCGGGAGAGCGCACCGCCAGCACCCGGCGAAGCCCGGCTGAGGCGCAGAGACCGCTGCCGGCCGCGGGCGCGGACCCCGCCCGCAGCCCCCGCCGA